>JBBPDA010000092.1:0-14711 GCA_037974385.1 Arnoldichthys spilopterus
TAGCCAGACAGGATCGGTGTAAATCAGTTTGAAGAAAGTGTGTTTTGAGATGGGATTTAAAAACAGGAAGAGAGTCAATGTTATGGATGCCTTGTGGAAGAGAGTTCCACAGGTTAGGAGCAACAACATTAAATGCTCCCCATAGTAGACAGATAAGCATATTTATGTGAGAGAAAATATTTTGGCTATTTTCCTACACAAACACATGGTTTAGCTCACCTGTTATTTGCCAGGTGTACTGAGTGTGTTTGAGTAGGGGAACTCTGGCCTTCCAGGAATGGGTTTGGACACCTCTGCTTTTAACATGTTTTTGTTTGTCTGTTTTTGTTTTGTCTAATGACTGGACAACCAATGAACAGAGCCTCCCTTAGTCCCTTAGTGATAACAACACCATTACAGCTCATTATAACATCTAATGTCTTCCTTAACAACACATGCATTACCTGTACTGAGAATCTAGTGGTCCACATTTACGTCATGTAGTAAGTTAACATGATTGAGGACGTATAGAATTGCATTAGAGATAGTCACTTATACCAGCTGAAGAGCTATCGACCTGCTCCCTGTTACCATCTGCAGATTTACTGCTGTGACACCTCACTGTCACTGCCCCCGCCCCCAGCCTCAACCAATCAAGATATCCCACCACTGCGCCTCCAGCCAATGAGCTATTGATTAAATGCCTTTGTTACTTCTCAAATGAGATTTAGGACGAGGGGATCAGCGGCACTCTGAAGACCAAGCAGCACACAGAACAGCCATAAATAACAAGGATTTATCATTTCACATATAATTCACTCGATGCATTCATCACACAAATAGGCTCAAATATGCCCTCAGGAAGAAGCATGTATTTAGCTCTATATTTTTTTTGTAATTGTTTTCGAGCAGTAAACTGCAGTGCTGCACATTCCTCCACAATAAAAAAGATCTTTGTGGTAACACCCCCAGTAGCTCAGACCCCATTGTCTAGCTCAGTGGTCTACAGGGCACAACCTCAACCTTGTCTGTCATGTCAAGGACTTTTCCTAATTAAGGGGCAGTGGTGGTGTAACGGTCAGCAAGTTGCCCCTGTGATCACTGGGTCCAAATCCCAGACCAGTGAAAGTACCACTGAAGTACCTGTGAGCAAGGAAACATGCCCGAGCAGTACTTCCCGGACACTGTCCATGTCAGCTGCTCACTGTTCCTACACGGATGGGTCAAATGCAGAGGCTTAATTGTTGTGTGCTGTGGTGTGTTCACAATGACAATCATTTACTTTCATATAATTTATATTAACATAATACACTATGGAAGACAGTGGTCTGCCACTAGTTTTGCCAGGCATTTAAAGAAATGATCATATAACATTGCAAGCTTGTACTGCTGATGTCAGCACCCAATGATAGCTCCTGCCAAATATCTTAAGGGGCAGTTGTTGCGATGATGGCTTGGGTGACCTATTTGTTGAGTAAACTAACAGCTATCTAATGACACTACACTGTCACACTACATTAAACAATTTGTTTTTTTTAGTCACCTCACACAGCAATACCACCAGTAGCGAGTAGTACATGACAGCTGGCTGCCCCACCAATCCCTACACCAGGTTACATATAACAAGATCATGTTGGTGCATGTCCACCCAGAACCTGTACAGATTGCATTGCAGTGTCTGCAGTTTGACAAAAGTCTGCAATAATATTTATTACAAATGCTGCATTTTTTGACAATCCTGTGTCATTAAAGCAACGAGATCATAATGGAAGAGATCCCACTGGTCTAATGGAGAAATGAAAGTGGGCCTTTATCCTATCAAAGGAAAAAATAAACATTTTTCTAACTTTTTCACAAAATGGTCAGAACACAAAGACCTTTGCAGTTTCTCTGTCCACCTCCTGGCCGGTTCCCCACAGCTGCAAATATGGGAGGGGTTACTGAAAGGCCCTGAGCAACTCTGACTGCAGTAAGCAGATATTCTGCAGCACAGGCCACTGCCACACACTCTGCTGTACACCCTATACACATACCTTAATATCACTCAGCTCTGCTTTCACACAAGCAAACACTGTTTGGGGAGGGAGGGCAGAGAGAGAGACAGACAGAGAGAATGAGAAGAGAGATGAGAGAGGGGGGGGGAGAAGAGAGAGAAAACGAGAAGAGAGATGAGAGAAAAGAGAGAGAGAGAGAGAGAGAGAGAGAGAGAGAGAGAAAGAGAGATAGAGAGTGAGAAAGTGAAAGAGAGAGAGTGAGAGAGAGAGTCATGAGTATTCTTGCAGCATCTCCTCACTGGAGAGCAGCCATGCTTCACATCCTCTGATAAGGAAATGAGCAGAGGCGGAGGAACCGCTCCAGAGCACTTCAGACCACAGCTTATTCCTCTGAGGCAGCAAAAACACCCTCTCTCTCTCGCTCTCTCTCTCGCTCTCTCTCTCACATCATATAAAAAAAAATGCAATATGCTTTATCAGTATGATGGGGGAGGCCTATGCTTCCTGTTTATGTTGACTGCAGTTACTGTAATCAATACACAATTTAAGCAAAAGTACATAAAGGACATTTACAGAAAATAAATCGTTACTGAGTCATAAAGCCAGGTGTGTATGTGTAGTCACTGTTTACCTGTATGACAGCAATGTAGAGAAAATAAGAATTAATAAAAAGGACACAGATATTTAGTTGGTCAACCACTGGTCAATGGTTCGCTCTCTTTCTCTTTTTTCTTTCTTTCTTTCTTTCTTTCTTTCTTTCTTTCCTCTCTCTCTCTCTTTCTCGCACACTCTCACTCTCACACTCTCACACTCGCCCTCTCTCTCGAAGACTCATACACTTATACACAGTACTTATTCTCCAGGGTCTTCTCTCAGCCCTAACCTTTTCTCAAATCTGTGTGTGTATGTGGGTGTGTGTGTTCTTGCTTGCAAGTATGAACACTACAGATTATACCAGCCGTAGTGTGAGGGCAGCAGGTTAAAAAGTTAATACCTGTGTGTTCTGGGGGGTCTATGTGACACTGTTTTTTTACACATGGGAGTAAAGGGAGAGAGTGGGGGAGAGAGAGAGAGAGAAAAAGAGAGAGAGAGAGAGAGAGAAGGAAAGAGAGAGTTAGGGAGAAATAGAGAGAGCGAGAGGGAGAGAAAGAGAGCCGGTGAAAGAGAAAGAAAAAGGCAGAGGGAGAGAGGCAGAGGAAGAGGGAGAGGGTGGGGGAGAGACAAAGATACACAGCAGTCTGGGCTGTATGTATCAAATGAGATGGAAAACGTTTCTGTGTGTGTGTGTGTAGATGTGCAATCATGTTCAATCAAGGTCATTTGAGCATTTTGCTGCATGTATGTGGCACTTTGGTGTGCAAACACTGGCGAGATAAAACATTATAAGACGCTGGAACCTTGGGCCACCAGCCATTCTTACAAAGGAAATGTCCTATGCAGTTACACAGTTTCACAAAGATTCACTGTTCTGCTTACGTTTACCAGTGTTTTCTTATTTGAGATTTGTTCTTAGATAAGAACAGAATCAAAGCAGACTTAAGTGCATGCGTATGCACATTTAAGTGCTGATGTTTGTCATCTATCTGATGTAGAGTTATCCCAATAACAAAATGTAAGAAAAATTGGAGAATCCCAGTGTTTTTAACCTTTCTATGTACCAGATATTCCTTTAGGTCATTTTGGACCATCAGTTTGTCCATGCCAATCATGCCAGAAGGATCTCAATTTAAATAAATTTAATTAATAATTTTCTTAATACATTTCTCAGCAAATTCATGTCCTGGACAGCCTTGTATCTAAAGCCTTAGCACTGGCTAGTAAATAGCCATAAGTTAGCATAGCTAGATGTAGGAGCTTAACGCTATGTGCTGGCAATGTCAGCTCATAAAAGCACTACATTCAATGATTTTGTAATTATAATATGCAATAATAGATTATATAGGCTGTTAAACAGTCAGTTCATGATAAAAGGGTTTTTGCCTGAAAGTCAAATCTCAGGCTGAGGGTGATCACTGATCTAAACTTTCCAACAGTCCTTTCTTCTGAACACCTTTTTAAAACTGAGGTATACCACAAAAAACAACACAAATAAGAGTTAAAGGGTGAAAGTGCTGCTTACCTGATGTTGAGAAGATAGCAGGACATTGTAGAGCAGGGAAGGGCATGGCAGAGAGAGAAAAAAAAGAAGGAAAAGTAAGTACAGTTTTACACCAAATGTGCAAAACATTCTAAAATATTTGCAATTTTTGACAAATATTCAGGAAAGTAATTGAACGATTACATTGCTTTAATGTTTACCAGGACTGATTACTGTAATGGTCTCTTGAGTGAACTCTCAATCAAAAAGTTTCAGATGATACAAAATGCTTAAGCAGCCAGAGTTCTCAATAGCAGTAAAATAAGGGAACATATCACCCCAGTGTAGTCATGAATAATTTTCCTTTTTTTTTCAATATGTTAGTTTTAATTGTGTTTGATTTCTACTCTGTTATTCTTTTTATATTTTCTCATTTGTAAAGCATTTGAAATGATCATAGTATGAGGGGTGCTATATAAACTATGAACTTAGTCCTTAAAACTAAAGGCTAAAACTGTGAGGATTTGTAGCTTTAAGTACAGTGTGAAATATTTATGGTACTGCCTGTGTTGATTTTCATAGTAAAAATAATTGCACATTTTCTACAAACACATTTTACTGTACAGTTACTGTTTATTTTATACATTTTACATAAAAATAACACACACACACACACACACACACACACACGTATTTTTTTTATAGTTATACAAAATGGACAGAAATCATGTTCAGAAATATGCATAGAATATTGATATTTAGCTTTAAGTATGTTCAGGTATATGAACGAATACTCTGCATTCATTTCATCAGCATCTTGTTTCCTGTATGCTTGCAGATACAAAAGAAATTAAGCAATCCCACCGGAAATCATGGGGCCAGGTGCAGCCAATAGTTCAGGTACATCACAATGAACACCGTATAAAAATGGTAGAACTTTCTAAAGAAAGGTTTTGCAAGGTAGTAAGAAATTTTTGTACACTCATATCATATCGCGTCACAAAACTTTTGACACTGCCCTTTAGTGGACGTACCACTTAACGTGTTCGCCAACCAAAGGAACTAAGCCACGGAAATTAACATACTGTTTTTATTTTTCTATGTAAAGGTGTTCTCTGTAGAGCAGGGGTGGGCAACTTTGATCTTAAGGGCAGGATTTGGTAGTTCCCCTGCTCAGACACACCCAATTCAACTACCACACTGTGCTACACAATGGCCCTCCAGGACCAGACATGCCCACCCCTGCTGTAAAAGGATGTGTATTTATTTTGTATTGCAAAATCAACAAGACGTCATTTGATCAAGGGATCTAACGTTTGCATATAGTAAGTGGACCACTAGGGCAGATACGGGGTGGATACCTAGTGATCAGTGATTGTAGTGGTTGCTAGATAATAAGCCTGTAGGTCTTTGCTCTTTGTTTTGTCTCCGATTCTCCTTTCTAGTGCACAACCGTTTGCTCATAAAAGCTTAAAGCAGAGAACTGACACACACTTGTCTGTAGAAGCTGTTCTGATTCATCTCTCATCCTTCTCAGACTTCTCCCTCCCCAGAGTAGGACACCCAACCAGGCCAGAGGAGACACCCCACTCCCTCATTCATTATTAATCAGCTAATTAAAAGAGAGGCCCTCCCCCTATCCGAGAAGAAATGATGAATGGAGGAGGAAGGGCTGGAAAGCAGGACATGTCCCCCAGGGGAGTAGGAGGAGAGAGCGAGAGAGGGAGAATGAGGGACGAATCAAAGATGGTAAAAAAGGATGAATAAACAAACAAACAGACAGAATTTCCCACATTCGCAGCAGTCCAGCTTGCACTTTTACCGAACAGAACAGTGGAACAGCGGTGTTACGAAATGACAAACGATTTAAAGGCTCTATGATCTTTTATTACAAACGAAAATCAATCCGTCCTGCCTGTAAATATTGATTAGACCTCAATATCCATTTCATGAATGACAGAGAAATGTCAGAGTCCTTTTGTGTGCATGAACGGCTACAGCGACACACAAAGTCTTATCAAGTAGTTTCTTTCTGCAAGATTTCCTTTGCCCTAAAGGCAGACCAATAAAACACTGCTTTGACGACATAAGAAACAGATCACTGCAGCAAATACAGCAGAAAGCTCACAGTGGCTACTGGAGCACCACAACACAGGGGAGTCCTGACTAGCAGTGTGGTATTTTCTATCATTGTCTCACAGCAAACAAAACAATTTTTTGTGCTGCACCCTGACATGCACAGGGTTCAGTGTAGCTTGATTATAAACAGTGAGTTATTTATTTTATTTACTTATTTATGACCTTACAGGAGAAAAAAAATGGATTTGTTTAAAGAAATCCATAGTAAGCAGCATGCAATGCACAGATTTTTTACAATTTCTGCCTAATGCAAAAATTAAGAATGTAGACAACAACATTCTGAGTGTTTTGATAAGAAATGCTCCTTTCTAAAAACTGTTCATAGAAATAGTCAGGAACCAGACGTCTGAAGCTTAATGCCTCTAAAGGCACCCTCAGAGAAAAAATATGAAGCTGTGAAAAGTTAATTTTAGCCAAAAAAAAAATCTCAAAAGACACTGCCAAGGCTAGGAGCTTCCAGCATTTTTTTTAACAAACACTTTTGAGCTTAAATTCACTTTTTATTCATTTAGGGCAGAAAGGTTTACACATGTTATTATAAAGGCAAAATAGTACCCTAAGAATTTTTTTTTCAGATTTACCTCTATTTTACCTTAAACATTATAAATAAACACTCAGGAGACACCTATTGGTTTACTGGGATTATAAAGAGGTAATTAAAATTGCAATATTTGTGCTGTACACAATGCAACTGTTGGTTTCTATTATCACTGTAAAGAAATCTGGATAAACATGTTTTTCTACAATGAACCTTTTCTCATTAAACTTTGAATGACACTGATTACTGTGATCAAGGACTGAATAACAAACTTTGAAAAATTAGTGGAATTTTTCCTTAAAGGCTAAAATGCTATGCAGAAGCTCATTACTGCTCTGTCCGGTTATTTATTGAAATAAACACTATATTACTCGATTACTGGTGTAATCGATGGTGACATTCCTACATGCATTAAAGGAGGAGATGGATTTTTGTTAAAAGGTGAAGCGTAAGCTACTGTAGAACATTTCCTCTTTCAGTTTTGTGCCACTCTCACTGAATCATCCTCTGCCATGTTAAATTGTGTAGCTCATTAAAAGGTGGAAGCTGTTTGTGTGTGTTTGGGAGAGAGAGTGTGTGTGTGTTTGTGTGCATCTCTGCCACCATGCAGTCTTTCCCTAGAGATGCGGCAGAGCTACAGATATCCCCTTTAATCACATAGCTTTTATATCACACACACACACACACACACACACACACACAGCTCAGCCTGCTTCTCTAACTTAAAAACTAATTAAGCCACAGGAGGGAGTGTGCTCTAGTTTTTTTTTCTCCTTCCGACCACATGCTTTAAATGAAAGAGGGAGCAAAAAGAGTCTTGGCAAGTGAGGAATATGAGGTAAGAGCCATGCTCTGATGAATGCTGCTGCTTTAGGGGTACCAAACTTACATACAGGATCTTCCATTATACATTCACAGTATTTGTCTTCGTCCCATTTAACTCATTAAAAGCTGCCTCCAGAATAGTTGGTGTGTGTTCATGTCCATGTTGGGCAGTAAAATGAATCAGCATGTGGAATTAGAGTTTTCTATGTGCTACCATGATTCTATATAAAAGAAGTACCATGCTGCCTTTATTGGTGGATGTCCGGTGATAGAGTGTCCACACACATTCAGAATTTAATTTATACTGTAAAAGGTCACTGAATTATTCTGCATATAGCATATAGTTGGTGACAAAGAAAATCAATAACCCTCCAACAACAGCACTGAGAAAATATGCCATTAGGTTGTTATTTATAATATTATATTAGATTATTTTTTGAAAAGGTCTGCAAGATTCAGTCTTTAAGAAGTGCCCTGAAAAACTTGTTAGAGCTGTTTACAGTGGAGGTGATAGGAAACAAACATCTGAAGAGCTTAATAGTCCAACAACTTCCCTTACAGAAAGTTATTACTTGAAATAGCTATGAATATGTTACCTGACAAATGTAATGTCTCAACATCTCAACAAAACAAGATATCCACTATTTTCAATAATCAGTTGGTTAAATTTGTGCAGATGACACTGATTTCTATAAGCACTACTGTAAAGACGTGTGAAAGTTTCTCTTTCAGTTCCACATCACACTGAATGTCTTTGTTTTCTTTCTTTATAGCAGATATATGTTTAGAAATGAATTACGCTTTAACGCCCCCGAATAAAAAGACTTTGACTTTGACTTGACTTTTTTGGCCTAACACTAAAGTGTTAACGTCGTTTCCAGGCTTCCAGTGATCTCATAGAAATAAATGTACTGCTCTATTACACTGCATGCTAAGCAAACGCAACTAGAGCAAGTGTATAGGGCAAATACAGTATGGAACTAGGACACGTCCTTGATTCTCATTGCAGCTTCCAGTTTTAACCATATCCTTTTATTTCACCTTCCTCCCCCACACCCCTATTCATATCCCACCATTCATCTCATTAATGCCATGGTTTTAGCCATACCAGCAACACACCTACCCATGAAAAAACCCCTAGCAAGACACTGGGATGCACTTGGCTACCAGATCAGACAAGGTTAATCACGGTTCTACAGTTAAATGGAACACAGACTACCAGTGCAGGCTGATATGAACAGTTCTTTTAAGTGTGCAAGCCTGGACAGTTGGTTATTTACTGAATCAGCACTCAGAGGTCTTCCAATGATTCAAGGGTGGCATTTACATATGGCATAGTGTGGACATTATCATAAGCCCAGACAACTAAATGCTTTCCTGCAAAAGTTCTTTGCTTCATGGATACAAGAGTAAAATGTCCTTCAGCAGTGCAGATTTACAAACACAAGCATGGGAAATGTCTCGAACATGGGAAACAGTACAGTAGACAGACAATCAAAGCTTGCCCACAGTGCCTGGAGACTGCCAAGATGAGGGTGCACATACTCATGATGCTGGCTATAATCTCCATGCTAGGTTTCGCAACCCAACACCTTGGGCACAAGGGTCCTGTTCAGCAACGCATGTGAAGTCATCTTTCTGATCAGCATTCTTCTCAACCTTATGCTGGCCAGGGGGACAGCTCTTGGCCTCCACTGTGCCATTCAAGGCTACCACTTACACACACACAAAAAAGACCCTGGGATTTTAAATTTACCAATCTTTAGAATAGTGGTGGTAACTAAATGGCGAAAAGTGGTGGGAACATTATCCCAGACACCTATACATAGACCTAAGTTAATATTGTGACAAAGTGGAAAATCTGTGAAACATTGTGGGTACACAGACATCATGTCCAAAGGGTATAAGGCTGGGCATCGATATATTTTATTGATTTCAGTACCCACATCAGTGCCTTGACTTTGACATCAATACAAGAACAATCCATTTTCCAAGACCTACCTTTAAATTACAACAGTTATAGTTAATGAGGCTTAAAATGAGTGTAATGTGCATGAAGTGGACACATTTACTGACCATGATGAATGCAGAGTAATCGAGAAGCTCTGTTGATAATAACATGCAAGCAGAATGCTAACTTAGACAGCCAATCAGCAGTCCAGATTCTAGAACAAGCATGCTAAGTGGATCACTGACGCTGAGAAGACGCCAACCATATGTGGTAGCACTGCAAGAGCCCAGTGTCCTTCAGAGGCTCATAAACGAAGAATTAATGCGGGTTTAAAGCTCAGAGCCTTGTATATGGATCCAGCATTGATGGATCTCTGGGCCACCCACCCACAGCATGGTTCGGGTGGGCAACTGGCAGTCAGAGCATTAGTTTGACAGGCTGGAACTGCTCAGTATCCTCCACAGACACCCCATCCCGCCTGTGGTTCCTTTGATCTCTGCATCCAGAATGGAGCCTTGAATTAGTTAGGGAGCGGCACAGCACCCCCATTTACCATGCTAATTAACTCTGAACAGCTGTCCTCGCACCTTTTCCGAATGCAGTAAACACTCACACCAACAAACTTGCAGTGAGAACTGCTTCACAGTGATCAATAGAAGTGTATTAGTGGGGAAATTAAAATGACATAGGAATGGTTTTTAGTGCTGCATAGCTTCCTTTTCCATAGATTTTGTCTAAATGCAGTACACAGCATAAATACCAAAAAAGCAATATAGACTCAAAGCAATGACTGTAAGCAAACACTGTTAAACACTGGGTGAAAAAATTTTCATTAATTTAGTTTTTAAAAAATTTTTTTTTTCCTGTTTTGTTATTATTAAAGATATCAACTGTTGTGCAAGCATTGTACGCAAGTCTGCGTTTATTATACTTTCAACCATATACAGTTCACACAGTGCACAGTGAAATGAAACACCCTGCCTTCAGGACCATGGTGCTACATGAAACACGGGACCGTAAAAACTACACAATTGACAACATAAAGTGCAAACATGGAACTGAGGTACCCTTGAGCAAGGTACCGTCCCACTACACTGCTCCACGGGCGCTGTTGGTAGCTGCCCGCTGCTCCATGTGTGCACGTGTGATGGGTCAAATTTCGTTGTGGTGCTTGAGTGTGTTCACAATGAAAAAGTCACTTTCACTTTTCACATTTCAGGACAGTGCAGACAGGTACAAACAAAGACAGTGCAGCATCATACCGTTATGGTTCTACCAGGAACAAAGTAGCAGGTTCTGCAAAGATGCAATAATGTTAAGGAGCAGAACTAAACATTGACAGAGGGAGTAGTAATTTTGTAATCTGTTCACTGTGCTATTAACTTTATTTCTTGTGTGAAAGGTGGTATACAAATAAAATGTATTATTATTATTAGTTTATTACAGGGTTATTAATAAAGCTTAAGCAGGTTTAAGATGGCATTTATAGTTTCATAGCCCTTTCATCTCAGAATATGAAATTTTAACACTTCACTGACCCTGCACTGCTAGGACTGCTAGGATGCTGATCCCACAGAAGCAGAATATAATGAACAAAATTTTGTTTCTGTTTTTCTTTTTTCAGCACTTATCACCATTACTCCAGCTCATTTAACCTGGTACGACCCATAACAGTTCGCTACTTTTGTCAGTCCTTATGAGTGACTAAGAGAATTCTAAAGAATGCCGTGCCCCAGACTAGACCTTATCACTGCCACAACAATGTGAATGAAAATCAGACTGATGGTACGAGAGAGCTGTGGGAGCTGGAGGAGAGGATCCACTCAGTGCACAAAACACTGCAGTACAGTCCTACGGGTACAGGGGGCAAATATGAGGCCTGAAACATTTTTCACTTTGGCACATCAGGGTATACTGTGTGTGAAACTTAAGTACATATAGACAGAATGACAGACAATGTCACACAGAAAGACAGAATGACAGTCAGACAGAACGAATGAACTAATAGAGCGGCAGACAGTCAGATAGATATACGAACAAAGACACACTGAGACAGTAACGCAGGCAGAGAGACAGGCAGACAGACAGAAAGACAGCCAGACAGACAGATAGAAGGTTGTTTGCTGCTGGAGGGTCAAGCACTTATTTGTGTTAACACCCATTTCACCTGCAATTGCCCTCTATGCAAGTGCACCCCCCACAAACACACACTTACATACACTCACACACAAACACAGACGTTCGATCATTTTCATGCTTTGCCAAGCCAGAAAATCTCCATTAATTCCAAACAGATCCAGAAATTGTGCGGTATCCGAGTGAAGAATTTTAGTTCCTGACCATTGCATTGCATTCATTACACCGGCTGTGTGAGTGGCTGCCACTATCGATTTAACTGTTTACAGCTGACGCACACATGCTACTCAACCAAAGGGTGGCAAACAGTCAGAGCAAGTGGTAATGGATTTAAGCATGGTCACACACAAACTGACACTGCAACCCCCACCTAACACCACACAAACACTCACACAGGTGATTAAGCTAACTCAATAAACCTGCCCCACTTCAGTGAATAAGGAAATGACTAAGAAAGAAATGAGCTAATGCCCCTAATAAATCTGTATTTATGAAAGAATATTCATGTAAATCAATGATATTCTATTATGCCTACATTTTTAAATGATTACGCTTTTTTATTGTACTTTTCTTGTTTTTCGCTTTAGCAGTAAAAGTGCAAAGTACACTGAAAAGCATGGTATAGGAGTCTAACAACAAGCTGTATGCTGTATTACGTTACAACTGGAATCCAGGCACAGAAATATGGACTTGCCGTTGCCATTTGGTGTCAGATTTTTGGGGAAAATCATACCTCAACTTATTCACTGACTACTCATCCAAACCCTGCTATACATGTACAGTGGGCTGTCAAAACTGTCCCTGTCTTGTCTACCACTATGCAAGGTTTCAGTGGGAGGTCATTCATTCGCTGGTTGTATTTTACCTGCACAAAAAATGTTAGTGAGTGGCAGTGTTAGCTATGAAAAAGTAAGCCTAGCTATCTTATAGTTTTCCTAAGACAAGACGTAATAATAATTTTTAAAAAATGGTAAAAACCTGTCCACATACAACCAGAATGTCCATTGGTTTCCATGTAATTTTGCTAACAAATCCTGCCCTGAAGTACGACCAAGCATCAAAGCTTTGGTGTGTCTTCAGACTTTGCTGTGTGTGTTTCCCCAGCAATGAAATCATGTACAAATAAATGCCTGTTGTAAGGATCACTGTCCAGTCCAACTGTTTTGAATTGAAGCAAATAATTGTTTGTTTTACTCATAGATTCACAAATTTCATACTATTTCATACAAATGCCACTCAGTCCAACTGAGGGGTGTGGCTGCATTCCCCCTATGCAGTGCATCATTACGTCCAGTGTAGTATGCCCTCACCAAGACAAATTCATTATGTGTAACATGCCTAGCAAAATAAACTTGACTGTAGAGTAAATACAGTAGTGCTGAGTGCTGATGGAAGGAGATCGGGGTGTATAGTATGCTGTGCGGTTGGTCTGAGTCTGAGCTGGAACTTTGCTCTCCCTCCAGCAGTGCTCTGATATTGGCTCTAATAGCCCATCCTGAGGCCTCAGCACACCCTGTTAATGCTGTCTCTCCCCCACTGTGAGCATGCCAGACAGCCCAGCAAGTGGTCTCATACACACACACACACACACATACACACACACACACACATCGTTTGAACTAACACACACCGACACACACGTGCAAGAACACCAAGTGTACTGCACTAGACTGCTGTTATTTTACGGCTCTATATTCAACACACAGCCGAAAAAGAAATTCCACAGATGCATGCAGGATTTCCCCTCTCCAGCGGAAGGAATTCCTGCTGTATTCCGGCTGTGAGGAAGCCCTGGTGGGCTGGGGGAGGTTTCCTCTGTCAAGCGGACACGGCCCGGGACACCTCATTACTCTCTCCTCTATGCCAGGACCCCTCTGTACGGATGCTTTAACTGGGCCAGTGCATCCATCATGGAGCTCCTGTTCTGAGGCTGAAACTCAAGGTCCTAAAGCAAAGGCCCAGGGGAACAGCCTCCCTCCCCCCAGAGAACATGAAAGAAAGTCTAGATTCAGGACAAGAGATGCAACCTGCTTTCATGGTACCACATATAGCAGGAGAACTGACTATTAATGGTTATGCTTATAACATCTCCAAGATCAATAACTTTGTAAATAGTTGCGAATATGCCAAGATCAGAATCAGCAGCTCTAAACATGAGATGGATGTTTAATAACTATCAAAAGTGGGGCAAGGAAGGACAACCAATTTACCAGTCACAGGGTCATGGGCACCCATATCCAATGATAGCATGGGGAGCAAAAGCTAAATAAACTTTTTTTTAAATTATGTAATGCAGATAGTATCCTCATCTTGTTTTCCTCCTTTACTATTTTTTGGTTATTTTGAGACTGCCGTTTCATCATCGACAAAGATTTCTCTTTCTCTAAAACACAAATACAGATCAGCCAATAATAATAATAATAATAATAATAATAATATCGTACAAAATAATATTTATAATAAAAAATTATTGAAAAAAGAAAATAAAAACAATAACAACAAATTCTTCTTTCAACCCTGTTTTAGTACTGCTTTAAGAGTGATTTGAAGAGGTAATTTGGGCAGTGGTGGCCTAGTGGTTAGGACATTGGCTGCAAGTCCTGGCTCGGGTACCAGTGAGGTACCACTACACTGCTCCCTTGGCGCTGTTGATTGCACCGCCCTTCTCCACGTTTGCATGTGTGATTGGTTAAACGTAAAGTGTGCTTTATGTGTGATTCAGTGTGTTCAAAATGACAAATAAGACACTTTCGCTTCACTTTCACTTCCCGATGACTTCAATTAAGCAGAAGAGCTGATGAAATTATCCAAATCATGCAAATGTGAGTTCGGCTTTGTTTAATAACATTAAACATTGCATTTTTCTGTCATCAAAAAGTGCTTTCTTGAGCTGTTTACTACAGCAGGCTGACAGTAAAAACCCAACACATGCCTGTTTGACAAAACTAGTATAACCACATATGCTTCCTTAATCCCTCTCTCGCCCTACTTCTTGCTCTCTCTCTCTCTCTCTCTCTCTCTCTCTCTCTCTCTCTCTCTCTCTCTCTCTCTCTCTCTCTCTCTCCCCCCCTC
>JBBPDA010000092.1:18627-30127 GCA_037974385.1 Arnoldichthys spilopterus
ACACACACACACACACACACACACACACACACACACACACACACACACACACACACACACACACACATATATACATATATATTATTAGTAATACGACTAATAAAAAAAGAGTAAGAAGAAGAAGAACAATAATAATGTAATTCTAAATTGTTTATTCAAAATACTTGTTTTTTAATAATTGTTTATGTTCATTGGTGGTTTCTATAGGACCAAATTTAAACGTGTCTTTAAAAATGGGAAAATCAGAGCCAAGTTAAAGTTGAAAAAATGTATTTATTCAAACTACATACACAGGCTTTTAACATGGGTGGCTAAAAAAATATGTGGCAATTTGTACCCACAGACCACACAGAACAGGCCATGATATATATTTGATATATCACTCAACTCCAATGCAGAGTAGTACATGGAAGCATGTAAAATGACATTAAACACTAGTTTTATGGCACAATATTCCTTTAATGATGTTAGATCCCATTTCCAGTCCATTATAAGCCATTTAGCAGCCTCATCTCCGAGTAAGCAATGTACTGACTGAATTTTACTAAGCTACATTAAAATAGTCACAACTGAGAAAAGCCGAACAAATGAGCTTGGAAATTCAAATTTGTCTTTATTCCAGATTGTCTTCCTTTTAATGTTTTAACATCACCATGCACAAACACACACACACAAACAAACTCACACACAACCCCAAATGCATGGCATAATGTCTCTGCCAAGCAGGCAACATGTTGGCGTGACCCAAATAGACGGCAGCCCTTTTCCTGATTGGCTGCGGTTGCACAGGGGAGAAGAGAGGAGAGGAAGGCTCCTTCACATCAGCAGCTTAATAATTCATTCATTTACGCACTCACACCCTCCCTCCCAACAGTCCTGCCTCAGTACTGATGAGAGCAGAGCTGCCAGCAGCCATCCAGCACATGAGGATTTTGGATACCATGTCAAACCTGTGCCTGCCCTAGCCATCGCATTCCTGCAGCTCTCAAATTCTTACTAATATGAAGAGTCTGTTTGTTTGAAACATTTAAAGGGATATGATGCAAGTTAGGAATAAGTTAGACACAGTCGAATGCAAACGTTCACACACCTCCTGTCAACTTTTGCTGAAGTTCAAATCTTTCGGAGGAAACACATTAAATATCATTTTCTCTGCAAATGTTAGTGCACAATTACCATTTTTTTGCAGAGATTCAAATATTAGGAAAAATAAAAATAAAATGTGAACCATCTTTTGTAAAAGTCTTAGTCTTATAATTTTTATTTGTTTATTTTTATTTATTGTTAAACCCAGCAAATATACCACAGTGCAATGTGTGGACGTGTGTTCTCAAAACATAATGTAAAAGGGGCAGTCAAACCTTTGCAAACAGTCAAATATTAGTATTAGTAATGATGAATTACTTTAGCTTTTGTGTCAGTAAAATTGACATTAACATATTTTTGTTCATTGTTCAACAAATAATTATTATTAATAATAATTGTGATGCAAGAAGAGAACAAGGTCTTGCACCATCTTGTGGACTTCAGAAGCATTGTTATCAGAGCAGACATGTGTCTTATCTTTCCTTACATTCAGTGAAAAAATGCTCATATCATATAATGTATTGATCCCATAGGGGGATTTAAGTTCTAGAGTGGCAAAAATCACTAACACTTTACACTCAAAAAGACATATACACACACACACAGAGCAAAATGTGTCAGTACATGAAATAAAGTGCAGAAGGCAAAACTTCAAACCCAATCCTTCACTATAAGTGGTGTGTATGTAAACAACAGCCAAAATGAAGGACAAAACACAGAGCACAAAATGAACAATAAATAAATGTGTGGCTTTAAGGTCTACATATAAAGTCAAGAGGAATACATTTTGTTTGCAAGAGCAAACGGCTTGCGTGAGACATCCATGTCATAAGAATATAAGCTGCTTTGCCAATCCCTGCATTGTGACTCACTGAGCCTGTATTTACAGCTGCTCTCCCTAATCCAAGCTTCAGACCTGGAGGGCCACTGCACTGCTGAACACAGGGAACCCCATCCAAACCTCCTTGCTCGACCCACAGAAGCATTCTTTTGCAGCAACAGTTGCGAAGGTCGACAGCTTTACACAATATTGACAAAAAAATCATATTGAACATAACGGGGATGGAGTGTAAACTCAGCACTGTCCAAGTTTGTACATTTAACACATTAATAACCAAAATTATAGGCCAGAAAGTCCAGGGTTCTGTGTGGAGTCTGTATGTTCTCCCTGTGTTTGTGTGGTTTTCTGTCAGGTTTCCTCTTTCCTCCCACCTTTGTCTGTCTCTACCCCAGCACCTCCCTTGCCTCTGGTTAGGACAGGCGGCTCAGAAAATGAGTGAATGGAAGTTAATGTATAAGCATTTTATTTTAGGCCATTTTAGAATGTTTCTATTGGTCCAGTTATGACAGAAAGCTTTTTTTTAGCTTTACTAATATTCTGTTTTATTTCTGGATCTATGGAGCATTTCTGCATATCCCATATTGTAGAAGCTAGTGGTACAGGTTACAGTAATACCTTAGCTATCTAGCAGTGCATACATGTTTAGCCTATTTTATGAAGAAATTAACATAATTGGAATTTTTTTTTTATTTACTTAACTTAACTCCAGTTTCTCATTTTGGTGAATAGGTTTTTTTAACCAGCATTCTGAAGAGCTCACCAACCTCAAAACACTGCATTAATGGGTGGAGCTTAGATAGGTTAATGGATAATTAATGGATGAATTGGATACGGTGTATTAGAGGCATGGAAAGGTAACACTGTGCAAAGCTGAGCCCCTCTGGGACTGATCTCTGTCACATCAGTCTAATCCTTTTATCTCAATATCTCTCTATCACTCCTTCCATCTCCCTGCAGAGCGGGCGTGTGTGGGTGTGTGTATGTTGTACAGCAGCAGTTTGTCCCCACATGCCGACAGTGATGCTATCAGGTGTAAGAGGTATAAGACCCTCCAGAGCCCAGCAGAGCACAGCACATGAGGCGTGCTCTCCACAGTGCAAAGAGCCTGCAGGGGAGGACAGAAAGGAGAGTGTCCGTGTGTACATGTGCGCGTGCAAACCGACATGTATCTTGGCAACACTGCTGTCTGTGGGCTTGGTGGTGAAGGTGAGGGAGTGCCCCCCTTTTTGATAGATCTACTGCCCGTCTGACTGTCTGTGCACGTCACTACAACAGGACGTATGGACAGTAAAACATGAAGCAAGAGAGTGTGATGGAGTCTGCAGCATGTGATAAAGGCAGAAAAGAGGAGAAGAGAAAGTCAAGGAGGGAAAGAAGGAGGACAGCAAAGGGGGGTGATGTACACAGTACATTATAACATCTGCTTAAAACTGCTACACACACATAGATGGGATGTAAAATGCAGTCATAATACCCTGCCACAGCAGAAACACCCCTGGGGCATGTTTCCGAATGCAGCTGTGGGGACACACTGCAATGGAGATGATACTGGGTTTGTAGTTTGCAGTGTGTGTGTGTGTGTGCGTGTGTGTGTGTGTGTGTGTGCATGTGTGTTTCAGTGCTTCAGCGCTATAATGAGCCATGTAGAACGTAGGATGGGTCTAAGCATCCTGAACACAAAGCCCATAGAGCTGATAGATCAATATGACACAGACAGACATGGTGAGAGGAGCTTTGATTAGGAGGATCCAGTTACAGCTCTGATTCAGTCTATACACACACACACACACACACACACACACACACACACAAAACAGCTACAGAGATATGCATGTGGTGCATTTTTGTGGCTGATATAATATTTCATCTTTCTTTGTTTGATTTTAAAAGAGCCATATCATGCAAACACTCACTGTTTGATGCAGGAATTCAACAATTTTAACATTTTAAACATACCCTTAACTGCTCAGGCCATACAGAAAACAAATGCATTATATATGAGTTGGGGAAAAAAATCAACATAGTATTACAATATTTTTCAGCACAATATCATATTGATACATTGTCACAAAGAAACAATATCATTTAATTTTTTTTTACCATTTAAAAAAGTATTTAAAACTATTTTATTTTGGTACAGATGTCTACATTAATAATATTGTAACTCCACAAAATGGCACAAGACGTCATTCTTCTCATGTCAGCGGAAGTTGAAAAAAGGTCAGAGTCAGCCAGGTGGCTGCAGAGACTCCTACACAGAGCATGCCGCCTGCTTTTCATCGTAATAGCAGAGCTTTGGACTGTGACCATTTTTGGAAGCGTTTGCCACAAAATGTCTTAAACGGGGCACCAGTGAGGCTAGCAAATGTGCTCCTGATTTGTTTTTGTTTTTTCTGATTGATTAACAATCAAACAATGCTTAAACAAATTTGTCAAGCAGGAGTGAAGACCTTAAGCTGTGAGTCGTTAACTTCTTTAAACTTTAAACTTCACTACAAATTGGAAAACAATCAAGACACAAATAGTACAGTAAGAGGTAGACACGTTAGCTTAAACACTAACATCACATAATTTACGAAATTTTATTGATTTTTTTTTTAGGTTTTAAGGTCCTTCAATTTTTTAACATATGTATTGTTCATTATTCAAGTTAAAACACAAAACTTACATTTAAAAAGGGTCCACCATTACAACTTTGAAAAAAACAACCGTTAATGCTTTGGTTCACCCGTTGGTCTTAAAGAATAAAACCACAATAGCTTTTGGCACAAAACCCCTCACTTACATCATATTTGGATCTCAGGGACAATAATAAAATGTCAGAAAAATAAAGGATGCCCAACATTCAACACAGATTCACACAATAATCCATGTATGAAGTGCAGTAAAACAGGTAGCTGCAAATGCATTACTGTAATGACACATTCTCTAATGACTGGCTAGATCAGTGGAAATGACAGTCTGTGAAAAACATCCACACTTACATTTTAACTCAGTAGAGTCCGTCTCTGTTTGTGTGTGTCCGAGCACAAACGGCCACATTCTCTTTTGTAATGATCAGCTGTAATTTCAGTATAGGGCCAATAACATTAGTTAAATTATGCCATTTACTGTAGAATTATATCAGCTGCCCACCCTAATGCACACACACACACACACACACACACGCACACCCACACACAGGTCATGACTTCATACTGTACTCATGCATTCATCATACACACTCATCATATTTTCATTAATGTTATCCAGCATGAGCCACAGCTATACTGACTGTCTAGACAAGTCTTGGCTTTGAAGCAACAGACTCCTCCAACCCTACACACACACACACACACACACACACACACACACACACATATGCACACACATACACACACACACACACACACACACATATATTTATAAATACACTGGCCTCGAGCTGACTGTGATGCTTTATAAATGCATGCCCCCCAAATTCCTTGTCTCAGTACACACACACACACACACACACACACACACACACACACAGAAGCAAACATATGAATACAGTAATCCAACCACTCTTTACCCTGGTTACCTCAGTACACTCATCTGCTATAAATACATCCAACTATATGACAGAGAGAGGAAGTGGGAGAACTAGAGGGAAAAAGGGGAAGAGGAAGAGAGTGAGAGTGAGAGAAAAAGAGAGAGAGAGAGAAAGAGGGGAGGGCAACAGGGGATTTATGGGGAAAGCTCCTTTACAATTGTCTCCCTGAACACTTTCAGTCCAGTTTTCTCCATATATCCATAGGCATATAATAACCTCGAAAAAAACAAACACACATATGTGCAAGTGATGGACACGACCAACTTAGCTCAAATTTCTATCAAAAAAACTTCTCACTATTAAAACGTTAACATATTTATAGAGGTAAGAGGTAAGAATTCCTACACTTCTAAAATCACTTTTATTTATTGGAACCACAATTCTGCATGAACAGCACTACTACTCTTTATTTTATACTTATGTTTTGGTTCAAAATGATATAGTTAAGGTCTGTAGCCAAGCAATAAAAAATAGCCCAATCATAGTTTTTTGTTCTCTCTGTTGCATTCAAACATATATTCTGACCACACTCTATCACCGGTTAGGCCTTCAGAGGCTGGACTAAAGGACGAACGTGTCAGATTAACTAGCAACTTAATTAGGATGTGACAGTGGGATCAACCACTCAAATTTGGGACCTAATTTGTGAGGGAGAATGTCACTCTAGGCCTCTGGGAAAGTCCTACGTCACTGACTGTGAATATGAACAGTAGCCTAACCAGTGGGCTTCTCTTAGATGGTGAACAAGTCTTTGCCTCCTTGATTGGAGGAATCACTGTAGAAATGTAGGGTCATTTAAGGTTATATGTTTTTTTGCCTTTTACAAGCTGCAACATCCACGTTTCATATACAGTTGCCAAAAAATGTGCAAAGGGGTCAATTTGGTGCAAAAAACTGTCCCAAAAGGGCACTAGCAGAAGTTAGCATTATAGCAGAAGTATCTTTTTTTGTATGTATTTTAATATTTATAGCCCACAAAGGCCTTTTGGTAATAGTTATGAATCGCCACTATATTTTCAAATTAATGAATAATATTATGAGCCATTTGTCCACTTTAGCTATTTGTATTAGCACATAATGTAATATTTTATGCATTTAAATCAATAGAGTGCAACAGAGCAGTGATTCAGAAGCTTACTTCACAAATTAATCATTTAATGCAATAGTGTAAACAAGGAAGCACTGATTCAACTTTTCCTCTCCCATAGTGGATTCTCAGTACCAACTGATACCGGTGCTTTGATAAGTCATTTGTGTGGTACATAAACACACAGTGTCAAGAATTTTTTTATACTATTTTTACATATTTAACAGACTGAATAGATTCAGATCCTCATACAAAATGTAATTTTAGACAATGACAATATAAGGAAATACAAAACAATTTCTAAAGAGATCCTCTTCTACAAGCCTGTAAATACATCAAACCTTTAAACACATGACCAGTAACTGGCCAGTTTCTTAACAGTTTTATGTGGTAAATAACATGAGGAAGGTAAGGGCACTCGTGCTAAATGCTGCTGCTATGCCTGTACTGAAATGTCGTGGTGTAATTATGCATGACTCATTAAATAGTCAATTGTCTCTTGCTTTGATGTGGCACTTTATTTGATTCATGTTCATTAAATAGGCAAATGGGTTTCCACTCATGATTTTAAAATGCTGCTTTGGATTAATAAAGAGCAAATAATGCTATTTATATTGTTGCTTATGTTGTGGCTAATAGAACTAGAAATGTCATGCTGTGCTTCATGTGTTCGTTTAGCCCACACCTGAGCATTGTGCATTAAAAAAGTCTAACAAAAATCAGCCATTTTTTTCTGTAAAGAAAACTGAAACCAGAATTCCTGATTGGTGCAAATGTTTTAGGGTTGTTGAAATCCCAACGCTCACCAGTCCATCGTAGGGCAGATACACAGGCTGTACACATTCACATTTAGGGTTAGCATCTCTCATCCACCTGACGTACATGTCCTTGGACTGTGTGAGGGAACCAATGCTCCTGGCAGAAACCCCACACACTCAATACATAGAAAAAATCATGTCTGGGAATCAAACCCAAGTGTCACTCTGAAGCGACAGCAATACCCACTGCAGCCTTGCTTTGTTCCAGAAGTTCTATAACACTGCATTATTTCATTTATTCAATGACCATGACTATGAAACAGCACTGAATGAGGCTCAATCCTGACTGATTGATTTCTAATACATTTAGGCAAGTGTGGCAAGTCAGTACTGCTGCTGAAACTAATATAGTATATCAGTTCCTTAGTAATATTTGGCTTTGCCAAATTCATTATCTGAGGGAAATTTCTAGTACTATCGTAAAGCTTCATCATCATGTAACGATTAAGATGTAAACAAAGTCATTCAGTGTGGTTTGATGTGAAATGCTCCATTCTAAAGAACCTGAAAAGGTTAAAACTGGCCACAGTGGTGGTAATAGGAACCAGATGTCTGAAGAGTTTAACATCTCTTAAAGCTCCCACACAATACATTATTTTGTGGAAGGTCTATGCAAGCACTGCATAATGTTTGAGACAGTTTTTAGAAGATTTTGACCTAAATATATATTTATATATGTATTCATGGTGGAGGGGGACATGCAGGGTGTTGTAAGACAAAACAGTCCACAATGAGAACTTTTTAAAAAAAGATTTACCACTGTTTCATCATCAATAATTAGGGTTAAATTAATCGATGCATCTACCAAAATAGCACACTGTCCAATGTAGTGACGTGTTCAGTCCACAATTAAATGTTCTTAATTTTACTGTGTGCAGTGTTTTGTACAGAGAAGATCATTTTACTTATAAGTACACTGCTGTATTTAATCTTTTTTTCCCTAATTTGTTTGCATGTGTGAGCTGATGAAAATGTAGCAGACTGGATCATATTTCATACTGTAGACCCCAGTATTGAACCGAATCAACCGGATGTTACTGAGTCAAATCACATTGCTGCAAATTTTAAGGTATCGATAATGTATTATATTTTTGGCTAAAATGATCGGATCGAATTATAATGAAACTTGTGATTTACACCCCTATTATTAACATTACACATAAAAACTCAGAGGACATGTAGGTTCACTAGTAAAAAACATTGGCGCATTTGTGCTGCTGGAATTGATTCCTGGAAGGCGGGGCTATATGTAGTACAGTGCTTTTGCTTATCACGGTATCTAAAATATGGCAAAAGCTCTATAGTGGGACAACGACACACAAGGGTTAACTTTTATACTGGTATACCTCCCATGCCTGGTGTGTGTGTGTGTGCTTGTATATATATATATATATATATATATATATATATATATATATGTATTTGTATGTGTGAGTGTGCATGTGGATCATCTCTCATTTGGCTGGTGATATGACGGAGTTTCCTCCTTTTCTCCACAGACAGCCTGGCAAAGCTGCAGAGCAACCAGCACTATTTATAGCAAAGCATTTCACTCTCTCTCTCTCTCTCGCTACCTCCACCCCCTCACACACACACCGTTCCAGCAGCCACTGCAGCTTAATATTCTCTCACACAGAGATGCTGCTCATTCACCCACACGCTAATATAAAATCCTCCATCCAAAATGTTCAAACACGCCGAATCGAACGCAAACACACACATGACGCACATACATAACTCAAGGGAGAAAAAAGTGAGCGCTCATTGATGCTCTGGTCCAATAAGAGCCTTTCAGGAGAGACGACTCTCAGAGAGAGACAGAGAAGAGTTGCCTCAGGACAAGGAGATGGTGAAGCGCGTGTGCGCACATACATATACACACACACGTAGTGATGCAACTCCACTTCCTTTTAAAATACCACCATGCCCCAACCGGATGAAGTCCAGTCACGATTACAAATGTTTCAACATAAACTCCCACAGTCTTGCTCTGCCATAACACACTTTATCTCATTCTGTCCAGCATCATTATGACTTTGACTAATGTTTACACTTACAGGTGTTTTGAAGGTCAAACTTTGACAGATAAATATAACAGGGTGCCCCCTCACACACCTGACTCTAACCTTATTGACTGAAAAACACCTGGTTCTCAATTTCACCTTTAAATGAACTGCAAAGCCTAGAGGTTCATAAACGTTTGCCATTCACTGATATGCAACACTGAACATTTTTTCTTTAATAAAAGAATCACCATAACAATTTTGTTTCATTTGTTAAATCATAAATTTATAAATGAATTAAGTAATTAAATTAATTACATGTAATCGATTCTTAGGACATGAAAATCAGATGATGTTTCAGGTCATATTCATACAGAAATATAGAACATTCTAAAGGGTTCACAAACATTCAAGCGCAACTGTATGCTAACTAACTCCCCCAAAGCAAGGGGTGGTCTCTTACTTAGCATGGGGGAGTCACCATCAAGATACTGGGATCCACTGCATTTAAATCACCAGGTAACATGAGTAAGATTGATTATCTCATTACAGTGGCGAATGTCAAAGGGTTGGATATATTAGACAGCAAGTGAACAGTTAGCTCTTGAAATTGAATTGTTAGTATCAAATATAAACATTGACTTCAAAATTCCCAAGATCTCTTGGTGCCATATACCACAGAACACCTTTAGAGATACTTTGATAGCATGAGGGGGAGTGACACAATATTAGGCATTAGGCACTGTTGATAGCTGCCCACTGCTCCATGTGTGCACATGTGCTTGAGTAAATGCAGAGGGCATGTTTTGTCGTGGTGCACTTTGTGTGTGATTGAGTGTGTTCACAATGACAAATAGTCACTTTCACTATCATATCTTGCATATGAATATGAAGCATGAGACAGGTAGCCCTTATGATGTCTGATCTGGTTGGAGGTACAAGAGGGGCAGCAGTTTCTAGTGTATAGGTGGGCCGTGTAAGTAAGTAAGGTAAGTAAACCTTAGGGCTGTCTATATAGTGGACCTACAGGGCAGCTGGCACTAATATAGTGTTCAGTAAGAAGACCACTGAAATCTCAGATCCCATGACAAAAAAAGAAAACCTTTATAAAAGTACTTTGTGTATGTGTGTGTGTGTGTGTGTGTGTGTGTGGGTGTGTGTGTGTGTGTGTGAGTGTGCGCGTAGGATGTCATGTGGCATGCAGCTGTGGCCTCCTGTGCAGTGAGGCAAGGCCAAGTAACACCTGGTGCCACCTGACAGCACACACACCCGCAACCCCCCACCACCACACATACACACACGTACACACACCCACACACACGCACGCACACGCACGCACACGCGCGCACACGCGCACACACACACACACACACACACACACACACACACACACACACACACACAGACATAAAAAGCAGATGGGCATGAAGCCAAGCAGAGAGAGACTCTGTGAGAACCTGAGCACACACACCACCGGCACCACCACCCCCACCCAAGCAGAGAGAGGCTCTGTGAAAACCTGACCACATACACACACAGCATTAAAAAGTACAAAGAGATGGCGAGAGAGAGAGAGAGAGAGAGACTGATGAGAAAGATGGGAATGCGAGAGAGTGAGACAAGAAAGAGACAGACAGACAGTAGGAGGGGTACAGAGAGTCAGGGAAAGAGACAGTGATCAGAATAAAAGATGAAAGAGAGAAAGAGAAAAAGACAATGATAGACAATTTCAAATGAATTTGATCTTTGTCAATCTTCTCTCTCTCTCTCTCTCTTTCTCTCTCTCTCACACACACACCTCTGTTCTTCATGTTCTCCTTTGTAGTAACAGTTGTCACAGTCAGACACCCCCCCCCCACACACACACACACGCCCACACAAAGACAGTAAATCTGTCAGAGGCTTTCTGGAGGGCAGCAAATAACAGCATGGGTGACTTGCCCTTTCCATTTCACTAATAGCAACTCACCACCATCAGAGGCTCCTCCAAAAACATGCAAGGGTGCATGTGTGTGAGTGAGAGAGAGAGAGAGAGAGAGAGAAAGAGAGAGAGAGAGAGAGAGAGAGAGAGAGAGAGAGAGAGAGAGAGAG
>JBBPDA010000096.1:0-17469 GCA_037974385.1 Arnoldichthys spilopterus
CATGTTCACAAGGGGAAAAAACCCTGGTTTCCCCCCCCCCCCCCCCCCCCGAGCAGGAAAGGGGCATGCTATGAAACTTGTCGAGTTAAGGGGCACCAAAAAGAGGTCAAAAAACAACCCTGTTTAGCAGTTAGCAGTGAGCTATGCTGGACCAGCCCTGGGGAATCTAAGAAAAGGCTCTTAGGTTTAGGGAATAAGGGAATCCTTCTCTAGGAAGCAGGTGTCAGGCCTCCTGTGCCTAACCCAGCAGTTCGCCCAAACCAGATTTTCAAGGCCTGTCTGCTGGATACGTGAGAAAAGGGAAGAAAACACAAGGGCCTTTACCAAATTTCAGGTTAGAGTTGGTGTGGCAAAGGCACCATGTGTGCCCTGCCCTGTGTGACAACCACGGTTATAAGGGCTTCGGCCCTGGTAGTACACATAAACACAGATTGTCTTCACCAAGTGGGACACCATTACCTCCCCTAGCCACGGAGGGTTCTCTACTGCCCTTGTCGGCCTGGCCCAGGTGCACCTTACGATGTATATAATGCCGTTTATATAGACTAGTTTTTACAAATATTTTTTTTGAATTACAACCTGAAAAACTTTAAGCTAGGTAGGTGCACTTTGTTCATAGCCACCACTGCCACTTACCAATGTTATTTGTGCATTTAAAACACAGCCAGAGAACAGATGAGCCCTCAATAAAACTCTGGGTTGTCAATACTACCATCTTCTGTGAAGCTATCCAGTCTACTTGTATTGCAGAATTTGGATGAGTAATTAGTTTGGTATTTAACTTCAGCTATGATTTGAACACAAAATCCAACATGATATGGACAAGTCCACATTTCAGTGTCTGATTTTCAGTTTTCTGTGAAAAATTAAGTTTTTGTTGACAAACCTTTGCAATCCTGAATGATTATACTAAAGTACATTTTGACTTTAAACATGCGAGATGCTGGAAAACAGCTTCCAGCTTACACTTACTGTGGGGAATAGGGTGGCAGTGAAAACTGCTCTGTGTATGTGTGAGTGTGAGTGTGTGCCAGCCCAGCGGAGCCCTAATCAAGTGGGTTGGCAGAGGCAGAGGGTCGCGGCTGACTGGCGTGTTTTTCCACGCTGCTGTCCAACACGGCAATCACACAGATCCCAAACACCATTAGGCAGCTTACAGCAGCTCTGGGCAAAACCAGCAAACTCATCGCTGGCAAACACTCTTCTATCTGCCTCTGTCTCTGAAGAAGACGCCGGGATACATTCTGCTGCCTTTGTGCAATAAAAGAAAGCTCATGAACACAATCAAGTAAACCCCAATGTATTAGAACAAATTTCATTTGATGTCAAATACAATTAGTCGTGTTTGGATCATGCTTGAAATTTCTTTCTTGAGTTTTGTGTTGAAGCGATAATGCTTGTTACAGTGAAATTTAGGATTATTGAAAACATCTGGTCAACAGTTTAGCCTAAATTTGCACACACTTGCTTTAAACTGTGTCAGCTTGTTCAGTAATCTCAGAAAGATTTGCTTACATGGTTTCTGACCCTGTATCACATACCATTATTCATAAATACAGACAAAATGATGTTAAAAGCACTAGTAGTCTCGAAACCTGAATTTTGGCTGTAGTTTTGTCCAATATTACATCAATAGTACATGTGTCAGAAACAACATGAGCAAATCTGGTTGAGATTATTTAGAGATTTCATAGCTTCATGTAGTTTGGATTAAATCCAAGAGACACAAAAAACATAAGACCATGACCATAAAAGGTGAGTCTCTAACTGCACTGCAAAAGAAAAAATGTGTTCAGTATGACCACTCAGAAGGAATTCTGTAGATATTTGTTTACAATTTCTTGATTTTAGAATAATTAAATGATTAAGATGTAAAAAGTGGTTCAGAGTTTGGTGTGAAAAGCTTAATTTTAGAGAAATGTACGGAGTCAGATATTTTCACAGTGGTGGTGAATGGAACCAGACACTGAAGAGTTAAATGCTTCTAAAAGTGATCTTACAGAAAGTTATTGCATGAGATGGTTATGAATACACTGTCTGATGCTTGAGACATGGTTTTACAATAGGCTTGAGAGGGCTTTGGCATCTTTAAGAAAATATTTTCATGGTGGAGGGGTACATGCAGGGCATTTTGATCTAAAATAATTTTGAAAGTCATTTTTAGTTATCATACTTTACCTTTTAAGATTTGCCTCTATTTTACTATAATTAACATAATATACAGAAATCAGAAAAAAATAGGTTTACTCAAGGTTTTGGATAGTAAATAAAATGGCTATAGGTTTGTATTGTAGACATTGGGAAAACCACTCTCGCTCGCCCACCACTCCTGCTAAAAAAATCAGTAGGAGTCAGTAATTTTCATGACATTACACCATTTCACATCAGATCTCTCAGAATGACTTACATTTCAACTAGTGACTTTGGAAAATGATGGAACTGCCATTATTACCTAATGTCTGTTTGAAAAACTCCTTAAGAATTTTAAAAATAGGTTTCTACACTAAACAGCCACAACATTAAAACCACTGTCAAGATCTCATAAAAGTGGAACCTGTCAAGAGGTAATATATGACAGCAAGTGAAGAGTCAGTTCTTGAAGTAGATGTGTTAAATGCAGAAAAAAGGATGATACTAGACTGGAACATCTCTAGAATTGATCCAAGTAAAGACAACTGGTGAACCAATGACATGATATGCCTAAGGGTCATTGATGTGAAAGGGCATCAAAGGTGGGTCAATCCTACAGAAGAGATTTTGTAGCACAAAAAGTGAATGATGACACATTAAAAGTGCAGAATAAAAATGGCCTTTACTTCTGGAACAGTATGTGATTTGCTTCTGGTCTATATGGGGCAACAAACCTTTAAAATGCCTCTTAGTCATATTTTTTCTCCCTTTCTCACTCTCTTGCTCTCTAACTCTCTCCCTCTCCTCAGGGATACGTTACAGCGCCCTAAATCGTCTCGTGTAAGTTGGAGCTGCTGAGCATGAATGAAGCACCTGCTGCTGACTGGCCTAGTTTAGCAGGCACTTCTGCACCTTAGCCACCAGCAAAGTCAAGCAGGAGGAAGGAACAGAACGAGAGACGGAGGGAGGGAGAGTACATTGAGGTAGAAGGTAGAAAGAAAGCAAAAGAAGAAAAAAAGGGAGAAAGACAGAAAATAAAGAATAAAAGTAAACTGATGATAAGTTTGATGGATCACTTTAGTAACATGTGTTCAGTTTTGTTTGGCCTAAAAAGGTTTAAGGACTGATTAAAGCAAAACACACATCTTATTTATGACAGCATCAAAAACTAAATGCACAGCAATCATATCTTCAATAAGTAATGCCACACCTCCTCTCCCATTTATTAGGCCTTCAGGAGATGGACTTAAGGCCTAAAAGGTCAAAGGGTTGTCGAAAAAAAGATTTTTCTCCCCAATTTAGTCATCTCCAGTTCCACCCACTTACTCCCCACTTACTCCCCCCCAGTGACATGATACCACCAGCAATGGAAGTGTGAGGATTTCCTCTAAGTCACATGATGCACCACTTTATTTTTTCAAACTGCTACTAACACAATGTCAGGATGATGTGCTTGGAAGAGAAGGTTGACTGCCAATTCTGTTATGTCAGCTAAAAGAAACTTCAATTTTGTGTTCCACCATAAACACAGCAGCAGTTATGATGCAGTGCAGCTACCAGAACATCACTGCTACACAATTTAAGGTGGGACGAAAAAAAATTTTATGCAAAGGTAACTTTAGCCTTGCCTAAAGTGAGTTAAAATGACCATTATACAGCAAGATTAAAATAGAGGGGTGGTAATATAAGTCATCTGTGTGAAAGCAAGAGCATGTGCAAGGGTGATAAAAGGAACATTGTGTCAAATGTTGGAGTGCGTTGCAGCTGTCCAAAGCATTGCTTTTTGCATATGTGGTGTCTGACTTGTTTTCAGACTTCTGTACAACATTTCTGGGAAAGGTGTGGTGATTAGGGAATGTTTTCGGTTCTATGTATGAAAGTTTATGTCAGCAAGCTTCCCAAACACTATGTGCTCATCAGCAAAGTATTTGGTAGCAGATACTTGGCCTCTATTGAACCAACACAATCTGACAGGAGTCATATGATACAGGCTTGAACACAAGCCTTTAGGACACAAGATCTATTACCATCGTCTCCACCCTTTCTTTTTCTCTTTACAAGAAACTCCCCTGTGGTCCCTCCCCCTCCACTCTTTCCTAAGTCTTGCATATCCCTCTCCTTCTCACGCTCCCTCTTTCTCTCTTTCTTGCTTTGGTTCCAAGGATGGTTTAAAAATAAAGCGTGCCAAGTCCTGTTGGGATGGCAGATATTGGATGCATGCAGGAGTGACATACTTCTGTGAGAGAAGAGCAAAGAGGGGAGGAGGAGAAGAGATGAGAGAAAAGAAGGAGAATGGAGGCGAGGGGAGGAGAGCAGAGGGGAGGTTGTGGCGGGTAACAAAGGAGGGTATTATGAGGACAACAAAGCAGTTACATATCAAAACCTGCCCATTCAGGACATTTAAACAACATTTAATTGTTTTTGATCTCCAAACAAATTTTGTGTAAAACAAAAGACAACCCGAGTAACCAAAATACACAGTTTTCAGTTTTCATCTTGTGATTTCCTGAAGGACAACAAGAAGTCAGTCTTTGGCATCGCAACATCTCAATGTGTCTGCATAAACCAATTGCACTTGAGCTTCAGATCATAGACAGATCACTAAACATTCTTTTTTGCTACTGGTAGAGAGTCCTTCCTTCAGTTATGACAAGTCCTCCAGGCCCTGAAGCAGCAAAATCCTTCCCTCAGTTATGACAAGTCCTCCGGCCCCTGAAGCAGCAAAGCATTCTCACACCATCACGATACTGCCAGCATGTTTTACTGTGGGCATGATGCTCTTATTGAAAAAAAAAGCTGCATTAGCCTTACATCAATTTATCCTTCTTAAAAGTTCCACTTTTACTACTCAGTCCATAGAATGGTATCCCAAAAAGTTTTTGGGGTAATCAAGGTGTTTTTGGCAAATTTTAGACAAGCGTTTATGTTCCTGTGGCTAACCACTGACCTTGCCACTCTCCAATGGATAGCGTTTTAACTCAGCATCTTTCAAATGATTGAATCATAAACACTGACATGAACTGAGCTGATAGAGGGCTGCAGCTCCTTAGATGTTTTTCTGGGTTTTCTGTGACTTCTCAAAATGGTTTTCTATGTGAGTAATGGAGTTATTTAGCAATTTTGTTAGGCCAGCCACTCCTGGGGAGTTTCACCATTCTTCCATGTTTTCTTCATTTAAAGATGCTCTAATGATGGAATGCCAGAGTTTGAGAGATTGATTTGTGGCCCTTTCCTAACCAATATATTTTAATAATTTTCTTTCGTATGGCTTCTGGAATTTCTTTTGATTGAGGCATAGTGTTCTGTTTGTTTGACATTGTGGAAAAGGTTGACTTAGTGACTAAGGGGAAATATATATATTTTTTTGGTTTTGGATTTATTGGTTTAGTATTACTTTTCACCAGTAAATGGGTTCTGGCAAGTGGATTGTGGGACTTATATACCTGATATTAATATTGCTTGAAATAAGCCAATACAGATTTCCATCATTAAATGAATCCTCACCACTAAAAAGTATAGATTATTCTTGGCATTTTATTCTAAAAATGTATGGTGCAAAAAAAATAAAGGTCTCTATTAGTGGAGAACATGATGTAAAGCAGGAGAGAAATGTGCTGTTTAAAGCTCAGCTCTCTCAGCTCCATGAGTTGGACTTGTCCTGATAGACGAGTCATGCGTATGTGTATGTGAACTGTTACCCTACATGACCTGACACGGTTTGCAGTAGCAGTGACAATGGCTGCTTTGCTGTTCAGTGATGCTGTCTGTGGAGTTATATAAGTTTCCCCTATAGATAACACACAGCCTGAGCTTGACCATTCATTATTAGCAGCAATAGAGCACAGAGGATAGAGAAGCAATGCCGGGCAGATGCTGTGTGTATACATGGGCGAATGGGCTAGTAGGGTTGATCACAAGTCTAAATCATCTCAGTCCTAAAGTCTAAAATATTCAACAGAGTATATTTTCATGTCCCATTATAAATACTCATTAAAACACAACACGAATAAACATATAAATTGTTGTTTTTTAGTTGAAATATTATACCTAATCTAATATCTAATCTAGGCTGTGTACCACTATATGAGCAATTCTGTTACCTAAGTAAAAAAAAAAAACTAATAATTTTTAGGCCAATGGTTCTCAAACACATTTTTAGGCATTACACAGATTTCCCACATTTTTTGCTGTACCCCTTTGTGTCTTACCAAGTCCCTGAGGACCAATTTGAGAGCCACTGCTTTATGCTATGAACTGAGGTTTGTGTATTACAGCAATTACAAAATAAGCTACCCTCATGTTCCCACTCTGAATGACATCAGCAGAAGTGCTGCAAGTGTTTCACAGTCTAGCTCACAGTGCAACTACACTGGTAGTCATGAATGAAAAAAAGAAGCGATAGTTTGTTATTATATATATTATATATATTATTGTATAAATCACAACTACCAGATTTGTAATTGGTAGATTAATGAAGGACCAATTACATCATCACTCTTGGCAAAACACACACACACACACACACATACACATATAGGACTGGTTTGAGAACCACAGCTCTGCACCTTCTTTCAGTCCATGCACTGTCCCCTTTTCCCCTCTAGTTAGGCTACTACTAGAGGCGAGTTCTGATCTCAGAAAAGAAAGGCAGTCCTAGACTTTCCTTCTGTACCTGCCTTCAAAGAAGTCCCTGCTACAATGTTGAAGGGAATTCTGATTCTCAGAAGGCTCAAAAGAAGTTTCTACTGGCAGCTCTTTTAGTCCTGCATTTTAAGGTATGAAGTCCGCCAACTGGAATTATCTGATAATGGTACATTCCAGGATACATTTAGAGTTTTTTTTGCTAGAACTCTATGGCTAAGAGTTATCCCAATCATGAGACATGATGCAAGTTATTACTAAATGTGAGTTAATTGCACCAGAACTAGTTTTTTTGTGGATTCTGATTAGTGACAGTTGGTCATAATATTAGATGGGAGTGCAAAAAAAACAATCAACAGTTCACACACACAATAATCACTTTGGAGAAGCCCCTCCCTAAAATGCTCAATGGGGGGGGGGGGCGCAGCTCCCCCTGCAACATGCTTAGCTCCACCCATAGCACCACAAGAAATTTAGATGACATTTGTATATTATTCATTATAACATACTCTGTTCCAATGGTTTTGTGCCCGTGCAGAAAAGGCATTTGCATAGTAATGCTATACCACTAGAGGACTCAAGCTTTACCTAAGTAACATTCTTTGCACCACCTCTATCTACAGCACTGAAACCATAAAATGAGTGGTCTGTCTTGTTACTGGTCACACTTGATTTAAATATTGTTGTGTACCACTATCTAAAGGCTACAGCAAGCTTACAGAATAAGTACATTATATTTGCACACCTGTCTGATTTAATTGATTTAAACGATCGGGATTCATTTCACTACATGTTGTACTTGTATAACTATGTATGTGACAAATAAACCAATCTTGAATCTTGAATGTTTCACAATAGCAACCTCATATTATCAACTGCAACATTAACAAAACATGAAAAGATTTAAGTTCAAATTACTTAAAGATGTTGATCAAAGATATCATACATGTCTCAGTGTCTTAGTAGGTATAAGCTCTGAATGTGAATGGTGCTAACATAACACTGTAAATCTCCTAAGGGTGCTAGCAGAATGAATACTATTGCAGGGGTGTATACTGTAAAAGTACAACGTTACGAAGGCTTTCTGCATGAAAAATACCCATGTAAAGACATGCTCATGCTCATAACAAAATGAAAATGTTTATGTTTGAGTGTAGAATGTTTACAACAGCAAAACTCTTTCTCTCTCTCTCTCTCTCTCACACACACACCTGGGGCACAAACAGAGACTTAATCTACATAAGAAAAAACGTTAACAGTGGGGGTGTGCACTTTGGGTGAGCCCCTGTTTGCTCAGAGATGCTGAAAATCCCAGTAAAGCTAGTGTTAAGCATGTCTCAGCTAATCACATTTTAGAACTGGACCTACACACCTTAACAAATAGTGACAAAAGGCTTTATATGGTGAAAATGAACAGAATACAGCTTATATTAGCCATGACCACAATGCACATTGTCACATTTTTGACTTGCTATCATTATGTCATTCTACTGAACAAACTTAATCCATACCTGCTTAAAGGGAAGCCCATGCATTCTGATGTTCTATCTGCATAATTTTATGTTATGTAAGATATAAACATAGTCACCGAGATTGGCCTCTCAAAGTCATATTACAGTGGTGATTATAGAACTTGGGGAGCAATGTCAGCAGTTCATATATAGCTGTTTAATTTGCTATCCAAAGTGACATTCTACAAGTGTCTTCTGAGCTTTTATATTTTTACTGATCCTGATAAAAGAGTGATTGATTTGTGGTTTTTTTTGCCCTGTGTATCTTTTTTTGTGGGCAGTGGTGGCCTAGTGATTAGGGAATTGCCCTTGTGAACCAAAGGATGCAGGTTCAAAAGTGCCACCACTAAGGTACTCCTGAGCAAGGTACTGTCCCGCTACACTGCTCCCCGGGTGCTGTTGATAGTTGCCCACTGCTCCACGTGTGCAAATGTGATGGGTTAAATGCAAAGGCCACATTTCATTGTTGTGCTTACAATGACAAATAGTCACTTTCACTTTTCTCAGTCTCAGAATTAGTGTATTCATTACCAGTTCATATAATAACTTTCTGTAAGAGCCTATTAAAGGGCTCCTTCAGATGTCTGGTTACATTCACCACCACTGTGATAAATTCTGACTTCTCTAGAACTGAGCTTTTCACATCAAATCACTCTGAACGACTTTGTTTACAGCCCCTTAATTATGCAGAAATGTTGAACAGTCTGTGGAATATCCCTTTAAGGGTTTTCCCTAGGACTGTATGTCCAGGCCAAGAGCCGTTATTTATAAGAGTGTGGGCTGATCCTGCACTAGCACTCGTACTCCATGATGCTTCATGCATGCGGATCAAGCGCTGCACCAAACCGTCTACTTGGCTGCTTTCTGCTTTCCAAATCTCACCCCTTTGCCATCCCTGACCCTGTTCTGTCCTTCAACCCCCTGTCTCTGCCTCTCTCTTTCTCTCTCTGTCCCTCCCTCTCTGCTCCGCACAGAGGCGATGGGAACAGAGGGAGAATCAATATGTTTTCAATTTGCAGCAGCGACTCGCTCCCCCGCATTCTAATAAGGGCTGTTGGGGGTGGGGGGGTGGGAGGGGTGTTGGTATTATGATGTTTACCTTCTCAACTATTCAGCTATTTCCAGGAATCATCTAGTTGGCTGACACCAATATAAAAAAAAATCTTTAAATGAAAAAAAAGTAAAAACATATACATATATATATATAATGTTTCCATTACCCATTTCTGTCATCTCATCCATTCCAGTGTCTAAAGTTTACACCTGCCACATGCTTTCAGAATGCTCTTGACACATTGGATAAACTATACTATGGAGAGCTCATGCTCCATGCACTGTTCACCTGCTAATCTCCATAACACACTTGGTCACTGATAAGCTCACCCCTGAGTGTGATTGCATGTGTGTTTTGGTGGGTGAGGGATATTGCAAGAGTGTGATGAGTGAGGGGATCGATTTGTATATGGTATAATTGTGTGTGTGGACAGAGTTTTTGTATGAAAAGGATGTTAGTATTTGTAAGAGGGGGTGTCAGAAGGGGGGGGGGGCATTGTCAGTGCTGTCCTAAATGTGTGTGTGTAAATGTGTGGCAGTGTTGCCGTTGGACGTATGCATGTGCGAGTGTGTTTGGTGGGATATGAGTGCGTGTGTGTTGTAAGACCCTGCAAGAATACCATGTGTGTGAGTTTTAGGGTCAGGGGGGTCTGTTTGTATCATGTGTTTATAGGGTATTGTTGGCATCACAGAGTGTGTGTGTATGAGGGTGTTGTCAGCATCTTTGAATACGTGTATGTCTTTCTGTACAGGTTGTTGTTAACACTGTTGTGTGTGTGTGTGTTGGTGGTGACGGCTGTGGGATGCCAACAGCAGCAGGGAACCATACAGATGTGCTGACTGCTCAGTTTCCATGGGAACCACCCCTTCCCCCTCATCCTCCATCCGCTCACACACACACACACACGCATGCACACATACACACATACACACACACACACACACACTGTCTCTCTCCATCCTTACAGCATCAATGAATGCCTGACTTGTTCCCTGCACGTCTTACTTGTGTCTTTGTGTATGTGTGTGTGTGTGTTCATCACTTTTCACCCTGCTTGTAGAGGCAGGCATGAATGTGTGTGTGTGCATGTATATGATTAACTATTATACATGCCTGCCTGTCCTCAATGTGAGCTATAAAATGCCAGAATTTACTGTGTGTATGCACCATTGTCTGTATTTTATGAGCAGTGCAGGACTGTGTCCACATGTAAGTACAAAAACACCACTGTTAATGTGCATGAGCATCACTAAAACATACACACCCATACACATACAAAATAACCTACATACATAAAGAAATGCTAATGCACCGCACAGAAATGTCCACTGATTGGACAACTGCAGTGACTCCCAAGCTCCCATAAAAACCTTGACTCAGTGTTGGCTTAAAAATGATGGTGGCTGTGTGTGTGTGTGTGTGTGTGGGGGGGTTTATCATGTATTTAATCAAAGATGAAAGCAGAGGGAGGAAGGGAAAGAAGGATGAAGAAAGACAAGGCAAGAAAGAGAGGATGCGCAAAGAGAGAAAAGAAGGGGAAAGAAAGAAAGAGGATTAAGAAGAAAGAAAAAGTAGAAGGGAGACAGGTGATAAAGAGGGGACAGGCAGAGAGAAGAGAGAAGTTAGAGGAGTCAAAGAAAAAAGAAAAAGAAAGAGGGGAGAGAAAGAGAGAGACAAAAAGGAAGGAGCGGACACAGACACTGTAGTTAGAGAGAGGAGAAAGAGGGAGAGAAAGCAAAGTGAGAGAGGACAGATAGAGAGTGTGGAGAAAAAGAAAAATGGGGAGCGGAAAGAGTGAGAGAGAGAGATAGAGAGAGAGAGAGTATATGAGAGAGAGAGTAAATGAGAAACAGAGAGAGGGAGAGAGAGAGTATATGAGAGAGAGAGTAAATGAGAAAGAGAGAGAGGGAGAGAGAGACAAAGAGTGAATGAGAGAGAGAGAGAGGGAGGGAGAGAGAGAGAGAGAGAGAGAGAGAGAGAGAGAGAGAGGTTAGCAAACAAAGTGGCTCAGACATAAACTAAATCAATATTTATAGAGTTTCAACATGAGAGAATTGCAGTATGGGAGTGTTTTTCATGTGCATGGCCAGAGCATGGACAGACAGTGACCACATTGGGGATGCAAAGTGAATGAGAAAACAATTGGCTCGCACATTAAAACAGAGGGCCAGACATCCCATAAAGTGAAAAATCCTGAACTGACCAATAAAGAGCCTATAGACAGGTCAGCCGTAACATTTACACCACCTGCCTAACAGTGAGTGCTAAAACAACTAAAACAGCTCTGTGTATTCTTAACACTTTCTATTAGTCAGTATTCACTTTTAAATCCACAGTAGCTCTTCTGTGGGATTGGACCAGACAGGCTAGCCTTCACTTCCTACATGCATCAGTGAGACTTATGTGCCCATGGTCCTTATGCCGATTGTTGTCCTTCTTTGGATAACTTTTGGTAGTTACCAACTACTGCATACCTGGAACCCTTCACAAGACCTGCTGTTTTGGAGAAGCTCTGACTGTCGTCTAGTCATCACAATAATATATCCCACCCCCCTGACAAGTGCCATTGTAATGAAACAACTAGATAGTGAACGTTATTTACTTTTCCTGTCAGTGGTATTAAGGTTATGGCTGATTGTTGTATCACAGAAAACCCCAAAAATGTTTTAAAAAACATTCAGCCTAAAAACGACACCACTAAACCAGCTTGTGCATTTGCAAACATCTGCCCATTAAGCCTAAAGTTTAGCCATGCCCATTCAGATTAAAGTTATAAGAAGTGTTCCGGTCTGAACTGCTTTTAAAATGAAGCATAATACAGGGCAGAGCTTCCCAACAGAGCTTATGATGGATAGGTTGGAAAAATTATCATTAAAAAAATGAATGACTGATGACAGCTTTTGGTAAATAAACCCCTAAAAACATCTAAACTAGAGCAGGCCTTTTCAACCTCATTCCTCTCATCTGACTAGCAATCTGGTGACGAATCCCATCACCCAGCCACATCGTCCTTTTCCTTTACTTGCTTGCTTTCTTCTTATGGCTTTTTCTGCAGCTCCCACCCCACCCCCGTCTTGCTGGACTCTGGGCCTGATCAGTATGCTGGGGGCGCTCCGTCTGCCTCTTCGCTTTATTGAACTATTTTTAACCTGCTCCCTCCTTAACCTTGACCAGAGTGATTGAGAGATGGGGACAGCATGGAAAGAGAGCTAGGAAAGAAGGGAGAGAGAAGGAAGGAATGAAAGGGAGGTGTGTGACTGATGATATTAAAGCAGAGGAATAAAGGTGGCACATGAATAAAAGAATAAAAGATGAGAGAGGGAGAGGGGTTTCGTGGCTCTGCTCCAATGCGAACGCTTGCAGGGAGCGTTATGAAAAATACAGGGATTTAAGGTTCAACAGCTACTTAGCTGACCGTAATACGTTACAAACAGCTTGGGTGTGTGGCCTTAAGGCAGTGCTCGAAACATAATTCACACATATCCAGTAACCCAATACACTGCAGACATGCATACTGCATATAAAGCTGTTGCCTAAATGCATTGTGAAATTCCAACTCAACGTGCATGGATATTTAAACAGTAGATTGGTTAACAGCACAGTTTGCAAGTTTTCCTACGGTGAATCTTCAGATTTTATACAGTGGGATTTTTATACAGATTATGTGCATGTATGAATACATACTGGCTCACAAAAAGGTGCATTTGACCATCAAAACCCCCCATAACTCATGGGTATGTAGGTCCTTCAAACCAAGCTTTTATTTGAAATCTAGCAAAACAGTGCCCTCTTGTGGATGGCCTGAAAACTAGCAAGACACAGTCAATAAAAACCTTACCCAGTTAAAGAAAATCCTTATATTTATTGTAAAGCCATTAGATGTAGTTAAATGTCTAGTATAAGTGTAAACTAATGTGTTAATATGTTACCAGTGATCCTATCCCATCCTGGTGTGCTATTTCTGGTTCTTACCTCTGGAACCCACTCTCTACAGCTAAGAAGGGCTCCATATGGAGAGACACAAGTAGTCATTGTAGTTCACTAAGAACTGCTGCCCCTCTTCTACCTTTGACCAGATCACCCATCACTGGTGTCCCCTGCTCTCCTGTTCCAAAGTAGATCAGCTACCACTGGCCATATCTTTGTGCTTGATGCTTCATTAGCATATTCTAGATGTTGCTACAAGCCATTTTAGCTGCCTCCTCTAGAAAGTTTCCTTTTTCCTTTGGTAATGTATCTGGTGTCAATCAGGGGAGGATGGGTTCCCCTTCTTGATTTCTTTCAAGGTTTCTCCCTCCAGCTTAGGGAGTTTTTCCTTGCCTCCATTTCCATTGGTTTGTTCATTTGGGACTCCATAATTCTGCAAAGCTGATTTGTGCAGTCAAGTTTTAAAAATCACAAAAAAAAATTTGACTATATTTCAACTAGTTAAGCAGGTGTAGTATAGTGGCCTAGTGGTTAGGATATTGCCCTTTGGACCTAAAGGTCGCAGGTTCAAGTCCCGCTCGAGGCACTACTGAGATACCATCCTGCTCCATGTCTTGGAAGTCACTTTGGATAAAAGCGTCAGCCAAATGAATAAATGTAGCTAACTGATGAAAAAGAATGATGCTGATTAACCGTATTTTGTGATGCCCATTGACCCCATACATCACTGTTCATAGGACAATTTAAAAATTGATATACCAAAAGACTTCCTGTGCCATAGCCCACCACTTTTAAAAATCTGTAAATTTCACAAGTTTGAATGGCATAGTGATGCTCAAGAGCAGTCCATCCTGCAGCACAAGGTTAAGGAGGATCAGGGAGTTGCCTGTATTGCTGAACAGGACCCCCATGTCCATGATGTCGTCAGCAAAGCCCAACATGCAGACATTATCAAACGCCTGTGCATCACGTTCTTTCCTACACTCATGTTCGTCAACCTAAAATGTTCCACAACACTTCTCCCAGCAATGATGGCTCAACAGAATCTTATGCTGTATTTATTGCATTTATGACTTTTAACAGATATAAACTGTTATTTAAGGAGCTTGGGCAACATTTTCAACTCACCATGAATCTTATGGTAAGTGGTGTTATAATATAGCATCCCACACACTTGGCTAATGCTTTTAGTTTTTAAAATGCGTCTCATGGTAAACACGGATATATGCAATTTAAACTAACTAAAGCATGTAATTATTTTAATTGATGGACAGCTCTACTTTATATACTGTCCACCAAGCATAAAGTGTAAGAACTCAGGGACACATTCAAGTATTGCTCAATCTTTTAATAAGCTTTGTCTAGTCTGAGTTGTAGTATGTGTGATAGGAAGAGGTGTGAGAGCAGCAGGGAAAGTGCCAACTCATTTGGTCTCATTCTTCCATTTTCTCTTTTTTCCACTCTTTAGTTCTCTTCATCTAGAAGAAAAAAAAAGAGAAACATGAATGAGTAAAAGCTTTCAGGGATGTTCTAACTGGATTTCATGTGAAGACTGCCAAAAAGATGCCTCAGATCAGTCTTTACTACACAGCATGTTCATCAGCACAGAAGTTAGGAAATGTGACATAGGTCATCACATTAAGGAAGCCAGTTTCAGAGTGAACAAGAATTCAAATTATTTTACCCTCGTCATCTTCATCTTCGTCCTCCTCTTCCTCATCATCGTCTTCATCTGAGCTAAAGGTTCCATCAGGGAGGCTGTAGATGCGAATCACTTGCTGTAAACAAAAAAAAACAAAAAACAAAAAACAAACAAAAAAAAAGCAATGAACATAATTCCAGATCACATGTTTTTGAAAAGTGTAATTTCTACATCTTTCAAGGTTCTTACAAGATATCAAGGTCATAATTGAGATCATGCTTAATGTTAGAAATAGTTCTGGTATTATACTATACTGGGTTACGTTAGTGGTGTGCATGTTGTTGGTTTCTAACCTTGTTGGGGTCCTTGAGGATGAGGTACTTGCCCTCGTCCAGTTTGCGGCAGATGTCGATTACGCAGCGCAGGATGCCCCAGGCGTTCTCCATACTCAGGTTGATCTGGCTGGCAAACTCATTAGGCTTGAACTGCTGCGTACCCAGGATCACATGACGTGCGGAGTCCTTCACGTGGTAGCGGGACACATAACTGACGCACAAAAATACATGTACCCAGTTTTTAAATTTGGGCCCAAATTAACATGCAACTGTATGTGTGTGTGTACATTTACAACAGTGCTCCTGTTTTCAGTAGCACTTTAACACTGAAATAACTGCTTACCCAAGTTTCAGGTACTCAGAGCCTGCCAGAAGGGCACAGCAGGTCCAGCGGGCCAGTTTGTAACTGTTATTCTTCAGCTCTGTGGCCAACACAGCTCCCCTCTGGGAGTCCAGCTTCTGACGCCAGTCCACTCCATTGCAGTGCTGTACAAACAGCAGAAGTCTCAGTATTGGTAATGCTGATTAACTCCACTGAAATACCACTAAGCAAACTCTAAATGTTGCTTCACATATGCTGACATTCCAAACAAATGATTTGACATGTGAAAAACAAAACTCTCACTACTTTCAATCTATACATGAATGTCATTTTACTCCTGTAGTTAACTTATTTGAAGCATTTTTTCCCCTGTATCTTACCCGTGAGTCCCACTCATTGAGTGCTTTGACGTTGATGAAGGACAGTTCTCCGTTCGCTCCAGTCATAACGCCATCATGCTCACAGCGCACCATCAAATCAATATCCTCCCCAAGCTTCCACCGCCGGTACCTATAAACACGCACGCAGAGTCAATACCCTCCCAAAGCTTTCTGTGATAATATACTCACAATACACGGACACAAAGCACTGATCTCGAACAGCTTGTCTAGTTCCTTGGTATCAAATACCAAAGCCACCATGAAGGTGGCACAGAAGGCTTTTCTTTTTTGTACACCATCAATGTGAGCATACCATTTCAGTGTATAAAGAAAATGTTTTTTTTTTTATTTGTCTCCTTCCTTTATGCCTGTAAAGCACCCCATCCTTTTACACTATTTGTTTAAAATTAAACCAGCTGTTTTCCTGCTTACTTTTTTAGACACAGACATCTGTACCACTAGTGAGGTGCATTCATGTGACCTATTCAGTACCAGTGCTGTGGTTTGTTTTGACAAGAAGGCAGCACTGAAACAGTATGCTGACGTATATAGTGGTCAATGATGGCTCATGTATTCAGTAACTGTGGTCTTATTAATCTCGTCCTGATAAAGGTTCGTCCTAGTCTCAAGCTATGAGCTGCAAAAAAGCAAACCAGGGTGATTGTTACCGTCACACCTAGTAATGACTCCTGGATGTATTACCCTTGAAAACTCAATGTTTCTCATGCCCAAAAAACTAAATAAATGGTCAGTTGTTTGCATGTGTTGATTTGTCTGCAATGTTTGTTTGAACATACTTTAGAGTTGACTGGCCTTTTATCGGTTTCTAAACGGGACAGTATAATACACTAAACAAATGCACTACCTCACTAGGATTTGTGAAATTATTAATTTTTCTGTTTACAAATGAGCATTAAAATGAGTTTGCTATTTAGCAAAGCATTTCAGTTCTGAAATGTTTAAAGCTCACCTCAGTCTTTTGCATATTGAATAGCTGTTTTGTCTTACCTACTTTTCAATCAAATGCATGAACTTACTAAGAAGCATGTCCTGCTTACTTTTAAGAATGAGACATGAGCATGTTTAAAAAGTCATAGTCAAAACAGCATGCTCAAAAATGAATAAATGAAGAATGAAAGTTCAATTAATATGATCGCATGGACAGTGCTAAATGGCCACAATGAATGATTTTCAGCATAGACAAAACTATTCCTCTATAAAAGCCTTTCTTACCTGTAAGCTACAGATGCAACTTCACTCTTATCCATATCTTCTTCCACAAATGGGTTCGGGTTGGGGAACTTGTGTCTCTCTCCTCCCTGAAAAAAAAAAATCTCATTTAATGAATGTCATTACTACATAATATTATATAAATAAAACGTAATTCACTTTCTCTAGGTATGTGGTGTGAAAAAAAAAGATGCTGAGATAGCGAGACAAAAAATACCCAGCAGAAAGCAGCACTTCATATTTAGTGGGGGGGGGGGGGGGGGGGGGGGGAAAACACACACACACACACACACACAC
>JBBPDA010000098.1:9159-24580 GCA_037974385.1 Arnoldichthys spilopterus
TATATACATAGAGCTGACACAATATCAGATGGTCACAATTATAGTGGCCAAAAGAAGTCCACAATGATGATAATGTTGTGATATCTGCAGGATATTAAATCAAAACAACAACAATACGAGCCAAATTCTTTACATTTGTTTATTGTGTGTTTTCTCCCTTTTCGCCAATGAATTACACTCAACGTGATGGTTTTATCCCACCACGGATAAAATTTTATATCTTCAGGTCCAGTCATAACAACTGAGATTTAACAACACAACCTTAGTGTAACATTTATGGTTTCTGGAATGGCAAACTAACTGCTGTTTAGTTTAGGCTCTCTACCATGGCTAAATATGCAGAATTATGGAGGTTAAAGTTGGAGGAACAGGTTGATGGGTTATCACCTCCTTTTTTGCTATTTGTTGACCAGCACTTTTTGCCGACTGGAGTCTTTAACACTTTTAACACCTTTTTACAAAGTCCAAAAAACTCCTTCACTGGTGAGTTAATTCTTTTCAGGGCCGGGTGGAGTGTCTCGCTCTCATCTGTACTCTCTTCCAACATAGTTTTGTGCAACACATAGCACACAGTAGCTGCTAACTAGCTAGTCACTGCATCTTCTTCCTCTCTATTTGTTTTATGGCAAATAGCAACCAACATTAAAGGCAATACTAACATCTACTATGTTGGAGTTTGAACCACATAGTGGTGGTGGATTCTTTACAGTATCATCATATGTCTAATATTAACACAGTATCATTTTTAAATATCATGGTAAATGGCAATACCAGTATATTGTGACACCTTTATCTCCAGATCACAAATAATAAAATGATAACAGAACAAGAGCATGAAGAAAAAATGCAAAATGAACAAATTATATGTGATATTACATATTAAATCCATATTACATCTTATACTCCTTAAAGCCTACTATCTGGACTAAAGTGAGGAATATTTAGACCTCAATGATTTTTGCTGAGCTGCCCTGTGAACCACTTGACAAAACCTGCTGCCAAGGTAGAGTTAATGGAAAAGCAACGACTGTATAATATGTCTTAAAGATATTCCCCTGACTCTTTGTGCCCAATCTAATGTATCTGACAACATTTGTAATTAACAGACTCAGAAATTATGAGTCGATAATGCATTTGATATTGATGCGATACATTATTTATTTGGCTTTATAAATGTATTGCTATGTCAAGACAAGTAGCCAGAGCACTGATCAATATACGTATAGATTTTGAATGCTATTACATATATATTTTTTGGGTTTTTAAGAAGATGTGTAAGTCAATATAAGCTGGGTAGCCAATATGGATTTTTAATTAGCTGAAGTAAAAAGTAGCCTAACAGGATTGTGTTTTAGTGTAGAAATGTCTTTTATTATTTGAATCTTTGCATTTTTAATATCCATTCTACTAATCTAATATGGATTATGTACATACAAAGACAGAACTGTCAGCATTCGCTACTTCATATGTATAGACTGGGCTTTTGAATTTTGCAAAAGTGATTACATCATTTAAAATTATATGATCATCATCATCATCCTCATCCTCTTTACCACCAATAAAACCTTGCAAGTTTTATTGCCTGTAATAAGTAAACGTTGCCAATAAACTTTATAAGTAGTTTCATGACGTTTGGTAAAAATAAATATTTACAAGTTTATAGTTATAATGAGCACTATTAGTAGTTTTAAAAAGTTTTTTTTTAAGTGTATTAGCAAAGTAGTTTTGTATAGTTTCCAATAGCCCCTCTTAGTTTTGTATAGTCTTTCAACAGCCCCCATAAGTAAAGTAGTTCTGTAGTTCTTAAGTGGTCTACAAATATTATTAATAACTAGTAAATTAGTTATGCAAAGTTTGGCATACTGGTAATTCTATTATTTATGTAGTTTCATAATGACTGTCAAAACCCATTTCAGTGTAGTAGGTCTGAAACCTTTGTTAACTAGTCCTAGTAGTAGTTTAGAAAAGATCGTCAAAAAACCTATTAGTAAAGTAGTTCTGAAAGGAATACTAATAAATCTTATTAGTAGTTTAGTTAAGTTTGTTAGTAAAGCATGTCAGTAAAGTTGTTTCACAAACCCAAAAGTTCTTTTGTAAAGATTATCAATGAAGTGAGTAAACTGCTTCCACAGTGTTTATCAATAAACACTATCAGTAAGGTTTCTCTACAAAGTATGTTAATTAACCCTATCAAAACACCAAAACATTTTGTAGTCAATTTACTTTTTAAAATGCTTCATGTTTTGGCAGTCTTTTTTAAAATTATTTTTACAGTGTATGTAAGTTAGGAATTACACAACAAAATGCCTGTAAACTGTATAAGTTTTATTTAAGCTATTTCTATAAGTTGCAAGGGTTTTAAATGTCCATTTAATATTTTCTTTTTATTACATTGCTGTAGCTTATGTCATGACTTGATCCTTTGCTAGAACATATGGGTCTAGCTTCTATATCACATTTATAACTCATTGTTAAAATGTTTTTTTTAAACCCTGTTGGACACCCCCAATATGACACTCTTGTTTTTTATGAGTGGATTCATAACCATAAGGTATGACAGTATAGCAGAAACCTACATTTGACCGGTGTACCATAATAGTACTCCAGGACTGTATATGTGGTCAGAAAAGCCAGTCAGTACATTTGAATTGTAAAAGCATATACCCTGTCACTATGACAGGAGAGTAAATTCTGCCAGTGAGGTAAGAGCAAAACACAATGAGGTAAGAAAGAGGTGAGTGAGGGGTGAGCAGGATGACAGGCAAGGAGACAGGTGACAGATGCGTTACTGCTGTTATGAGCCCCACAGAAAAACAAGCGCTTCAGCTAGAATGTTCCACACCAGGCATGCAAACACACACATAAATATTTGTCATATTTTGAATATTACACATAATAAAGATATGTGTGGGTGTGATATTATTACATTACTGGCATTACATTACTTGAATATCAAATGAAGACAACATTTTTTTAAATTTAGAGTAAGCTTAAAATGGGCTAAACTGCTAGGTAAAAAGAATAAATATTTCAGAAAGTGTAGCAATTATTTTATGTAATCATTCATGTGTTATATGTAGATTCTCTTTGCGTGAAACTTGGAAGGTGACTGGTTACTTTGTAATAGGGGATGGCCCAATACCTCTATGGGCTCCAACACTGCCAACCAACACTCACACACACACACTGCAGTGACATTGGTCATTGTGCAAAGAAGGGGGATGGCATTCCCTGTCATATCACCTACTGCTTATACTGCAGTAAATGCAAAGATTCAGATATCCGAAAGAGCTCCCGAGCAACACAGCAGTTTAATATAAGACTTTGAGCAATATGCTTTATTGAACACGGGTAGTTTGCATGTAAGGATATTTCATATATGTAGTTCAAAACCTACAAGAAAAGTTGTCATTTATATATTTATATATAACTTCTTTACAAATGCAGTCGAGATGTCGTGTTCTGAAGCTTCGGTGAGGAATGTCAGGTTTGAGCAGTGTACAAACTTTAACATGCACAATATACAGTTGACTAATGGCAACAAAGAGAGTCACCAGAATTCATTTACAGTTCCAAAGTGGCCTGAAATTAGGCCTTGCCAAAAAAAAGGAATGTGTATCTTTCAATAAAAGATATTACATTTTCAAATAAGTATTTCAACTATTATAAGTAAAGACAAACTTTAAACAAAATACCTTCTTTGATAACTTATAAAACATTGGAAATACACACTGTGGGGAAAGATCAAGAGAATGTAGCTGTTCATTTCTATGTTCAATAGGACACTGGAATGATGTTAGGGAATAAATTAATAGAAAAGGATAAATAAAAATACAACAAAAACAAACAAACTAACAAAAAAGCCCGCTCCATATTAGCCATGCCCTGAACTAGGCCTGCCCATCAGGGCTCAGGAAGTGATTTAGCAGTGATCTGTCTTGGCTAAGAAAGATGCAGTCATTCTGTTTTCTCCATTTTGCCATCTTTCGTTGGCGTCTCGGCAGTCTTGCGTAGGGGTGTCTTTTCAGAGTTGGAGTTGATCTGGCTGCCGTCAGGTGTTCCTGTGCTTTTGTTGGCTGAATGTTTCTCTAGGTAGTTCAGCATTTCGCTCAGAATTGTTTGAAAGGTGCTGAGAGCCGCGCAGATTGCTGGTGTGCCAAAGCCATGTGTGATAAGACTGTAAAAGAGCATTAAAATGTATCAGTACAATGTCTATTAGAAAGTGTGTAAATAAATAGTATACATTTATCAGCCATATCATCCAAATCACATGTCTAATTTTGTGTAGGTCCCTGCATGTTGCCAAAACTGACTAGGGCACACTGTATGTTCGGACACCTTTTTATGATAGCCAGCATTAACATTTTATGCAACAGTAGGTCTTCTGTGGGATCTGACCTGTCAGGCTAGCCTTTATGCCCCCATGTGCATCAATGATTTACCAGTTGTCCTTCCTTGGATTATGTTTGGTAGGCACTAATTACTGAATACTTGGAGCATTCCACAAGACCATTTTAAAAATGCCCTGAATTGATCATCTAGCCATCACAAAAAGCTCCTTGTCAAAGTGATTTGGATCCTTACACTTGCCCATTTTTCCTTTCTCCAGCACATCAACTTCAGGAACTGGAACTAACACTTGCTGCATATTATATAATACTGTTGCCCACCCCTGTCAGGTACCACTGTAATGAGATAAGATAATCAACTGTAACCTCTCAGTGGTTTTAATGTTGTGGCTGATCAGTGTATATTACCAGTTGCTGGAAAAAGAGAAAAACATCTCCCATTCATTTTTCACTGAATCATCTGAATATTTAATAATTAATTGATAAATAAAAATAGATGGAAATTACTTGAAATAAAAACTCTTTATATTGACTTTCATTGAAGTAGAGTTGGGCAATATGACAATACTCTAAAAACTATGTCTCAATATATTTTTGAGCATATAGTGACATTGTCAGTACTCAAAGAACAAAGAGCTGTGTATCTTGTTACCAAGAGAACGTAATTACCCTTGTTTAATTTAACGAAGTGATTTGCTGCAGTGTAATGTGACAATTTACAACAAAAAGAAAATGGCAGCATTTACTCTGTTTTGTCTTGGCTTATACACAACATAATGTATCATGTAGTATTATGTATAGCTAGATAGATAGATAGATAGATAGATAGATAGATAGATAGATAGATAGATAGATAGATAGATAGATACTTTATTGATCCAGAGGGATATTTTTAAATGTAGTGTGAAAAGTATTGTGATATAATACTTTTTCCAATATCTCCCACCCTCACATTTTCATTTACTGGCAGACAATCTTATCCAGAGCAACCTGAATGAGCGCTTTGTAGTCTGACAAGATTCTACAAGAATTGAAGTTGATCCTCTACCAGGACCTACTCAGATCAAACAAGACATACTGCAGATGAGACATTGTAGTCCAATAGTGATATATTGCACTATTTTTGGGATACATGATTATGTGTTGATGTTTATTAGTACCTGAAATGTGTTAGATGTCTCTGAATGTCTAAATCCAGTATTGGCGTTGGCCTCGAGGAACCCAGTGGAGAACGATCCTGACTTAACAAGTCCTGGAACTCCTTACAGATCTGCCTACACACACAGAGAGAGAGAGATCCATTTTATTAAATAGATAGAAAGGTAGGGCAGATAGGTCATAGATATGAAAATCACAGCTGAAGGTTGTGCTTCATGTCAGTTTGTCTAAGAAGGAGGGTGTTGCAGAGAAGCATACATTAGCATTTAAAGAAGCTATTCTGAAAATTATCTGATTATTTGTTATCTTAAGTGTTCAGTTCTCTCTTGAGAAGAAGTAAAGCTCAACAGAATCAGCTGCTTAAATCTGGTTTGAGACAATACATCTCAGAATAGCAGAAAAGTTTTTTTCTCTTTAACTTTCTCTTTTGATCAACACATGCACATTTACCTTTCACGCAAAATAAAGCCTGAGCTCTGTGCTTTATGATGTGCTACAAACATGGACTTACTTGGTGGCCAGCACCATTTTCTTGCGGGCATTCTGTTCCTTGGGTTCCGTGTGCTGCCGTGCCAGGTGTTCCCCCACTGCTTTAGTAGGAAACTCTGTCTCACAGGTGTAGCCAAAGTCCCGGGCCAAGTGCAGCGCCTCACCTGCATAATGGGAAACCAGAGAATTGTGAATATTGTTGTGATTTTCTGTCTTATCTATATATATAGCATTTCCAGAAAAGCTGGGAATTTTCAAAAATGCAACACAATCAAAAATCTATGATATGTTAATTTATGATTTTATGTCAAATTAAATGTAAATGTTAACTGACAAAGTACAAAGACAATATTTTTAGCCATTTTACTGACAGTTGTGTTACATCGCCTTTCCTTTTACACATTTTAATCATTTTAAACTTAGGAGAATAACTCTATTAGCTTTGCATTTGGACATTTTATTAATTCTTGCTTTATATAAGACTTCAGCTGCTGAACAGTTCATAGTGTCTGTTGTCCTCTTAAAGATGCACCATACATGTTCAGTAGGAGATAGATCTTAATTTGGCAACAAGCCAGTCAAGCACACACATTCTGTGTCTATGAAGCTAAGCTGTTGTAGCCCAAACAGACTGTGGTCTAGCATTTTCCTGCTGAAATAAGCATGGATGTCCCAGGAAGAGACGTCTCCTTGATGGCATCAAATGTCTCTCTAATTTCATAAATATTGTTGGAAAAGGATGAACCATGACCCATCCTTGCTTGCAAATACTTTTTAATGGATTATTTCCAATCATGATAGTGCACCTGCTTAATGTGGAGTCTTCCAAGTCAGGGTTACTTGAATATTCTGTGCACATTTCAATCTTGCATCTTGCTTTAACCCTGTCCCAGCTTTTGTTGAATGTGTGTGTTTTTATTGTTACAGCTAGTAGTGCAGTGTGCATAATTACAATAATGTGCATCAACTTCAAGTTTTGTATTTACATAATAATACAATTATGCAATTACATGGGGATACACTGGTGTAATTACAAAATTAGAAACTGTAGTTAATGCATATTTGTAATTATATCAGCTGTACTACTGTTATCCATCTGTAACAGTGAATACATCACCACTAGTTCTATTGGTGTATGGATTGTATGAATGTATGAATGAGTGTGTGTGTGTGTGTGTGTGTGTGTGTGTGTGAATGAGTGTGTATGTGTACATGTCTAGAGAATGTCTCCCAGATAGTAGTTTTCCACTTAGTTTTTAATGTAGCATTTGACATCTGTCTTTATTGTAGCACTTGTCACCTGTATTTTACAACTAAGAGAAATGTGTTTAACTCCTTTGTAGCACTCACTTCACTGTTGCCCTGTGCAGCTCTAATGCTTGATTGTTTCCTGTGTCTTGGAAGTTGCTTTGAATAAAAGCGTCAGCCAAATGAATAAAGGTACATGTAAATGTAAATGTAATATATATACACACACAAACACATGCACACTCTATGTTACTTAATGAAATAACGTTATCTCATGATATGGTTATTATGATGATGTGTATTGTTACTCTGATGAATTATGCTTGTGTTATGCTTTTCTGGGTGTTACATTAAAGTCCACAATATTATGTACTGTGTATTGTGTATTGTGTATATATATATATGGCTTTTCTTTAAAAGTAATTGTAATTAATTTTTTTAATACACTATTACCATTTTTAAACTATATTAAGAATTAATAAGCCATAAATGGTTCTTTGTGTGATGCCACAGTATAACTATTTTTGGTTTCCCTGAAGATTCATTTAAAAGAAACATTTTTGCTAAGGAAAATTGTGAGTGTAAAAAGCATTCCCTTAATGTAAAGCTTCTTTTGCAGTTTCCGGGTTATTCCAAGAACTTTTATTTCATTTGAAGGTTCTTTTTATCTTAAAAAAATTCTTCATACTCACATTTCTCATTTAGCTAAGTTGTTTTTTATGCACAAAATATAGTTCATTAAGTTTCTTCATGGAACCAATAATAGTTATTCCATGGCTTCATGCAATGAACCATTTTGGCATATTTTTTAGAGTGTGCTTATTTATATGCTTTCATCTAATTAATTTTTTCTTCATTCAGTTTAATTTATATTAATATTTCTACTACAACCACATGTATACAACTACTACAACTCTTTCTACAATCGATGTTGTCACAAAGCAGCATTACAGAGTCTGGATCCGAGCCCCTAATGAGCAAGACAACAGAAGATAGGAAAATCTCCCTAAAGCTTGGGAGGAACCAAGACTCATCCTTCTCAGGTCTACTTAAACCACTGTACTGGTCTGAATTGTCCTTTCCAGACTGTATTTTATGTAGTTTATATTATATATAGGATTGAATTTTATCTTTTGTGTGTCCTGCGATGGACTGGTGTTTCTTGACATTTTGCCCTATGAATGCTAGGATAGGTTCCAGCACCCCCTGCAATCCTGGTCAGGTTAAGTGGCTGAACAAATGAATGTATTCATATAATTTTACTTAATATATATTATATATATACATCCATGCATGTTTAAATCATTTGCTTCTCAGCTCTGCTTTACAATGTTTTCTATTTCTATACTTTATGCACATACTTCATAGTCCAGTTGTTTTTAGAGAATGATTTTTTCCACAGAATTGTGGCTCATTCAATGATCAAGCTCATTCAATTATGTCCTAGCTCACAGGAAGAGCACCTGACTCACTGCCTATAGAGATATTTTTCGAGAGTTTTTTAATAAGAATCTACTATATACAGGATATTATAGAAAATTCAACAATACACCTTTGATATTGTGTATGTTCATCTGACACTGACATTGCTTAATGGCCTACTTAATGAGAAAAAAATCACTGAAGAGCACAAAAGTTCTTTTCCCTCTTACAACTGCAGATGCACATGCAACTCCAGGAATGCTCACTAATATGTCATAATAAAATTCAAGACATGCATGGAGTAGGAGATGATCCCTTTAACAAATTTCCAACTAAAACATCATTCTTACATCAGCAGCTGCACATCAGAGACTGAGTAGTTGTTTCATTTCTTAAAATAACGAAACATTAATTTCAATTCATATTCTACACAATTGTATTCATAAAGCCGTATTAAGACCTGTATCATGATATTATTATAACATGTAATGCCTGTATAATGCTCCAGCCTATAATTTCTATTGTGCATGAACAAACAATATTTTAAACAATAAACTTTTTTAAACATAATATTTCATCAAAATGTAATGACATTTGCCCATGATTACATCACCATGCAGCAGCGGTCAGCCCCTTTAGCCAGTATAGAGACCCTTCCTGATGCATTTTGAAAAACGCTGCAATATAAAATGAGTTTTACATTCACAACGACTGAGAATTGCCTTACCTTCAACTAAAGAGGTGAGCAGGGTGACATTTGCGGCTTTCCTGCGGCCTGCTGGGAGATTGAGTCCCAACCTGTCCAGCTTCTCTCTAAGGCACCGGCCGCCATTCTTGGACTTAGCTCTAAGATAGAAAGAGACACACAGAGAAATAATCAACAATTCCCGTAACACATTTAGAAAGTGGCATTCAAGTAAAAATAAGCTTGTAATTCTGCCTAACATCAAAAGGAGCTAATTTAAAATGAACTTGGAAATTAGAAGAGGCAGATTTCTATACTCTTTTTTCAACCAAAATTGTTAGCCATGATTTCAATTTCAGGTGAGTCTGGATCTGGATTTTAATGAGAATACAAAGTATTCACCAGTTTACCTGTATCATCTCTTTTAAAACATCCATCTTGATTAGGGGGAGGAATTGATCAGTAAAAAACATGGGCTGAATGAAATATGTCCTATTTCTTATTCAACAAATATCAAATTTAGCGAACTAATAAAGATGTAATTTAATGGCATTAAGGCCTTTTAATAATACCGTGACTGACACTGACCCTTATGAAGCTGGAAACATTTTGTCTTCACCATCAACATCATTCAGCTGCCAAAAACAGCAAGATACCTAAAGTAGTTCTTTGCGCCGGATCTATTTAAAGCTTATAGGGCCTCCGCAATATCCAGAAATTCAGTGAAGGCTCCTTACACTGGTTTAGAGAACTTTGGTAAATAATGTGAATTCTCTACATTGACATGTGAAGGATCTTTGCACGTAAAATTCACTTTCTGTTTAGGGAAAAAGGGACTCTTCTTTCTTCGTTTTTGTACACATGCTATTGTTGTAATGTGAATTTGACATTTTGTGAGATTGCATCAATTGCTATTTATTTCTAGGACCACTACAGTGTTCCTAACCTTCTCTATGGGGGCAACAAAGAGGAGTGACTAGAACAGGGATGCCCACAACTGGTCCTTGGTGTCCCTCACAGTTTAGTATGTGCAGGTGACCAGAACCCGATGTGTCTGAGCAGAGAAACTACCGAACTGTGTACTCCAGAACCTGGACTAAAGAAACTGTCTGAGGTTAATTTAATAATGTCCATTCAATCAAGTAACATACTCTCATGATATTAGGGTGGTATTATGATGATGTATATTTTTATTGTGATGAATTATGCTCATGTTATGCTTTTTATGAGTGTTAAATAAAGTCCAAAATATTGATAGGATTTTTTTACGCAGCTGATTCTGTCTTGTTATCAAACCCCAGAAAAATAAAATGTCCTGATATAATGGATTTTAAAATGTCTTGAAGTGTAATGACTGTCAACCTTAATTTTCAGACTATAGGCCCCTTGGGTCATTTGTTAAGTGTTGAATAGCACATGCCCTGTTATTTTCAGGGCAGAGTAAAGGATTTTCTTTTTCTATCATCGATATGTCTTCAACTGAGTCTAATTTTCTGTCTCTCTCTCTCTCTCTCTCTCTCTCTCTCTCCCTCTCTCTCTTTCTCTCTCTCTCTTTTTGTATCTCTCTCTATATGTCTCTCCCTTTCTCTCCCTCTATCTTTTAACAAAGCTTCATTCATTTTCACACTTGTATCAAGAGTAATACTGCCAGAAAAATACAGCTTTCTCTCTCTCTCTCACTCACCTATTCTCTTTACATTTTGCTTCTCTCGCATCCTTTTACTCTCTCTCTGCAGAGTGTGCTTAAAATGTCTGCTCTGTGTGTGTGTGTATGTTGTGTTATGTGTATGTGTGCCTTCTTCATCCCCACCCAACTTCCGTCCTTTCTCCTTTCTCCTTCCCCCACTCTCTCTCTCACTCTCTCTCTCTCTCTCTCCCTCTTACTCAGCCTCATCAATAATGGAACTTTTGGCTCCTCTGCTCTCTCCATCTTTTCCTCTTTCCCTCGCCCTCCTTCTCTTGCTCTCTTTTTCCTGCTCCATCTCCCTTTCCTCACCTCTTGTCTCTCTTTCTTCTTTATCTCCAGATCAAGTGTCCAGAGTTTGTTCACACCAATATCCTCCCTATTTTCTCTGTTTCTCTCTGTCCATCTTGACAATTCCTGTTGTGTTGTTACCTTTATTTTTATTTAGCTTCTTTTGTCTAAGAAGTCGAAGGAGATGAATTAAATGTGATGGTGAAAGTTTTTGGTTGCGTTTCATTTACCCACACTATGTGCTTTGCTTCAGAAAGCAGTTGTAGCAATAATGAGTTAATAAGAAGGCCATATTTCATATGACGATGGTTTGGCAATGACAGACTGTGAAATGCTTTTTGTCCAGAAATGTTCTTACATGTGGACAGTGGCACACAACTGCACAGTATTTTGGTCCATCTGAAATTAGCTTAGGCCCAGAGAACTCGGTGTAGTTTCTGCATAGAGTTCCTCCTTCATAATACATTTTCAGGCATTTTTTAATGCAGTGATAGACTGTGTTAAGTGACAATGGTTTTCCAAAATACTCTGAAGTCCAGGGGGCTATGTTTATTACAGTAGCACTGGTTTCTGATCTTGTACTTGTAATGATCTAAATCTTTTCACAATATTATGTACAGTAGATGCTTCTCTGCCACCTTGCATTTAAAAATATTGCTTTTAAACCAACTAACAATTCTACCATGAATTGGCAGAAAAGGATTAGCCACGGCCCATCCTGTTTACAAAAAGATTTTGACGGATGCTACCTTTACCCAGTCATAATACCTCACCTGCCAACAATTCACCTGCTTAATGTAACATCTTCCCAACTGGTGTTACTTGAATAATGTGAGCATTTTTCTATCGTTTTTAACTTCAATTTTTGTTGAGTACTTCTGTCAGGTTAATAATGGTTCATGTGAATTAACATTTCACAGTTTTTTGTTTTTATTGCATTTTGGAAAATATCCCAACTTTTCTAGTTTGCTTATATATATATATATATATATATAGATAAAATAAACACACACACACACACACACATATGAATAGTTTGTATAAACATATAGTGAAAGTGACTCTTTGTCATTGTGACCACACTCAAGCACCATAGCTACCATAGATAAGCAACAAACAATGCAAATAAAAGCAAAATGCAAATGTGTGTGTGATTGTGTGAGTACCTCCTTAAGATACCCCCAAGCAGCGAGGCATTTAGACACTCTGGAGGAGAGAGGCGCCGTTTGACTTCAGCAATGGTGACTTTATATTTAGAGGTAGAGCTGAGGAGAGAGAGCCGGCCCGGCACAGAGCAGAACAGATCTGTAGGATTTACCACACACGTACCACCTGTAAACAACAACATAAATAAATGAATGAGATGAGATTTCATCATGAGATGAAATTATCTTACTAGTTTATAGCTCAGGTCTAAAATGGAAAAGTAATGTTTGATTGGACTGGAAACTTTACAAAGTTTCTCTGCTCTCATGCATCCCACACAAGCGTCAACTGAAAGGTTCTTCATGGAACCAAAATACTTTCAGTGGTACCAGCACAAGGACCCCTGTTTAGCTTCTTTATTTTAAAGATGGGAGTGCAGGACATTTAATTATATATATTTTTCATAACTTAACTTTTTAATCAGAAAAATGAAATAAACAGCCTGCAGTCAGACTCTGCCTATATAGCTGTCTGTCTGTCCATCTGTCTGTCTGCCTGCCTGCATGCCTGTCACCTGTCTGCCTGTCATCTGTCTGTCTATCTGTCTCTCTGGTCAAATGTCATATTTTGCTGATTTTGTGAGTTTAAATAAATACACACTTTCTTTAGAGAGCACACTTAAATGTCAGATTTGTTTGTAAATTCTGTACACAATTTCCCCATCAAATATCATGTGCAACACGTTTTCATATGTTTATACTTTTTTATTTCCCCAGTACATTCAGTTCAGCAAATATAGTCATTGTACTTATTTACACACAAATCAAGGACACAAGCCATTAGACTAGGTGCGCCCAACTGGGGTGACCACAACTGCGCATTTACATGATTATGTATACATGGTCAGCACATCGAAGGAGAGCACATCGACGGACAGCACATGAACAGACAGCACATAGATGGACAGCCATATAGACTCACACATACACAAATATACGTGCAGTAATTATCTGTACTTTTTTAGACTAAATAATCCAACAAGGAAGCAGCAGTCACTCTGATCACCCTGAAGTGGCACTGGAATTGTGACATTTATTTTTCTTTGGAGGAATGTGGATAGTGAAAAATAAATATCCCTAATCAAAAAGTGATTTGTCTATAAATATGTTTATTTTATTTGTACTATCAGTTTCACTGAGCTGTGAGTGGCCGATCCAGCAACTAAAAATCAGTTCTTCTCCATATTCAGAAGCAAAGGTTCCAGCTTCTGGGGAACCTGCATTCATAACGTTTTATCCCCCTGGAAACCTGAAGGTTCTATATGACATTTTTTTGTCAAATGTAGTTATTCACATATTCTTATTCATGTCAAAACATTCTGGTTAAAAAAGTTTCACCACCAACGCCAACACAAATATGCTCTATCCCAGTGTTGCTGACTCCATGGCCAGGCCTTGTCTGTGATGTTTTACAGAAACATTACAAAGTTGGTTTTTTTGCCAGTAAAACTTTCAGTAAACTGTGTAAAATGTTTCCCTGGAATATTTCAACACTGTTTAAATCATCCAGATGTTGGATCTGTGGATCTGTGGCTTTGGAAATATGCAAATGCATGAAATTTGAGTGGATAATTTGTTATTTGCATATCTGTCTATCTATCTATACATCGTTCCATCGTTCCATCCATCTCTCCATCTCTCCATCCTGCTTGTCTGTCTGTCTATAAATGTGTGCTATTTAACAAAATTCCAATGAATAAATATTTCAAAAATTTGATATTTATCTCTATATCTGTTGTTGTTTGTTGTTGTTTTGAATGGCCGTGTTTACCTGCAGCGTTTAGTCTTATGTATTTAAATGTTATTTTGCGTGATAATCTGTTGCATTTCCATTCAAATAAAATAATGTTGATCAGTCTCTTTTGCGCTGGCAAAGGTGAAATTTAAACAAGGTGCACAAACGTGCAGCATACAGCCTCACACACTCACACACACACACACACACACACACACACACACAAACACACTACAACGCAAGGACGTTTAGCGCGCGCGCACATACACACGAAGGACATCATGAGCCTCTGTCGTGGCCCTTCACGATGAGCTGAATCAGTATCAGAGAGAACATCTGGCCGCAGCTGGGTGCGTGCTGACGGCACGCTCGGGTTTGAGGGAGGAGCAGGCCGATTTGGCTGTTGCGCGCGCGCGTGCTCGTGCGCGCTCCTGAAGGACTTCCCTGGCTGCAGGGTCTCCGCCGCGCGTCAGTCAGCTTGAAGAGGTCTGACACACCTAAGATTTCTGCGAGCGCACGAGTTCACGCGGCATTAATTTCCAGCCAAAAAAAAGAAAAAAAATGTTTTGATTCAAAGTAGTTTGTATTTTATGTTGCCAAGGGCGATTGAAAAAGAGCTATTGCCGGTAGTCTGGTCGCGCGCGCCGGGCCCAGAGGCGATAGCGGTATTTAAGCGCGCGGCAGTAGCCCGAGGCGCAGCGCGAGCGATCACAAAGCGAATCAAGAGCTTTTTTTACGAGTTTGCCACGAAAATTAAAGAAAAAAGAGAGAGAGAGGGAGAGAGAAAGAGAGAGAGAGGGAGAGAGAAAGAGAGAGAGGGGGGAGACATAGGCCAAATGTCATTCTGCTTATGTTTCAAATAGAGTGGTGGTAATGGTTATGGCGCGCGCGAGCACACACACATAAACAAACACACATATGCACCTATATGCACAAGCATCTTCCTGCCCCGTGCGCGCGCACCCTCATGCGCGTGCAACGGGGGTTAAGCGCTGATCAGATCACTCAGCACTGAAAATAGCGATTGTGACGTGATTAAGCACCGTCGTTCTCTCTCTGTCCGTGTCTCTGTCTCTGTTTCTCTCTCTGTCCGTGTCTCTGTCTCTGTTTCTCTCTCTGTCCGTGTCTCTGTCTCTGTTTCTCTCTCTGTCCGTG
>JBBPDA010000099.1:0-13945 GCA_037974385.1 Arnoldichthys spilopterus
TCTATCTATCTATCTATCTATCTATCTATCTATCTATCTATCTATCTATCTATCTATCTATCTATCTATCTATGTAACATAGAATGGCCTGTGTTTAACAATTTTCTTGTACTTTTATTTTTTCTCAGACTTATATTATTGATATTATTGTGAATTTATGTACCAAAATCATTGGTCATCATTCATACTTACATAACCATTTTCTAACCACTTTTATAATTTCTGGGAATTCTGACCCAGGTTTCCCTTAAACTGCTAAGTAAACAATTTGAAATTGATTAACTTAAACTTAAAAAAAAGTAATGGAAATTAAAATGAAAATATTTTTAACAAATTCAAGAGTCATTTAAGACATTCAAGCACGTGGCGTGTTTCATGTGGTTGGGTAAGGAGATTTGTTTTGTAATGCAATATTTATTGAATTTTCAGCAAATAAAAACACATTCAACAACCCCTGAAATCACAACCACTACAACCCTTTAAGTACCCCAACAACCCCCCACCCCCTTCCAACCCCTTTCTTCACCAACACGTGTAAGTCATGAAACACTCAACCTATTTTTACAACAAATCACCACTCTGGGTTTATTCAATAATTAAATATACAATGCCTTACACAATAATAAACAAGAGGACCCACCATTCAAGAGCAACGAGGTATGAAAGTGCCCAACTTATTTGAAGAACTAATGCAGTGTTTTTTCCTAAAAGCAGTACTTTAATTTTGTTGATTCCCTCTAGCCAGCTCTTTATGGTAGCTGGTTAAATACATAAAGACGATGATGTTTTAACAGTTAGTTTATGATACAGAAATCACTGCTATTTTAAAAGAGAGAAATGCCAATATTTATAAGAAGCTTGAGGTGGGAATTAGGGAGAATTACACAAACCTTGGAACGTTCTTCAGAGCAGAGGGAAAATGCTGAAGCAGCATTTTGAAAATGGAGAGCGCTGGGGGCAAGACAAAGATAAAATTCAATTTTTTTCAATGTCAAGGACCAAATACAGAGACCACGATCTATTGATCAGCTGCCATGTTTAATTGGAACAACTGCGGCAAGAGGAGAAAGCTTAGCTTTAATTGCATAATGTCACTCAGTGGAAACTTAGTAGAAAATTGTTCTTCTGTTGAATTTTTTGCGTGAAACTGCAAAAATATCCAGTGAACAGTGGTCCTTAGGTTAGAAACCGACCACTGATGCAGAGAAAATGACCAATAAATATTAGACATATTTGAAAAAGATGAGATACTGTCTCTAGCTGTAGTAAAAGTGTAGAAATGTAGCCCTTAACATGTAACAACATGTCTAACATGCATTAACACATTATTATTAGCAGAGACAGCACAGATTATGCATTAATTATATAGGCTCCATATGCATGGCCCATACGCAAAGCAACAGCCAGATGATATAAAAACACTGTCTGATAAAATTATAATGTAACTCCACCTGGGTTGAACTGCACACTTACAAAAGTGAGATATGAACACACACACACACACACAAACACACACACACACACAACCTCACACCCACTTTGACACTGTGGCTATATGCTATCAGGCTGTAAAATAGTCTGCTTTCCAGTTCACTGGTGCACCTTAATTCTAAATGGCATGCATCGGCGTGGGCTTATCCTGCTCCTAACACCGTTCCCTTCTGCTGTATTAGTACTGGAGTGTTTTTGCACTTGGCTGCACAGTGGGCTGGTCCTGTGCGTGCGGGAGCAGGAGCGTGTGAGCATGCTGACAGACACACACACACACACACACACACACAGAGGGGTTCACTGCTGTTTAGAGCCTCACCTGTAATCTGTTCGAATGAATATTGTACCCATAGGCACTTAGAGTGGGAGTTAGAGCAAGAGAGCGAAAGGGAGAGAGACAAAGAGATACAGAGTCAGAAGAAGGAAGACAGGAGAGAAGAGAGAGAGAGATAGTGTGGGAGACCAACAGAGAAAGTGATTGAGAAAAAGAGAGAGTGAGAAAACAAAGAGAAAATGTGAGAGAGTGAGAGAAAATAAGAAGAAAGAGGGAGGGAAAGATATCAGTCCATGCCAGCTTAACCATCCCACATCAGAGAAAAAATGAGAGCAGTTGGGGGGAGGGGTAAAAAAATAGACAAGGACCTACTTTACAAGCCATAGCATGGTAATCACCATGGCAACTCCATATTTACCATTCTGTTTTCCACATAATTCACTCACTCTATCTCTCTCTTGCTCTCTCTGTCTCCCTCTCTCTCTGCTTCACTACAACACAAACTGTTTACCATGGATCCAGCTTCAGTCACCATAAACACACAAAGCACATGCTGTACTTTTCTATACCTGCAGTTCTAAAGGCCCTCACTTCGCTCTGGAGCTGGAGTGATTGCGATCAAAGGAGAGAGAGAGGCAGTGGACTGAGAAGACGGCATGTTTTAAGGGCTGTCTGACCCAGAATAATCACTATTTTGTGAGACATAGTCTGTGCTGGCCTCTGAAGCCAGGCCAGCCTGGAGTCAGTGTTCTGCTCAAGCGTCTGAACTAAACTCAACGACCACAGCACATTAGGAAAGCGCTTCACGGCAACAGCGGCTCCATTTTCCATCCGCCTGCTCTGCACCACATTAAAGACACAAGGAACAGATTAAATGCGCAAAACACTCACTACTGCTCCTGCACTCCACATGCAGGTGCACACACACACCTCTTCCTAACTCAAGTCTGCTCACCTCACCTTTTTAAACAGTCCATACAATGAAAATGACATTAAAAAAGGGGAGCGGGGTGGGGTTCCTACTACAAAATTGGAAAACTTGAAGCCTATTTAAAGGCTAGCTTGTCTTTGTGAGTTTAGAGTGTCAGGAAATATCACTGACCAATCCTTTAACAAACACACACACACACACACACATACACACACACATTTACACACATACATACATGCAAATATACACACATGTATTCTCAGACAGAGTTAAAACAATAAAAATGAAAAATGAGAACATAAGAAAAAATGAAATAAAGAAAGAAAGAAAGAAAGAAAGAAAGAAAGAAAGAAAGAAAGAAAGAAAGAAAGAAAGAAAGAAAGAAAAATATATCAGTTGGAGTACAGATAGAGACTAGCAAGAGGTCAGGGAAAGAAAGAGAGATAAACAAAGTGACAGAGAGAGGGAGAGAGTGGCAGAGGAGAGTGAGACAGAAAGAGAGAGAGGGGAGGGGGGAGAAGAGATGGAGAAAGGAAGAGAGAGAGAAATAAAGAGTGACAGAGAGAGAGAGAAAGAGAGAGGAAAGAAAAAGAAAGCAGTAAGAGAGAGAGAAAGTGAGAAAGAGTAAGAAAGAGAGAGAGGGAAAGAGAGTGAGTGAGGGAGAGAGAGTATAAAATGGAAAGAGAGTTCACATATGAAACAGAAGGAGAATGTTTGCATCTTTAATGCTGAAGAAGCATTATGTAAGTAAGAATGGCTGGTGGGAGGCGGGTGTAGGAGGATGCTGTTTTGTGATCTTTGGCATCGACAACAGAATGAAGAACAAACAAGCCAGCCAGCTTATGATATCAGCAGTATGAGGGTGTCTTTCTCTTTATATATACACACACCATTCCTAATGCCTCTTAATGAGACTGGACTGGCCATCAGAGTTACTCCCCGGACAGAACAATATCACCAGTCTGCATTCAGCTCGTCCATATGCCATATGTGGCCTGAAGTCTCTGAGAATGAACGTGGCCCAGATTAAATTGAGATCACTCTCTCCTTCATTAAAAGGGTCATGACTAGAGTACTAGGTCATGAAAATCGTGCACCAACATATGATCAGTCTGCGGGTGCCATTTCAGTTATAATCTTTAAACAAAAGCTTAGTATACAATTTTAATTGTATTATTTTAATGTAATGTATGTAACTCATGCTCACAGTTGTGTACACGGTTAAGTTTATAAAAATGTTATTTATTTAAATTTACTTTATTTAGCCTTTATTTTTCTAGGAAGGGCTTTAAGAACAGATTCTTATTTACAGTGACAGCCTGGGAAGAGGAGGGAAACAGAAGGGAGGGAAGAGGGAAAAATAGGGTACAAATAACTGGTAAGCTGTAAGATAAACACAGATATTATAAAAACAAGAGTAAGAGCCAAACAAGAGGCAGTGAGAATTAGCTTGTCAGACAGAAAAACGTTTACAAGTGTCATTAAACATGTCCATAAGTAGGCATTTAAAAACAGAGAGTGGGAAAATGTATTCATTTTTTTGTATTTTTTGTGCAAGTTCTAATCATTAGTGGCAGCAGACTGGAAAGACAACAGGCGAAGAGATGCATCTGATTCTCTACAACACCAAAATAACCCAAGGTTTGTTCAAATGTATGACATAATGAATTGTTTCTTAAGAACAGTAAAAAAATCTTAATTGGACTATTACCATTTGGGATTGGCCGATTCCGGCACCAGTTTCACCATGGCTCCACCCACTCATTATTACATGTAATTCCATTTATAGACACTGAACAGTCAGTTATGTAGGAAAAATAGGCCACGTAAAAATCTGAATGAAAAGTACCTCATTGTGATGGGCAGACTACTGGGTCAGACCATCCATCTTTAAACAACACAGAAATGGCAGGTTTTCAGGGTTGTTCCTAATATGCACTTACCAAAGGTGGTCCAACGAAGGATGGTGAATTGGGGATAGGGTCAACGTTTTTGATCACCTCAATAATGCATATGGGAACTGAAGGCTAGCCCATCTGATCCAATCCCACAGTAGAGCTACTGTAGCACAAAAAGTTTGTGCTACGTGTAACAGAAAGGTGTCAGAACACACTGTGCACTACAGACAAAGCTGCTGACAGTGTAGTGGGACCTACAAAATATTAGGTAGGTGGTTTAAATGTTATTGCTTATCAGTGTATACACCATTTATGACTTAGGATTACAAATACAAACAGCATTGTTAGCTTTGTTACTCAAGACTTTACTTTCAATAAAATTCAATGTACAATACTGCTATCTGAGGTCTTATCTCTACATTTGAAAACTGAAAGCTTGTTAAGTTGTGCAGGTCTAGTCTATTAGAATCATTTTATACATTAATCTGCAAGCAAACTAGTTTTATTTTGTTAAAATCTTCACTTTTTAAACAGTGGTGTCCAAAACAGTGGTGGGAAGTTAAAAAAGCATGTAAGCATTTTCCATATCACTGCTATGGAAAATACAATGCCATATCTCAGAAGTATGTTTTTGCTCCACAACACATCTGACAAGGTTTAATGAGGACATGTTGCTCATGTCTATGGAAATACTGACATTTAATATTAGGTTCTGATCATGCTGTAAAATCAAAATGAACAGCACTGTCAGGGCTAAGCTATTGCATGGCTGACATTTCACTTGCTTGTCATTTATTTTGCATTTAGTGCCTAGTCTCAGGGGAATGCAGACTGTATTTAGCCCTAAAGACTGTCTTGACTTTTAGATACTACTTTGAGCTTGTTCTCTTTCCATGACACACAAACACACACACACACACGTACACAAATGCACATATACACACACATGCTCTATTTCTCTGCGGCTGGGGCCTGGCAGTGACCACGTATGGTCACTGGGATGTGGGCAACACTGCTGAAGCAGTTACCATCTCATTGCCAATGGCCCACTGAGAACAAAATGCTAAGGCAAGGCCCAATCTGTTGTGGGTCATTTCCGTCTGTGGAAAAAAACAAATGTCAGCTCCATTTGTTGAAAAAAAGGACTCTTGGGACGGTAACATTTTCCATGAGGAAATTAATAAGGTAATCATTCATGAAGTGCATTTGATGAACACGTATTTCGCTTCAGAAATCCCATCATTGGTAATTATGCGCCATTAATGCACAGCACAGTCAGGTTCCTCTGAATTGAAGTATCTAAAGTAGGAGTGTAGATGGCATTTTGAAGGGTCAGGGCATGGCAGTATGGATCTTCAGAAAGATGACATGTTTCATCCACACTATAATCACTCAAATGGAAAACAGAGTGACATATAGACATAAAACAGGAGAAGAACCCTTTTGATGTGGAGGGGGGTCTTTTTTATGTTTGACAGACCTCTTTTGGTCCAAAACCAAGTCTTTATGTCAGACGGAGTCCTTCATGCTTTTAAGCAGACTTTTCACAGGTCAGATTGAACCATACTGTGGCTGTAATCATGTACGTTTTTTGTTTCCACCGTGGCACTTTACACTGTGTACGCATAATATATGGACCACAGGTCCCAAAACATACTTCAATATATATTAAAGACCATCTCCTGGGATATAAGAATTCCTTATGACCGTAGGAATATAACACTTTTGGTAACACTTTGCTGAAGGGCAGTGCTCATAAAGCTCCATGGCATCGACATAAACCATTCACAAAATATATAAACCTACATATCACATTTATAAAGGCTTATTCCAACAAATATTCATTATCAGAGTGCTTCTTAAGATGATGTGTCAATAAAAGAGACAAAAACTACCTTTACAAAAACTAAAAACCTTTTATAAAGAATATGTAGCTTTTCATCAGTTGTCATGAAAGGCTTATGCAGGTGTCATGAAGGCGTACGAATGATTGCCTTCAGTAAAGTGTCACAGTGGTTTTATTGGATGCTTCTTTTTCCACTATACTACGGTTACAGCACTTTTCAGTGCAGAAAAGTCAAGTGATGGATGAGGCCTTAGCAATAGGGCTGTAAGTCAGTCAACTACTGATATCCATCAGCCATTTCACAGTTCTCCATCCATGTCGTTTCTCTAGTAAGCACTCTAAACCTCCATGGCTATGTTATCTTCCATGTTTGCACATTGCTTGTCTGCTCCATCATCTTAGCCTCCAACTATACCCAATTAATTACTACTGTTCATGGACAATTAAGTAGAACTGTAATCATATCTTAAGCCACTAGAAAACCTTCTGCATGCAATTCCATTTTTCCTACTAATTTCAATGTAATCCGCTAAATTAGTTGTGTGGGTTTATCACTGGCTAAGCTATTGTCCGTTATCAACTCATGCTTAAAAGGCATTCAAAAAGCTTACGTGTTCTTCTCACATTCCGACTTCAGTGTGAGGTCTGTAGCATTAGACACAGATGTATTGTGCTAAATTCGCAGTAAGTTAAGTGTATCGATTGAGGGCAGTCTGGGGAGGAGAGCTTTAAACTATCTATCTTAAAGTTCTGGGATGGCATATTGATGTGGCTTCATACTCTAGGCCTATCTAGCCTAAAAAAGAGGATGGAAGGAGATGAGGAGAAGGCAGACTGTGTGAATTTAAAGAACTGAAACATGGATTTTAAACAAAAGGACATGACTTGTGGGAATTAAGAAAACTAGCATGGAGATTTAACAAAGACACAGTGTTTGAATTCCAGTATGACTGTAGTTCCATTAGGAAGTGTAGTCAATTTGTAGTTCTCTATTAGCACTCAGATGATATGAGATGTGGTTCTCTATTGTAAAAATAAATGGTAATATTAAAAATCTCCCTGTGCTAAACTGCCAAGTTCCAATACAGGTGATCGGGTGCCAGATCAGTGGCATATGACTATGGTGCTGTATATGCCGAACCAATGATACCTAATTCTGACAAAACATCCTTAATCTGCTATTTACATGTACGATGTGTATTTTACATTCCTCTGTTCCTTTTTTATGTGCTCTGGGGCTTATGTTTCTATCGCTTTCTGTCCCACATTCTTGTCCTGGCGAGGCTGTGGTTCAACAGCATCAAGTGATTCTTTCTTTTTCATTTGTGATATGGCAAAATAGCTTAGCTTTATGTTCATTTTAATTATCTCCACCTTAATTCATGAATAATGAATAATGAACCATTTGTATTACCACTAAAGAGGAAATTACTTTTGACAATTTTCATAAATTAAAGTATGATAAGCCAATTTTTATAATTTCCCTTAAGATCTATAGTAATATGACAGAGATTTATACAGAATTCCTGTAAGAACCTTATTACATAAGCTACTACAGAAGTATAACTCAGTAAGCTATAGACAAGACTATTATGTAAGTATTAAAGATTGTTACAGAGTAATTTTACAAAAATCTTACAGCTTAACCATAAAATTTAATTAGAGCTGGGCTGTAAAATTCATCTGTAAGTGTGTACGTTTTTCTTATAGTATAGATAAATTATCTAATTTATCAGCTAATGACTGCAGTTTACTTAACTTCAGCCACATTTCAGTCAGTTAGAGAACATGAACTTTGGAGTCATACGCATTGCCTAGCTAGCTAAACCTTTTTGTATTCTTGTTGGTAGGGTAGTGGTGGGTTAACCTGAAGTGGCATATACCCACATCTGAGGAGAATTACTCTCTGTATAGACAACTAAACATTGTGAGAAACCTGTTTGTGTCAGTTTACTGTGGAAAGAAAAAACACATTCGTCCAGTTGTGAAAACTTTATAGCCACTTCACTTCACTAGATTCAACTAGCTAATATGTAGTGGTCATATAATAAGAACATGGATCATATATATAACCCTAACCATGGATATTGTGTTCACCTTCATAATATCACACAATATATGTAGATATACACATATATACACACATAAACATACACATACATCCAAAACATCATGGACTGAAAACTGAAATGTTCTCTTAACGTGCAATATCTCTCATGTGCAATATTTTTTCACTGTGAAATATTCAATACTCAGTGCAATATTCAATGCAATATTCTTCTGTGTAATATTCTCCATGGTGCAATATATAATACTTCTGTTTTTTCTTACAACTTAATGTCTAATAACATAATGTCTAATTATATTTTTTGTAAAGTTTACTTTTTTATCTTATTTTGCTGTATAGTTTTTTTTAAGTATATATTGCTTTACCACTCCTTTGCTGCTCTTACCTTTTGTACTGCCATAGCAATGCAAATTTCCCACTTGTGGGACAAATAAAGGGTTATCTTATCTTATCTTATCTTATCTTATCTTAGATGACCTTTTTCTTGATTTCTTTCTTGATGATTTATTTGTGTTTAAATACATGTTTTTTTTAAACACAAATGAATGCACCTGTGCACATAACTGTCACAACTGCTAGACAAAAGGATAAAGTGGAAGGCCTTACTTGAGCAGCAGCAGGAACTTACAGCCACTAACATTTTAGCCTGTCTGACTGAATTTTAGCAGAACAGCATTTAAAACATTAAATGTATATTCGTGTATCATTGGTTTTAATGCTTTTTTTAAAAATGTGGTAGTACTTATGACTGTATTTACAGTAGCTTTAGTTAGTTTAAATACCATTCATTTTACCCATAAACCAGAAATCTTGATTTGGGTATGTAGCGGAGTGCAAAATGATGCTTGACCTCTGAAGTCTTTGGCATTACGAAGACTACACAGGAAGACTACACTATCCTGTAGCCTAGAGAGAAGTCCATACAAGAACACAATAAGAATATTCTGATAAAGTGAAATTTGTACTGTTTAAAATAAGTCAACAAATCTTGTCTGACTCTGATGTAACTCATTGCTCAGTGCTGCATGTTTATTAGAGCAGACTTTGTGATTTCATCTTTACTTGACATTGCACTGATCACCTGCAGCAGCCCTGCAGTTTTTACAGGCTTATTCCCCCTTTGAAGAAAAAAAATGATGAAACAGCCATTCTACTCATCCTCTGTTAGGATCATGTAACTTGCCAACACAAAAGCTTCTTTTAAACTCATGTTAAATATTTTCCTTTCCAATGAATATCAACAAAACCTAATACTGTTAACACAGCTCCTTATGTACTACAGAACTGCCTTGTGTGTGGCGCCATAATTTAAATCTCTTTGCCTATAGCTCTGAATGTTGGCTCTAGCTATAAGAGCTATTATTTGAAAGTGCTGATGCTGCCGGATTTAGCACCGTTTGCTTTAAATTTGAATGTACAATTATGGCTTTATTGGAATTACAAAAGATCATGTGTGCTTAAAGCTCCTAGCCAATATGACAAAGCAAACAGCACTCGTCTGACTGGTTGAGCAAAAACAGACCAGTATTCACCAGGGTAGAATACAGTGCCACTATGTTCATGTAAAACCTCATTATTTTGTATGAAACCTCATTATTTCATAAGAAACCTCATTATTTTCTAGTGTAGGGCTAAGAGTCAAATCCCATGGGGCTGCAACATTGCACAGTTGCATGTTTTTCTTGCTTCAAGACACCTGTTTCAACTCGATAATGAACTGCTGAGTCCAATCAGATGTTTCAAATTAAATTAACTGATGCATCCAAACAGATGAGTAGAGAAAACCCTGAACTGTGCAATGTTGTGGGCGTGTAGGCTTGCAGTAGGGCTGCACAATAACGGCTAGAAGATGATAACCATCATTAATTTGCTCATGCAATTATTTGGCACCATTATGCTGCCAAATCATGAGCACATTAATTCATTATGAATCAAAAGAACTGCACAATGTAAGCCTACATTAATTCAAATATCTGCATTTTTTGGTCCTTGAGTAACTGAGTATATCTTTAAATGCTATAAACACAATTAGTATTTAAATATGCTACCAAGATGCACTGATGCTCTGCACAAAATCTTAGATCTCCATTTTTGTCATTTTCATTTTTTTATTTTTTTTGGGGGGGGGGTTCTGACAGCAATGATATGACATAAATCAAATAAAGATACAAATATGTTCGCAAAAAATATCCAATTAGCTAAGGTCCCCTTAAATTAGCTAAAATTCACCAATATCAAAGTCAATTGTTTAAGTAACTGTTGAAAATGCTGATTCACATTAAAACAAAAATAATTGTGGAGGTCAAATGCTGCACTTTGCATTCAAATCATATTGCATTTCACTCAACTTGATTTTGCTCTGAAGTATCCCTTGCAATGCTAGTGTTTCTTTAATGCATTACATGTTAGTGGTGACTGCTCTGTGCCCTCACCGTAAGTTCATACTGTTTTCATTTATGTGTGAAGAATTTGTTAAACTAAGGTATGAATAAACTGAGTACTGACAAGGCTCTTTAAGGTATAATGACAGTGTCTGCCTTACTGTATGTGTTTGTGTCATACACAGTAAGCAATTATGCTGTTCTCCTACATTATTCATGTATTGTAGAGTAATTAGTGTTTAAGCTAACCTTATCCCATCAAGCTGACATTTTATTACAGTGACTCATGGACTAGACATTAGCATAGAGGATACGATGGCCCACTCCCTATTCATTGCACATCTATAAAACATCATATGCTTTATTAATCCTGCCTAATGCCTCACTTCATGCTGGTGATATGTGATGCCTTGTTACTGAAGAAAGCGAACCTCAGAGCTCAGTACTGAAACAGAATAGAATTTACTTTAAATGTGTCTTTTACACATGAATAACACACATCACATCAAACATCATTGTTGCCAAAGAACAAAACTCTGCTGATCTTTGGCAAAGACTTAAATTTAGCACAACAAAGTTTTTAGTGTAGTTGTTCAATGACGAGTGGGCAATATATTGAATATACTGGATGTATCGTGGTTGGTTCTATGCTCTGTTTAGATAATGACTATAATTAAAACTATATTATAACTGTCACACATTTTTAAGTCACCCTCATAAGCTTCACTTTGGTGTTTTGGTTCTCTCACTCTCTCCAGTCAATCTTTTTTTCTTAAAGACACAAAGGCTGCTTCCCAAACTGCACACTACCACTAAATAATGTTTTAAAAGTACACAGTTGTTAGAAATGCATTCTGTGATGTAGCATGTAAAGTACAGAAGTGTGTTGTTTGGGATGAAACTATAAAAAAAAACACACACCTGCCTCACATATACTCCCCCATCCACCCAGACCATGCAGTGCAGCAACGAAGGCTTTGAATGCTAAAGGTTTGGTCATTCAAGACTTCAAGAGTGTGGCTGTGTTTTTCAGAAAGACTGTGCTGACATGTTTGCCAAATGTTGAGCACAATTTTGAGGCAGAAAAAGGAACGTTTAAAAGATTAGGCTGAATCCATCAAACATACAGTTCCACTTTAAATAGAACCACTATTTGCTGCTACAACTCATTCTGACTGCCACACTATTTAAGGTGAAATTGAAACCTTCTAGCAAGACAACAAACCTGAAGCGCTAATTTGGCAACAGATCATGAAGTTGGATCTTCATTCAGTACGGCAGCTGAATTAACAATGAAAATATGCCACTGAGCAAAGATTTTAAGACATTAAGATCCTAAAGCTTCCAGACAAAAGCCTTAAAGAAGTGCTTGGGGAGGTTGTGTGTGTGTGCTGAGAATGCAGAAGCATAGAAACAAAGATTAGTTTAAGATCTAAAATTTATATTTATAAAATGTACTTAACTTATAAAATATATATATATAGTGCTTATGGGGATTTTACAATGCAGAGGTATATTATATATGTTCTGATATAGCCTAAAAATATTACAATGTAATTGCCATATGACCCAGTCCATGTTCAACCAATGGAAAGTATCACATTTTTCAAGAATGGCTTGGCATCAAAATGCTGTCTACGGTCATGTATGTGCACATACATGAGTACCCATATACAGAAACACAAGCACACATGCCCAGAGTGCAGCAGTGCCCTGGGCCTGGGATCAGCTGTTATTATGGATGAATAGAGTAATATTGCATCAGCGCTGATGGGGGATCCTTGTTCCCTCTCAACAAAGTTTACTGATAAAAAGAGGCAACTGCCTCAGGCATCGGAATGACCCATTAATGAATCCCTTCACACAACTGCGTTAACACCCCTACAGCTAAATATGCACACACCCATACACATACACACACACACACACGCACACGAATGGCCGAGTACAAAAGCTCAGGGAATGAGAAAGCTATTAAAAGCCTCTAGTCCACTACCCTCCAGCAGAGGCCATTTACAATAAACAATACGCACTGGTTTGTATCATTTCTCCAATTAGCGCCTGCTGAAGCACAAGAGAAATGTCGTCAGAAAGCCTTAAGAATCCACTAGAAAATCTTTTCCACTTTATTTTTGAGTGAGCCAAAGTGAGATGAAACAGTGAGAGAGATTGGCTTTAAAAAAGAGAGAAAGAGAAAGGGGGCATGGGGGCAGAGAGGGACATGAGAAAACAGTGTGTTTGATGAAGAAGGAAACAGTGAGAGAACTATGTAAAGTGCATGTGGGAGAGTGAGTGAGAGCGTGAGTGAGAGAGGGGATAGAGAGAGAGAGAGAGAGTGAATGAGGAAGAGAGAGAAAGAGAGCAAGAGAGAGAGAGAGAGGAGAGAGAAAACGGTGGAGAGTGTGAGTGAGCCCTGGAGGGCAGTCGGCTTAGTTGGTGTAGTGGTGTGACGGATAAATTTGAGGCTTTGTAGAAGCAGTATTGATCGAACAAAAGCCCCAACATGAATCAGGTATATGTACAGCCTCTCTCAGCCCTATTAAAGAGTCCATACAGGGAGGCGCAGGGCACTCCTCAGCTGCTACTGTGACTCACCCGTACTTGCACTCTCTGACCAGCCTGGCCAAGCCCCCTGAGTCCATACATTTACAGCATCCCACACCCTTCCCTCCCCCACCCCAGCAGGGAACGCTGGAGCTCACAGGCCTGTTATTTTTTTTTAAATTTTCAACAGTGGGGACATTCTCAACAGCAATAGTGGCAAAAGACCACTCCCACCCAAACACATTACATACCCTGTAGGTACGTTTCCCCCATATGAATCATAGCTTTGGCTGTTAGCACCAGGCATTAAAGGAACTTTCCAACTAAGACAACTTCCCATTGACTTCTTTTATATGTTTTCTGTCATTTTTTTTAAGGTTAGAAAGATGTGGAGAAATTACTGTCTGTGGTAATCATCTATATGATAACGATGCAAGTGGTGGCCTAGTGGTTAGGACACTGCCTTTGAGACCTGAAGGTCGCAGGTTCGAGTCCCGGCCCGGGCACTACTG
>JBBPDA010000102.1:3122-8122 GCA_037974385.1 Arnoldichthys spilopterus
ATACTTAAGTCATGGCCACAACTTAGATGTGGGAACAAGATACTTAAGTCATGGCCACAACTTAGATGTGGGAACAAGATACTTTAGTCATGGCCACAACTTAGTTAGTAATGGTAATGTGACAGTAACATTGTTGCCACAACAAAATAGTTGTGGGAACAAAATAGTGAAGTCATGAGGTGTGGGAATAACACAATTAAGTCATAATCTCAGCTTAATTAGATGTGTAAAGAAAACAGTTAAGTGGTGGCCACAACTTAAGAACATGTTTCTAGACCTTCCTAGGTTGTGGCCACACATTATTTGTATGGAGAAAGGCTCTGTAATATACATTATCATAGTGTACATTACAAATGTAACCTTGAATACACACATACATCCTGAAAACACAGCCATACAAAAACTTACGGAAAAAACATGAAGTTAATTTTCAACTTCCTAGTTTGGGTAAGAAGTACGGCTCTTGAAAGTCACACTCACTTTGTGCAGGTGTGTGTTTCCAGCTCCGTACCAGGCTTCCTTCAGAGCTCAGAGTGAGTGTGTGTTCAGTTCCCCAAGGGCTCAGATCAGATCCTCTGTCTGCCTCTTTAAATTTACCTCCGTTCCTATAGCTCCCTCTCTCTTTACATTCTGCCTGTGACTCTCTCCACCACTCTTCCTTTCGAACTCCTTCATCCTTCGCTTTCTAGTTTCTGGGTTTTTTTTTTATCTCACCTCCCCCTTCCCTCTCTCACTCTCCCCTTCTAACCTCCGCTCCTCCTCCTCTTTGCTCTCCTCTCCCTCATTCCACTTTCCTTCCCACGCTCACTCATCCATTAGAGCCACTCGCCTTCCGTTTAGGGTCCAGCCAAGCCAAGGTCGCCCCACTGACGTGATGAATTCAGCACATCAACCGTGGGGATACGAAGACCCAAACTGGACAAATACAGAGGAGAAAAGGATACACAGGCCAAATGACCAACGAGGAAAGAATGACCAAGCTTAAAGGTCATGGCATGGCTGCATCTAGCTGTATGCCTGATCATGGCTGGCTGCGGTAATCCTCACCGTGTTTCTCCTGAAATCTTTTCTAATTTCACTTTCTCAGCTTAACTTCGATGTTTGTGGATACAGATGGTCAAACGTTACCTTTGCCTTGTTTTCACTGGTGCCTGGTAGCAGAAATGTGCCTAAAGGCTGTTTACCAGCCGCCGTTAAACAGCAAAAAAAATTAATAAAGACACTAAAATACAAACAATAAAAATAAAGATAATTAAAAACATTTATGTACTTTTTGCTTGTTTCCATCGACTTTTAGGCCTGGTCCTCTCAAAACAGCTGTCAATCGCTCTTCCCTTTCTTCCCGATCCCATTCACCCAAGCAGTGTTTTAAAAACATCTCCATCCACCTAAAAATGCAATTAAACTATAGGGATAATGTTGCACTCTCTGTGGTAAAAAAAAAAAGAGAGATAATGGCACATTCCCTCATTAAAGTTTACCCTCCTGCTTCCAGCACATCAGCTTCAAGAACTGACTGTTCACTTGCTGCCTAATACATCCCACCCCCCTGACAGTGGTGCCACCGTAATTAAATAACTAGAGAGTCAATGTTTTTCACTTCACCTGAGAGTGGGGCTAATGTTATGGCTGATTGGTGTATGTGCCACAGTAGCTGACAGTGAAGTGTATTGCACATGCTGACCCACAGCAGGTGAGCCACTTACACACACTGCAGTTTTATTGCTGACTTATTAAGTGGGAAGTAAATTGGACTGATAACAGGGCGAGACAGGCTATGCTGTGTGTGTGTAAGTGTTTGAATTAGTGGACAATAAACAGAGACAATATAGATAATATATACTGTGTATAAATAACGCCATATGGATAACACTATGTAAAACCCAATGAGGTGCAACTCACAGAGTGGGCCACAAAGTGCTACAGACTGGTGGGTATTCTCTGCTCTCCAAAGAGTTCATCCAGAGGAAACATCTGCATATGAGGGGCTTCACCCTCGCTGGACTCTGGAGCAGTGGGAATATGTTTGTTGGAGTAACAAATCCCACCACCACCTGGCAAGCTCAAAAAGGAATCAGAGTTGTTAGATACCAGAAGAATGTCAGTAAAGTTTGGTGGAGGGGGGATAATGGGCTGGGGTTGTTTTTCAGGGTCTGGGCTCCTCAAATCTGGTGAAGGTGTATAATAACGTTGCAGCACACAAAGATATTTTACACCCTTATAGGCTTACAATTTGGTCACCTTTTTTGGGGTGGGGCTTCTGTTCCAGCATGACTATGCCTCCGTGCTCGGAGTAAGCGTTTATTTGCGTAACGCTTTTTACAACTGGTGTTGTCACAAAGTCTGCGTCCAAGCCTCAAATGAGCAAGACAAAGCCACACAGTTATCCATGTTCAGCTGATGCTACAGACCCGGGCTTGATTCCTGCCAGCCCTGTTCAATCTAAACACCACTTAAACAGAACCTTTCCAGCAGCGTGAAATAGGCTAAAAGCTCCAATAAGCAGCAAACTGTACTGTGATCCATAGAAATTGCTGAATAGAAGAAAAAGTTGCTGGAATATTGTTCACCTGAACAGGACAACAGAGCCATTTCTGAGGCTCTGAGACCACAGTGGAATGCAGTGAGAGCCGTTACCACCACATAGAGAAAACCTGGAACAGTGCTGCATTTTCCCGGAAGTGGTCAGGAGCACAGCAATGACTATGTCCTGCTTTTACACTTTGAGAGACTTTCATGATCAACAGACCAATAGAAGAATCACTTGCTCGAATAATTTTTTTTTGACATTGATGTGTGTATGAATGGTTGTCTGTCTATGTGTTGCCCTGCGATGGGTGGAGCCTCCTGTCCTGGGTGAACCCCGCCTTAGGCCCGCAGTCAGCTGGGATTGGCTCCAGCTTCCCCGTGACCCGGAAACGGAAGAAGTGGTTGGAGGATGGATGGATGGATGGATGGATGGACATGTATTATATATGTAAGTAGCTGTATGTAATAATAATACGCCCCATATGGATTTTATGGGCAGTAGTGGCCTTGTGGTTAGGACCTGAAGGCCTGGCCCGGAGACCACTGAGGAAGCCTTGAGCAAGGTACTTGAGTGTGTTCACGATGACAAATAGTCACTTTCACTTGTTTCACATATATGTAAGTATCTGTATATAATAATATAGTGTACGTAACATATACGTATATGTGTGTTTTTTTTCTAGGATTTTTTTCATATACAGTAAAATATCCCCCAACACACACACACACACACACACACACACACACCCTTCCTGTCTCTGTATGTCTTGCAGTGTAAGAGAGTGTGAAGCTGTGCCTCTCTGTCAATGTCACATATGGCACTAAGGCAACAAGCGTATTTATAGAAGTCATCAGTCAATCATCAGTTTCATTAACGTTATCACCCGACCTTAAGGCTCATGAACAAGAACACAGCGCAGATGAAGAGGACAAGACAAGGAAAGGCTGAGGGCCCCTCGCAGGGGTCTCCGGAAGGGTGTGTGTGCTTCTGTACAACCTGTGTTCTTGAAGGACACTCACCCAAAGAGCAAGGTGGAAGGACATTCACCAGGAACCCCATAGCGTGCCACTCGGTTTGCCACTCAGACGCACCACCTCAAACGACCTCCACAGCTCAAGCCCGCGCTCATAGCGCATGGCCAGTGAGTGTGTTCCTCTGTTTGGTGTCTTATCTCCCTTCCTGCACCACCGTGTTGGTAATTTTGTTTCCCATGTGTGGGGGTCCTCAGAAGGACGTTCCCTGTCAGCCGCATTACTCTCGCTCGCTGCCTCTTCTGGGCCAATTAACAGGGATTAAAAACGTCTTCTGGCGCCGGGATCCTGTCTCTGTCCATCATCCTCAGCCGAGCGTGCGTGCTAACAAGCTGCGAGGAGCGTCTGCTCTCCAGTCCCCGGCCTGCCCTGGCACGCCCCAGCACCTTCACGGCACGTCCTGGCAAATCTTGGCTTATCTGGGGCCGTCTCGCAGCCTGCTAAGGGCGGCTGAGTGGCGGGTTCTCTCCGAAACCAGGGTCTCCTCAAGTCTGAACTTGCCTTTCCTGCTTCTCAGGGGACGGAATAGAGGATGGTGGGATGGAATGAAAGTGACGAAATTCACACGCGAACAGCAATCATTTCTGATTCACACAGGTGACCATTTACTCCGAATTTAGACTGTAAGTGTCTGAAATTTGGGTTGACTAGGTTTAGCACTGCAGCTACATAGCTAATGTTGCTAAACAGTAAGCCCACCAATAAGCTCTGCAAGAACTATAATAAATAAATAATAATAACAATAATAATAATGAAAAAACAACATTATGCAAAAAAGACATGCAGCTAAAATGCTTCAAATTAATTAAATAAATAAATATATAAATAGAAATATATTTTTATAAAATAAAATAATAATATAATATAATATAAAAAAATAATACAGTAAAATACAATGAAATCAGCAATTAATTTTAATAATAGCTTTCGTGACAATACCTTCAGTGCATAAAATAAATCATGCAATCGGCTAAATGTTAAAAGAAGTCATGCACAATAAAAGTCAAATGTAATTATGTCAATTACCATATATTTACAATATTTATCATTTATTTTAGAGAATTGATTTATCTCCTGTCTTCCTCCTGACAGCCTCAGAACTACTTTAGCAATGCCCACAAACTGGCTGGCAGCTTGATGACAGTCTGATCTCTATGTGAAGCTGACTCCAGCAGGGGGCAGCATAATGTCGGCAGTGGAGGCCTAGTGGTTAGGACGCTGCCTTTAGGACCTGAAGGTCGTAGGTTCGAGTCCCTGGGCACTACTGTCGTACCCTTGAGTAAGGGTTAAATGCAGAGGTCACATTTCGTTGTGGTGCTTGAGTGTGTTCACAATGACAACGAATCACTTTCACTTCACACATCACTTAATGACTAAATGCCATTTCACCCTGTTTAGTTGCATCTTGTTTGGGCTTTCCTAGCCGAGCAGCTCCTGAC
>JBBPDA010000102.1:13122-24448 GCA_037974385.1 Arnoldichthys spilopterus
CCACTACGGGCAGAAGGGTCATGTCCCCCCCAACATTTTTCAAAGTTTGTCCTGCTGACTTTCAAGGTCTACTTCTGAAATCCAGGTGCCATAACCTGAATGATAGGAAGTGGGTTATAACATGAGTTCGATGAGGCGAGGTATGTCACCAAGGCCCTGTTATTGGCCGAATGAATGAAAAAAAGCTGAAGAAGAAAATTCTTTTATTTGCAGTTTTCAAAAATGTCAGGTCAGAACTTCAGTACTGTTGGCTTTGCCATGTAAATAGTGCGACATGGAGAGTAACAAACGTCACCTTGCGTTAACAAAAGTTGGGGAAAGTGCCGTTCATGGTCAAATTCAGTTTTATTTCCAATGGCGACGGAGGGAAAAACTCCCTAAGCTGGAGAAAGAAACCTCAGGAGGAACCAAGCCTCAGAAGGGGAACACATTCTCCTCTGGTCGACACTGGATAGCGACAAAAATGAAGAAAATCAAAAAAGACAAAGTCTCAGATTGTAGAGGTGCCATTAGTCATTAGGGCCTATAACCTTTATAGCAGGTGAGATGGTCCATGGTAGATAAACTATTCTGGAGACGGATGAGCAGGAGGCCCTACTAATGGATAATCTGGTCCAAAGTACAAGCTGGCTGGAACCCTGTGACGGTAGATCAGGCTGAAAGGGAATAGAACAGTTCCTAGTGTCCTAGTGGAGTGAGCATTCACTGTGCTGGAAGCAGAACTAAGCTTCAGCTTGGTAGATACACCATCAGCCATAACATTAACACCACTGACAGATGAAGTAAAGAATAACATGTCTAGTTATTTAATCACAATGACACCTGTCAGGGGGTTCAGCAAGCGAACAATCAGTTCTTGAAGTTGATGTACTGAAAGCAGGAGCACAAGGATCTGAGCCACTTTCACAAGGTCCTTAAAGTGAATGTTCTAGATGATGTTCTAGATTCAGAGCATCTCCAAAACGACAGGTTTTGTGGAGTGTTCCAGGTGTGCAGTAGTTAGTACCTACTAAAAGGGATCCAAGGAAGGATCGGCTACAAGGTCATGGGCTTACTGATGCTCAAAATCCGTCTAGTCCATCTGGTCCTATCCCACAATTTAAAAAGTAGATGCTGACTCTGATAGAAAGGACATGAGGGGGATCTACTCAGTATTAAGCAGGTGGTGTTAATGTTATGGCTGATCAGTGTACTTCACTCATTAACAGTGAAGGGTGAAGAAAGCTCTCAACAAAGACATAAGGCCAACATAACTAATGGCAGTGCATGGACTTGAGCCTTTGCTTTATTGTAATGAGGTTTAGACACATATGGTAAACAAAGGGTCATGTGATCACTGAAGCCAATTCCATCCACATCTTTCCATAATTGACTCCAGTCCATTTGAAACAGCCCAAAAAAAAAAATCAGCTCGTCAACCCTCGAAACCTGTCATTGTGATGTTTGCCTACGTATCAAATCCACAAATGAGGAGCCTGATTGGTCAGGACAAGCATGTCACCACTCAGGCGAAAGGTCTGAAGCGTCAGAGGGAAAGGTTATGCAGTTCTCAAGTGTGGCAAGGAGCATATTGTTGCTTAGTGCAAAATTCACTTCAGCAGATCCCATCGCTGAATGACATGACATGGTCTGTCCCACTTCTGCACTGTAGGTAGAAGCAGAAAGCTCCTGGCTTCATCAGACCCGTTCAAGAGGATGAATCACGGTACTGGAAGCTTTCCTCTGGTTAATGACCCCCTACGGAGGAGTGGTGAGCCATTCCGAATCATCTGGGAGAGGGATGGAGAAGAGGATTTGAAGGCCTGATCTACTTCCTGTGGACCTTTCGTGGTAGCCAGCCGAAGAACTTCCTGCACAGCTTCCTGCTCTTGATCTTGACCTTGGCTTTTGGCTCTGGGTAGATGCTGGGCAGCGACGGTGCCTCTTCCTGATTCTGGGAGGTAAGGAAAGAGAGGAAGATGGGGTTTCCTGGATCTTGTGTTTCTCGCACTGGGGAATCCAGAGCTTCTAACACCTCCCTGAACTGCCGCTCCTGCTTTCTGAAGTCATACTCCACACTAGGGGAGAGAGAGAGATACGCTGAGCAGGTGCATGGAGTTTTCTGCACTGCTAAGCCATTGGTTGATAGAAAAAATGTACACAACAGATATGTTTGGCATCCAAACGTTCCTTAGTTTTGTACTGGACCCAGGTTCATGTAGCCAGAAGCACAGACAGAAGCTTATACACCAATCAGCCATAACATTAACACCACTCACAGGTGAAGTGAGTAACATTGATTCTCTAGTTACTTCATTACGATGGCACCTGTCAAGGGGGTGGGATATATTAAGCAGTAAGTGAACGGTCAGTTCTTAAAGTTGATGTGCTGGAAGCAGGAGCATAAGGATCTGAACCACCGTGACAAGTGATGTTCCAGTCAGAGCCTCTCCAGTACAGCAGGTCTTGAGGGGTGTTCCAGGTTTGCAGTAGTAAGTAACTACCAAAAGTGATCCAAGCAAGGACAGCTAATGGGTCATGAGCACCCAAGGCCCACTGATGCATGCAGGGAGCGAAGGCTAGGTTTTTCTGGTCAGATCCTACAGATAAAAAGCACATTCCACATTTCGAGCTGTTTCAGCAGCACGAGGGGGACCTGATCAACATCAGGCAGGCGGTCTTAATGTTATGGCTGATTTTTTTCACCAACAGCCTTAAATCTGTGCACAGGTGCTAAAAGCTTGTCCCTTGCCGGGAAGGTCCGTCATGGTCCAGGTTATGAGATGTCACTCACCTGTAGATGATGCAGGCCGTCTCCTGGCAGGTGGAGCAGTCGCTGAGGTCCTGGCCCGTCCGGAAGATTCGGCGTCTACGGAGAGAAGCAACAGGTGGTGGCATGGAGAAAAAACGAGGGGAGTATTGCTGCGCCTCCCGCCTCCCAATCACCGCTCTAATAGCTATCACGGGCCTGTTAAAGTGCTGAACCTTCTCACAGCGCTGACTAAACTGCGTTATAGGAGGAAAGAAATGCTTTTGACAAGCTGTTCTGTTTGCCGCTCTGCTCGCCATATTACTCGCAATCACTCTTTCGCCGCCTCACTCACACCTCCGTGTAATGCTCTTGGCTCAAATCTCTCTCTCTCTCTCACATTTCCCTCATTCGCACATTCTCCCTCACCCTTTGCCGAGTTCATGGCTCATCTCCAGGTCCTGGATGATGTTGAGCAGGTTCGTAATCCTCTCCTGGTTGGCCTGCAGACTGGCCTCCACCTTCTCCAGCCTCTCCCGAGGGTCCCGGTTGCCGCCGCATTCGAGAGAAGGAGGCGACAGCAGGGCCAAAGATGGAGGATGGTAGTGCGTAAGAGCACAGCCCCGACCGTTCGGGACGGGTCCGCTAAAGTGCAACGCAACACTGGCCTGTGAATCCGTCTCCGACTCTTGGCGGGGTCCAGCGTCTCTGAGGTGGTTCAGGGCTTGTGTTCGTGGTCCAGGAAGAGCGCGAGGAGGCGACGGCGGCAGGTTTGGCTTGGCCCCCGCGTTTGTCCCTCTGCTTCGGGTGACCTCAATCAATAATTCAAACGCGGGATGGAGCGGGGGTGCGTGGGCGGGTCTGGGGGGCCTGCAAGCGCGCAGGCAGCAGGTCCTGGGTATCCTGGGCGACGCGGCGGGCTGAGGTACGAATTGCTGGTGTGTCATGTGCGACGCGGAGGTCGCGGCGGGTTCGCGGCGCGCGCGCACGTCTCCCCCTGCCTCGGCTGTGAATTTGCAAGTCGTTTTCGCATCCAGCAGTGGCTCAGCCAAGCTTGACGATTCACCAATCCCGTCACCCAGCTTCCCCGCGATGGACGTCTCCTGCACAGCCGCCGCTGGGCCTTTGAGGCTCGCTCTAAGCCGCTCCGTACCGCTGGGATGCACTTCCACAAATGCTTGGGTCGCTGCAGTCGCGTTGGAGCAGGTTAAAAGGCTCGTCGTTGTGACAGGACATGGGTGAAGTGCGGCGACGGGGCGGCTGGTTGTGTAAGAGGTGTGCGGCAGCCTGCGGTGCGAGCCACTTCGGTTCCTGAATATGCTATGAGGCCCCGAGAGCGAGTCGATACGCGGGAGAGCGCAGCGAGGCGACGCAGGTGAGTCAGTAGGCGCGGCGAGGCCCGAAGGCTTTGTGCGATGCGATGTTTGCGCGTCGGCGCACGAGGGCGGGCCGCGAGTGGCAGAGCGTGTTCGAGTGCATGTGGAGTCATTAGAGTCTGAGGTGGCTGGGGGCTTTGGGTCCGCGCTAAAATGGATTTGCGACACGCTTTGAGGTTTAGTGCCTGGATTTGCGTCTGAGATGGAAGGTCCTGGGTGTGCGTTTTGCCCGGCCTCTAATCCGTGCGAGAGTTTGACGTCTTTATTAGTGTAGGAAGTGCTCAAAGGTTTGAAAACCGCATTCAAATGACTCGGCGCGGAGCTTTGATCCCTGGCGCTCGTGGGTGAACGCGGGGTGGCTGAAGGCTTGGCATGAGCTTCAGCGCGCTTTGCAGTGAGGGAAGTGCCTGTGGGATGTACGCCGCTGTGTGTCTGGGATGTGGTCTTTGGTGTAGTGGGCTGGACAGTTTCTACGGCGCTGACCGATTCGCACGTTTCTAGAGGATTCGTCTCCGAATTTCTGTGCAGCTGCGGGGGTTGGGAGTGTGTGTGTGCGGCCTCAACACTGGCTAGTTTAGCCTGTGTGCCATTACAATGAAGCATGTGTGTTGCTTTGGTGTGTGCGCCTGTGTCAAATGGCATGTGTGGTTTGGCCTGTGTTGCCACTATGCTGTGTTTATGTGTGTTCGTGGTCAAGGGGGCTGTGTGTGAGAAGGAACCAGGCTTTTGTGAGGGGGCAGACTGTGTGCCCACCCCCTGAATCCCACTTACCGCAGCTGTGTGTGTGTTTGGAGATGATGTGTAAGTGGCGTGGCTTGCTGGTGTGTCCGTGTGTACACGTGGGAAGGCAGCACCCATGTATCTTCTGGTTGATGGATGCCCGGTAAGTTTTAACACCCCGGGCTCCTGTGTAGGTGACAATGGCTGGTCATGATTGATGCTTATATTTGGATAAGGTGGAGGTCTCGTCGCTGCGGACCCTTTGTCCATTTGCATAGCTTTGCATGTGGTGTATTTCTCCATCTGCACGTTCAGAGGAGAAAGAGAACCTGCCATGTCCTTCCCAGGGTCTAAAGGATTCGCTGGGCTGGAACAGAGGCTATCAGACCCGACGGATGTGGGCGAGGTGGCACCCCTGGTGGTGGCGTAGAGGACTGCAGACGCCGAGTTCTGCCTCCCTCCACAGGTGCCGCAGATTCTCAGTGGAGGTCTGTGCGGCGGGGAACATGGAGGAACCCTCCTCTTCCCAGATTGTGCTGCAGCATCGACGCGGTGGGTCGGCTCCTCTCCCTCGCTGAGGTCACTGCTGATGCCTCCGATCGCCTCAGAGTCCACCACGCTTCCATTGGTGTAGCGGATGTCCCTCCTCCTTTTAACCCTGCCGTTGGCCACGCCCCCGTGCAAATGAGGGTTGGTTTTGATTGTCCGAGTGTGGCAATGCGCCTCACTTTTGAGGCCTTTAGTAGCGTCCGCAGGTGAATCACCGTCCAGACCTTGGAACGTCACACCCTTTTTGGTCTTTGTCTCAAGGCTCCTCTGTTTAACAAAAATGCTCCTTTTCTGACCTTTCGGCCCTGTCCCAACATCATTAGGGAGGTGCCCGTTGGGTGGCATGCTCACTCTCTTCTCTGAGGTGTCCGTCTGCTGGGCGTCCGACTGAGACTGGCAGCTCCGTAATGGAGGCCTGTGTAATGTGAATAAAACAACATGTTGTAAACATCTTGCTCCATTCTGATATGAGCGAAAACTGTCATTTACCCCATTTCCCCCTTTGCCAAAATGTGCCACTGAGGTGATGCCCACTACATTTTCAACCCCTTATTACATAGCAAATATAATTTACTCTATGCACCCAGTCTGGACTCCAGCCTCTGTACCCATAGAAAAAAAACATATATATATATTACAAAATACATTATAAATAATGCAGTTTTTGCATTTTTACAATTTAATATATTTATTGATTTACTTCAATAATACACTATTATTTTGTCCATACACCAACATGTAAATATATTCTAAATATACAAATAACTGCTGTTTTATAGCAGTATAGTAGTATTCTTTCAAAAATATATATATTCATATATTTAAATTATGTTAATATATAAAAATTAAAACAATATATTTGGCAATATAATAGCTATATATAATGATTGGACAATATGTATAATATATTTTAAAATATGTGAGTTTATCCCACACGGAAACGGAGGAACCGGTTTAGAAAGTGGATGGATGGATGGATGGATGGATGGATGGATGGATGGATGGATGGATATGTGAGTTTATCAATATATCACACTGATATATTTTATACATATGTTATATATATATATTGTATTTTCCAGCCACTGCATGGATGTGTGTAAAGCTCAGCACCTGATTTCACCTAATAAAGGACTCTGATCATGCTTGAGCCCAAACCAGAGATTTGATGAGAACTGCACTAACACTGGGCGTCCACTAGGAGAACTCTGGGAACGGTCGAGCCAACAAACTGACACATAAATTCACTGTTTACTGTGTTACTGTTATATGTGTTTTTCTAATATTAGTGTTTTGTTGAGAAAACAGAAACACTCACTGCCCAGACAAACAGCTTTTTAACTTAGCCATCTTTTTCACAGGGGCCTAAGACTTGTGCACAGTCCTGCAGCTAACGGAGGCTTACAGAGAGTCATCACAGTGTAAACCGCATGCCTCAATCATCACACTTGCCTCAAACCACTTCCAGTTAGTGAGTCATCCCAAATCGTCCTGTTTATGTGGTTCCTGACACTGACAAAATGGAAGAACAGCAATGCTACTCAGTTTGCTCCATTATTGCACTCATCAGCCACAACATTAACACCACCTGCCCAATAGTGAGTAATTGATCCCTTTTCATCATAAGTAGCATTAACATTTTGTGCATTATTACATGGTCTAGTCTTTACTCCCCACATGCATCAGCGAGCCTTGGGCGCCCATGACCCAGCTGTTTTTCCTTGGGTCGCTGTCGGAAGGTACTAACTACTGCACACCTGGAACCCTCCACAAGAGCTGCTGCTCTGGAGACTCAGTCGTCTAGAACATTACTCGTCAAAGTGGCTCAGATCATCACGCCTCTGCTTCCAGCACATCGACTTCAAGAACTAACTGTTCACTTGCTGCCTAATATATCCCACATGACACGTGCCACTGTGATAACCAGAGAGTCTATGTTACTCACTGTCAGTGGTGTTAATGTTATGGCTGAACCCAACGTCGTTTGGCTGCTTGACCCCAGGTGAGGGAGAAGTTGTGTAAAAGTGAATTGCGCCTACACCACTCTACTGTCCATCCTTACCTTATAGCAGGTGACGTCTGCACCCCGACGTTACACTGATGGCTCCACGTCAGCGCCCTCCAGCCACGGACCCCCACCAGAGCTGGCACTCCCAGCACAGGCACGGGAGTGGACAGGTCGGCCGCCCGTCGACCCATCACCGGCTCAGTGGAACGCCAGGGCAGCAACTAGGACGTTTGGCCATGCTGTTGCATCTGAGGGGGGGGAGGGAGGGGGGAGGGGCAGGTCTAGGTTACTTTTAGAGGTGACTTTTGTGTCAAGGGAGATAATTTGACAAGCGCAGTTGGTTTAGGGAACATGACAACAGCTTGAGTGTGTGAACGAACAGCTTGGCCTGTGCTGCACATAGCCATTTGTATGAATACTGATCAGGAGCCTTTCATCCAGGATGAAGAATCAGCGTAGCGTAATAATCAGATGAGGTTAGGGCTGAAGTTGCCGGTGCCAGCACACGGACCAAGTGCCTCTGATACGGATATTGATGTATATGCGGTGCCGCCGCTGGGAAAAATGGACGGTTGGACAAATCGAGCTGTTATGATGATGGAGTCCTACTGTTGATGTAGTCAGGGCTACAGTAGCGCAGATTATGCGATTACACCACATGCGAGTGCATTTTAAAGTGATTACGTTGTAATAAATGCATTATGCATCGTTAAAGCGTTACTACACAGTTATTACACTCATCAGCCACAACATTAACACCACCTGCCCAATAGTGAACAATTGACCCCTTTTTTTTTATCACAGGTAGCATTAACATTTTGTGCGTCCTCTTTGGGACGACATGGTCTAGTCTTCACTCCCCACATGCATCAGCGAGCCTTGGGTGCCCATGACCCAGCCGTCCTTCCTTGGATCACTGTTGGTAGGTACTAACTACTGCGCACCTGGAACCTTCCACTGTCGTCTAGAACATTACTCGTCAAAGTGGCTCAGATCATTACGCTTCTGCTCCCAGCAAATCGACTTCAAGAACTGACTGTTCACTTGCTGCCAAATATATCCCACATGACACGTGCCACTGTGATAACTAGAGAGTCTATGTCACTCACTGTCAGTGGTGTTAATGTTACGGCTGATTGGCGACTACTAGGCATGAGGGAAACTTTCCCAGGTAGGAAATGCACAGCAGACACGACGAACCCCTGAACTGGGCAAAGACACCTGCCACGGTCCAGAGGAGCAGAACGAAGGTGTGAAATGTGAAAGAAGTCGCTTTCCGCGCTGTGACCTGACGGCGGAGCACCTGAACGGCGCAGCACACGCTCCATTGATTTGGGTGAATCAGAGAGAGCGGCACAAGGAGAACGAGGAAGGGGGGAGGCACACAGTGGCTATAAAGGTGACTGATTTGTTTTGGGGGGGGGGTGAGAAACTGCTTCAAGGTTGGATGGACGGCTCGGTTTGCGCGGCGACAAGTTTATCCGCATGCAAATGATCAGGACGAGAGCTCTTGATCCTGCGCTTGGCTCTGTGTCCGCTGCTGCTACCTGGCCCCGTGCCTGGCCCCGCCGTCCCCTCGTTCAGCCCACCTTGGGCAGGTTGATAATTTATGCATTAATGCTAACGACTCCATTAGGCGCCGACAAAAGGGAGGAGATTAATCAGCGGCCGGTGAGGAATTTACTGACGCATGACTCAAAGCAGCAGCTGTTTTAAAAAAAAAAAAAAGGAGGGGGGGGGCTTTGTCATAGGAGCCAGTGGGGGGGGGGAGGGGGGGTTAACCCCTTAAACTCCAGACCTAATATCCAGATGTGCTATCCGGTATGAGTTACTCAGCAACTACAATACACCATGCATTATTCAGCTAAACCCCCCAAATCCGGTATGAATTATTCAGTGACCCCTATTAAAGCTACTACTCTAAGGACCCAGGCGTGGACCCGAATCTCTAATCTCCTCACTCGTATCGATTGCCTCCTAATTCGGTTCCAGGCCTAGAGTCTGAGGGGTTAAACACCGTAGCTGCAGTGGGGCTGCGTGAAAGGCCTCGTCACATTTACACACTTCCAGCGATAACTCCACTAACACACACCCCCCACCCCCCACACACACACACACACACATTCCAGCAGCTATGCGTAAACACCACACCGGATCGGCCTGTCACTCGCCCCCCTCGGGCACTGCTCCTCTGATGTCACGTCGTGGATGTCAGGCTGACCCCTCTCGGACTCCGGATGCCAGCGGGCTGCGGTCACCGGAAAAAAAAACAAAAAACCCCAGCTCCCAAACTCTATCCAGGAGGCTCATCCCAGTGCCCCCGCCGTGAGTGACAGGACCCAAATTAGCATACGCGATCTGGCAGAGACAGGACAAACCCCCCCCAAGCCAGAAACTTAGCCTGGCATCCAAAGCAACAACAGCATCCCAGTAAGGGAAGACCACCCGGACTGGACCAACTTTGCGCCAAAACGAGACTTCCCCTCCTTTTCCAGCCCCCATAACTCACCCCGGAACTCCAGAGCACCTTTAACCCCTGGCTGCTCCTCCTGCAGAGCCTCTGAAGGTGCAGCTGCTCTCCTTCAGGTCCTTTAGGTGAGGAAAGTGAAGTGGCCGCTTATCTGAGAGGACCCCCGGCCGCACGTGAGCCTCGAGCAAAGCACCTGTCCACTCTCGTAAGCCCGACACAAGCGGGGAGCGGCCATGCTCACGGAGACGGGCGGCTGGACGCTGTCCTCCGCTCTCCTCCCATGCTCCGTCCTCCCCTGCGCTCTCGTCTCCTCTCCCGTCCTGTCTCTCTCTCTCTCCCCGCTGAGCTCCCTGCTTGTTTTGATTCGCTCTCACCTTTACATGCTGAAGCAGCACGAGGCATCGATCCGCATTCTCTGCCTTGCGCACTCGCTCGCTCGCTCCCCCTGCTTCTCTGGCTCTCGGGCTCTCTCTCTCTCTCTCTCTCTCTCTCTCTCTCTCGTTCCTTCCCTCCCGCCTGTCCTCCCTCATTCCCTCATTTCAGCTCAATTTAGGATGCCTCTCTGACCCAGCACTCGATATGTATGTGTGAAAGAGAGGGAGAGAGAGTGGAGAGAGAGAGGGAGAGGGTAGAGAGGAGAGAGAGAGAGAGAGAGAGAGAGAGAGAGAGGGAGAGAGAGAGCACCAAGGGGCTGTGTGAAAAGTACCAACAGCAAGCAAAAGCAGATCAGCAAAGGTAGTCGAGGGATGCGCTGCCGAAAAGACACTGCTGCTTTCGCCATTTACTGCCCTCCCAGTGCAGATACTGCAGATCAGCTGCAGCATCACACATGCATCAGCGATGGCCTAGTGGTTAGGGACTCGCCCATGTGATCGGAAGGTCGCAGGTTCAAATCCCAGCCCAGGTTCCACTGAGGTTCCCATGAGCAACGTACCATCCTGATGCACTGCTCCCTGGCTTCTGTTGATAGCAGCCTGCTGCTCCACGTGTTGGTGGGTTAAATGCAGAGTTCACATTTCGTGGTGCACTCTGTGTGATGAGGTGTGTTCACAATGACAAATGACCAATTTTCATCATGTGTTTCCATCAAGATGTTGCTACTGGATAGGACCAATCACGGTGAAGGTGAAGGAGCTTCCTAAAGTTCTCAGCATTATTCATTAACCAGACACTCAAGCCCCAGCAGAGACCTCGAATACGCCATTGGTTCCATGATCTGCATGTGGAAACCTTATGGAATCAGAACCAAGACAGGAGAGAGAACAACAGACAACAACTGAACAACTGTCGTCTGGAAGCTCTCTCTGCTGCTTCTGTGCTGGACTTGATGTTTCTCCTCTTGGCGGCTCCTCTGATGCCGAGCAACTTGTGAATCTTACATCTTACATCTTACTTTCAGTGGGCAGCGGAGGCCTAGTGGTTAGGACGCTGCCTTTGGGACCTGAAGGTTGCAGGTTCGAGTCCCTGGGCACCAC
>JBBPDA010000103.1:0-19327 GCA_037974385.1 Arnoldichthys spilopterus
TAATTTTTGGGGGGATTATGTAGTTTTTGGGGGGATTGTGTAATTTTTGGGGGGATTATGTAGTTTTTGGGGGGATTCTGTAATTTTTGGGGGGATTGTGTAATTTTTGGGGGGATTGCGTAATTTTTGGGGACGAGAACAACCTGACAGATATATATACACAGTGCACAGTGAGGCTGCAGCGAGAGAAAGCCCCGCCCACTTTATTATGTCATTAAGGAGTTCCAGTTCAAGTGTATTCCAACCGCAGACATACACACACACACACACACACACACACACACACACACACACACAAACAAATCTGTCCAGCCACCAGCAAGTGTTTCATTAAAGACCACATCAAACTGTCTGGGCCCAATACTTTCCCTCCTACACACACACACACACACACACACACACACACTTCACAGTATGACTCAAACACCAACAGCTACATAAACACCTCACCATTTTTACTATTGACCTCAGACAGAGAGAGATAGAGAGAGAAAGAGAGAGAGAGGGAAAGAGAGAGAGAGAACGAGAGAGAGAGAGAGAGAGAGAGAGAGAGTATTACCTGCTTGGTTTGTAATAGGAATAGAAGAATACTAGCACGCCCTCTTTTGTATTTTTTATAAATATTGAAGGCGAGTATTAGGGGACATCCAGCAGTGCAGGCTAGGTTTAGATGGGACAATAGGAAGAGGATACACACAGCACTGCTGGGACTGATGATCAGAAAAATGCCGCTCAGTATTTTTTGCATAAGCAGTGAGCCTGTCGCACAGCGCAGAGTAAATGTCACATATCGATCCGAGCAAGCTGGCCCTTATTGACATTCTCTCCACTTACTGACTGTGTGTGTGTGTTTATGTGTGTTTGTGTGTGTGTGTGTGTGTGTGTGTGTGTGCATCAGGCAGTCAGTCAAGGACCCACAGATGTGCCAGGAATACACACACACACACACATACACAGAGGATGATTTTCTCACTTTCTGGGAAGTGTAAGACACTGAAACTGATCCCTATCATTCTTTAAGCAGCACTGGTGTCACAAGCTCTATAGTGTATCAGTGTATTCACTGTACCACACGCTTACCTAAATATACACACCGCATTGTATGATATCATGATACCATCACAGAAACATCAATAAAAGCTCTGCCAGAAAAGTGGAATCACTTGTCATCTTTTTCACATTAACACGTATTAAGGAAATCACTATCAAGGCTATGTCATGAGAGTGCAATGTAACTTACATTTTCAAATTTGCTTTTGAAATTTTTGTTTTAACAATGTCTTTGAATAGGGCTGTAAAACTGCATTTTATTAAAGGTATTAATAATTTCTATAAAAAAATTCTAGAATTCTATATCTATATGAATTATATATATATAATATCTATATATGAATCTATATGTTGTTTGTAATACAATTTCCACAAACCTTCTAAAATTTTGAAATTTCTAGAATGCACAAGAAATGTTTTGTTTGTTGGAGCCCCCAACCCAAAATATTTAGTCATTGCCTAAAGCCCATTGTGTGCAGCAATGGTACAGATTTATTGAGAAAATTCACAGAGAATCTATAGACCAAAAGAAAATGCAAAGAGAGCAATACAAATCAATGTTTCCCTGAGGCAACAAAAGCTCAACTTATGAACATGCAAACATAAAAACATACAAAAGACTTCATTACACCTTCATAAACACACATTTTTTAGTCATTTTAAAAAAGTTTTCTTTCTCATATCATATGCTCCGTTGACCATGTGTCAGAAAAGGAAGTACTAACCTTAAAAGGTGCTAATAGAAATTAGTGACTTCTACAGATTATTTTACTATTCTGTGATATTTCTTTGACAATTGGTTGCAGTCATTAAAAATAAACATTTACTGAACAGGGGGCTGAAGAAAACTTTATATTGCCTGGGGGCAACATTGCTTTAGAGGTTTAACATGAACAGGGTTAACAAAGTTTGTGGCTATTGCAGGTTTTGAAAAAAATTTCAATATATAGATTAAAGTTTTAAAAAATATAATTTATGTACAAAATCCACCCAGAAACAAACATACACATGTATTTGCTATGTTTAAATAATTTTAAGGTTATTATGTTATTATAGCATTGCAAATTAAAATAGACACTTTTGAATTTTGAGGGTGCTCCAGCCCTCACCCTACAATTTTGAAGTAGCTTAATGCATGTTATAGCACACACATTTGTAGAATACATCAGGCAGTTATGCTTCTTTTGATAGAAATTAAGCTGTATTCTGACTGCTGCATGATATTTAGAGCAGTTATATGAGAACAGATTGCAAAACTTTGTTCACTCCAACATTACCATCATCCACTGTCTATTCCCCAAATGCATAATCCATCAACCCCCTTCCCCCACTCCCTCTGGTTTAAATGCCTATAATCCAAACATGCTAACCACCGCACACACACACACATACACACACACACACACACACACACACACACACATACACACACACACACACACACACATACACACCTCCTGTATAAACGACTGTAGGTGACAAGTCCCCTCTGTAGCTGTGTAGCTAGCCTGCATGTCACCTAGCCTTGCTGCTTATTACTACTGACGTGTGCTCGCAGTGTACCTTCCCAGTCCCCCGTCAGCTCGATACGACCTGGCAGGGCCACACACACACAAGCGCACCAGCTCCTGACAGATCCCTCACAGCAGGAACGGAAGGGGTGGGGGCACGTTTGTCATTCGCCCTGAACCTCCTGCTCTCTGCCCAGGCCACAATGTCACCACACACAAACGCATGCATGCTTGTTTTGATACAGTCTCAGTACAAGGGGTATCACATATCGGCACTATCACCAAAACTCATAAGAGGATAATTTCATAAAAGAAACATTATTAGCTTCAGTGTTTAATCAATGGCATTTAATTGAAAATTCCTTTTGGTTCCTTTATCATAAAAGGCGTTTTTACCATGAGAGCATATTTACTACTGAGTAAGCTACCCTGCATGACCCTGTCATATGCAATTATTGTTGTTGAATTGTATACTTGTGATTTAAAGTTTGAAATCAACATTTTCAATTACAATAAAGTGGATACATCTGTAAATTGATTCCATAATACTATCTTGTAAAAGCTCAAAAGTTTTTTTTGAATGGCAGTGCATGAATTTAAAATTTTTAAATTAAAATTTAATTTTAAATTTCATTGTTAATCGAAGTCTGTTTGGTCTGAGAGTTCAGTAATTACACAGGGAGTTCCACAGGGCTCAAGTCTAGGGCTGCTATTGTTTCTTATTATCCTCCTCTCCATAGGTGGTATTTCCTGTCATTATGGTATCCAGTTTCAATGCTATTCTGATGATACAATATGCATTTTCATCAAATAAAAAGCAAACTCCTTGTTGAATTTAAATCTATACTCGCGATGATCACTTTTGTTCACTTAAATTACAATTCCTTTTATTGCAATTACTTTTCATTATCTTTTGTTATTTTTCAGAGGTGAACTTGAGTTTTATGAAAGGTGGCCTTAATTAAAATATTATTATTGTTAATGTTATTATTATTATTATTATTATTAGTAGTAGTAGTAGTAGTAGTAGCAGTAGTAGTAGTAGAAGTAGTAGTAGTAGTAGTAGTGGGCAGTGGTGGCCTAGTGGTTAGGACCTGCCCTTGTGAACTGAAGGTTGCAGGTTTAGTTCTTCGCCCAGACACCACTGAGGTATCCTTAAGCAAGGTACTGTCGCTGCACTGCTCCCCAGGCACTGTTGATGGCTGCCCACTGTTCCATGTGTGCACGTGTGATGGGTTAAATGCAGAGGTCCCATTTTGCTGTGGTGCTTGAGTGTGTTCACAATGAAAAATATTTACTTTCACTTCACTTCAGTAGTCAGTACATTACAATTTTAGGACCATTGTGTGGGTCTTCACAATGCAGGTTTCCGCTTTTCTACAAAGTGAGGACATGCACGAGAACACACACACATGCTTACATACACACATACACAGAGAGCCCCCCTCTCAGCTCCAATCTCAGTCCGAGAGGTGAGCCTAAACATGCTCTTATGCGCTCTAGCTACAAGGTGAGTTTAGCCTGCCGCTGTCACTTAGCTTCTCTTTGAGCTTACACAGGTCTGTCACAGTGTCGCTAATTTCTCCTCTTTTACCCTCTCTCTCTCTTTCTCTCTCCCTCTCTCTTTTGCTCTTTCCCACAGCATGGCCTTAGGGGTTGAATAAACTATTTCTCTCTCTTTCTCTCTCTCTCTCCCACGCTGTTTACTAGACATGCCTTCAATAAAGAGGTGCTTTAACCCGAGTGTTACCAGAAGGTGTTTTTTGCCCTGCAGAGTTGAACACACACACAGGATAGAGTGTGAGGCAGGTAATGCATTTGCTTGTGCCTGGAAGCAATATGTCCCTTTTTTTTCTGCTTGGTTGGTTGTGCTGTTTGCAAATAGTGTGGCTTTAAGAAGGGTGGTCACAAAAAAAGTTTATTGCTAATTATTTGTGGTTTCGCTACTGTTTTACCAAAGTTTACAATTTCTCCCTTCAAAAAACAAAAAATACAAGTAGTAAGAAATGTTACTAAAGTCCTGCATACACGAGAATACATTCCATGTACATACGTCTATGATAACTGACCTAAATCCACATAAACAGTAGGTTGCCAATTGTCATAATATTTTCTGAAATGAATATTGACTAAAGCAGACTTTATGACAACTGATGCTCATTGGAATAAGCTTTTATTATTGTTTGTACAGGTTTATGTAGTTGTGACGAAGCCAAATTAAAACCTAAAAAAATATATGCAGTTTTACCCATAATAAATGACATACATTACAAAACCAAAGTATTTGGATTGCCAAATCTAGTAATGGTTGCAATAAAAAAGTGTACATTTGTGGGGAAAGAATGGATTAATTATTCTATATGTTGCATAATATGATTGCAATGTCTTGTAATAATAAAAAAAATACATGGTAATCCCTTGATTTGACACTGGCCTGCAGATGTGAAAAATTAAGAAAAATACCTGACAATCAGGTTAAATACGTTTGCCGGATCAAATGACTGCTGTGATTCATCCAAATGTCGACTGTAGCTCAATTGGTGCAAAACAATACAAATAAAAAAGGCCTTTGTTGTATCGCACAATATCCCCATTGCAACAAATCTTGTGATAATGATTATCAAATGATGCATTGTGCACCCTTAGCAAGTACTTCTGTGTGAGGGGCCTGCCCTTTGCTAGGGAAACACTTACTCTCAATCAGAATATGGCACCAACAGCAGTGAAAATGAGAGAGAGAGGGAGTAAGAGAGAGAGTAAGCAAGAGGAGCAGCAAACATGTCAGACCTCCCCAAATGGTAAATGGATCATAAGTAATAATCCCAGAGGTCCTCTGAGGGGTCTTACACAATAAACAGCATATCAGAGGCCGTTTGTCTTGCCAAGGAAATGACCAGACCCAATCGAACCTGATAGGGATCAGCGCTGCCCGTATAGCAGTGGGGGGTAATGTGTTTAATAAACATGTCCGCTTCCTGCCCTCTGTCATAGTCTTCCTCACCAAAGATCTCATGGTCAAACCATCAGCAACCTCAAAGCGATCCCATCAGTACAATGAGTAACAGGGAGCAAGATGTATGGTCATAAAAAATATTTCCTATATAGTTGTTGTCTTAGGGAAAATACTTTTAATTGGTGTAGAGCTTTTACTTTATAGAGAGATTCTTTATGGTTCTTCACACTTTTACAGAAAAGCTCCTTCAAAGAGCCAGCCACTGACAATTCATTAGGGACCAAAAAGTGGTTCTTGCATGGAATTGCTCTGAATAGCAATGTTTTGGCATCTTTATTTTCAAAAGTGTAACTTAGTCACCCCATTCTTTGCTAACCAAGGCTGTAAGTCCCCAAAGCATCACCAAAAGTCAGCAAAGCAGGAAGCCATCTCAAACCTAAAACTAAACTCAAGGAAAAATCCTTTAACTTCACTGAAATCATGACTCAGTAAAAGTCAAAGCAGCAACCCAAAAGCATGTTCTCAAGTGTCGAGTTCCCAATGGAACTGCAATGAAATGTTCAAGTATCTAGAGTTTAACAGCATAAAAACAGAATTCTCTTATGATTCTATTTTTGAGATCTTTTAGTATAAAATGCAAGGGGTTCAAAATGAGAAGCGTGAGTATCAGAAAATAAGTACATATTAAATAAAGCTGTTATGTCTCAAAATGTTGATTTAGATTGCAAGAATTATACATCAAATGCATTTGTCTGAGGTGATACTGGGCAAGCAACAAGGTTATTCTGTATCCTGCAAACCTTACAACATGGCAGGTATAGTCTTATGTTTTCATAATTTGTTTAGCTGTAAGAACAAAAACCTGTATCTTGTCATTTATTAAAATCTCAGCTTCCATTTACATTTAAAAATATTAATTAATCTCCCAACCACTCTTACAGTTAAGACATTACGTTTTTTTTTTGTTTTTTTTTGCAATCTGCTGAAATATTTTGGAGATTTGTAGAACTGTATTAGGATCTATAGGTGGATTTTAGGGGAAACTTCATTGCTGCAGCCCACCCACTGGAACTTGAAGGAATAGCAAATAATGGAAAAAATAATGAAGAAAAAGTACACATTCATCAGAATTACACTTAAGGACACATATCTCCTTAAAGGGAGTTAATTATCACTAACCTTTGTGTAGCACAAAGATTCTGCACCATGTGAGATGAGCAAAGATCACTGAACTTTCTATCCAGAACATAATCTGAACATTACAATGCTTTTGGAAGCTAAAACTGGGGCTGTTTTTTATCTGCTCAATATCACAGGCTTGGGGCTGTTTGTTTGACATCCACCTTGATTGGACCATATGTAAGGCTACACTTGCTTCCAAGAGAAACGTGATGTATAAATAAATAAAATCGACCATAAAAGTACTATATCTATGTAAACATTTCTAAACAATTCGGGCGTGGTTGGCCTAAGGCAATGGTTCCAGTAAGTCTGATGTCTGGGATTAGACTGTAATATGATTTTACTGTACTTGTTCAAAAAGACATACAATGAGTGCCAAAAACCTGATTTACAGTAAGTCGTTGCTTGGGGTTCCCCTTGAGTTCTTGACAATGTGTCACCAATGTTGTTGCTAAACTCTATAGCAGAAGCTATAATAATTATTTAAAAAAACTTTTAATTGACTCCAATAACTGTGTAATTACAAATGAACAACAATGTAACTACTAGTGATGTATTCACTGTTACAGCTGGATTTCAGTAGTGCAGTATAATTACATAAGCTGTATTACTGTAATTCATCTGTCACAGTGAGTTACACAATGTTGTCAAAACTAATAGATTATCAAGTGTTAGAGTTAAGGCTGGGTCTACGTTTAGGCTCAGGTTTTGGGTTAAAGTTAGGTTTCAATTAGGGTTGGTATGTAATACTTCCAACTTAATATTCAGTTGCATAGTATTAATATGTAGCATTAACTGGGCAACTTCCTCCCTAATAAGGCTTAATAAGACTATTACAAGGGTTTTCAAAGTCCCCTGTACTGAAGTCTGACCTTGTTTTGAACATTAATCTCTGCTAATGCTGCAATTTAGGTCTAATAATTGGTGCAATTTATATACAAAATCTGCAATGTAAAGAGAACTCATGGGTTTCATTGGTGTAAAAACTGAGCTACCAAGGTTTTAAAATGCCAGTGACAATATTTGCAATGTTTGAACTAGTAAAACAATAAGTCCAGATAAGAGATTTGCCATGATTTGATCATTGGTCATGTTACTTAATTTGCATTTGCCCCATTTACCAGGTCCTTTCTGAGTTTGAGTTTGTGTAAATCTGACTTTTTTGACAGGAATTTTAGCAGTGACTGACCAACTTTCATACGGCACTGCCCTTGAGCGCCATCGTCTTCCCACTGCCATTTACATTCAACCACATTAAATCATCATCATACCATAAATCAAGTGACTGTAAACGTGGTGCAAGGAGTAGGAAGTAGGAGCTGTGGCCATTCAGAGACACACTCATAAGAGCTGTGTTAACTGGAGCCATGCAAATCAAAGCCAGAAAATGAATATTAATCTGTGATTGTGATGCAGATGTGCTTTGGATATGCAGATGATGATACACCGGAGCCTCTGGGACACAGGCGTGCGTTTATTATTTTAACTGGAGGTACTGACTGTGACCCATGAGTGAACCCCAGGCTCAAAAACAAGGACAAACAGAGTTTTTTTCACTCACGGCTTTCAAACCTAATGCACAGACCAAACAAAGGCACAAATGCCAGCCCCAAAACAACTGGAAGAGCACCAAGAATATCATTACACTCCGGCTCGAATCTGAGTAAACAAATAGCAGAAGAAGAAGTGAATTCTTGAACGAGGGAGACAAAATCTAGCAAAAACTGCAGCAGTCAGAGCCAGGCAGAATAAAAAACAAGGTTTTGGGAAAAAAGAAAGAAAGGGATGGGGGAAAATATCTACCTAACCTAATACCATCAGGGTGCAGATGGATCTGCAGCACAATGCAAATGGAGCCTTCTCACAGCATGAGAAAGAAAAGAGCAAATCAAGATGAAACAGACAGAAGGAAAATGCGGGCAAACACTTATCAGGAGAGGCTAATGTGCTCTTTTAGAGCGCTAATACGCTCATGCATTCATCTAAATATCATTCCACCCCGACGTCGTGGCTCTAAACATTAGCCGTCTGACTTTATGTCAAATACCAGCAGGCCCGAAGCACTTTGTAGGGTGTGTATGTGCGTGTACAGAAGTGTAAGTGCACTCGGCTGGAGGTTTGTAACCTGAATAATGTGCATTTCTCCATGCCATCCACGTCTTCCTCCCCAGACTTTGAAAAGACGCTTAATTTCATACTTGTTTACGCCTCTTTGCCGAGATGAGAGGGAAAGGAGAGCGCATGTATTTTTAATTCCAAATTAAGCCAGGAGAAAAGGCATGTGCACCAGCGCTTCGTCTTGACAGTCGTGACCTCTTCTCGCGGAGAGCAAGGATTATGATGAACAAAAGTTAACGCACTCCAGATATTCGGCTTACGCCCATTCATCACAGCTTAGGCCATCTTAACCTCCTGCTTCAGATAACACTCACATTAAATTCAGCCTCCTACCACTGCGGAATAGCCACTCACTTGCTAATGGGCTCTTTCAACCCATAGGAGGAAAAAGCCATTTGGAATATTTACAGCTTCTTCTGTAAATGGTTTAATTGCAAGAAACCTGGATGCTTTAAAGATGATGATGATGATGATGATGATGATTATGCCTTTGGTGGTCAAATTGGGGCTTTAGCCCAACAATACTATTTGTATCTATTTAAATCCTCAAATTATCACTATTTACAGTGTTTATGATATCAGTGTTTCTATTTCAGTTGGATTTGGGCCTGGTTTATTATAGGGTAAAAAAAGTAAAGGGCAATTTCCCCTGATTTTTAACATTCCTGCATAGTTAAGTAATCATAATATAAACAAAGTAATCCAGAGTGTTTTAATATGAACTGTTCCATTGTGTAGAATCAGAACTTTAAGCTCTGGGACTAAAGAAGACTGACCTCAGACACAGAGCCCAGAGACTTGAGATGTGTCTCAAACTGGACCCCTAGAGATTCACTTGTGCTCTTATCTCACTTATTCTATGAGAAATCTGAGACTCAACTCACACTTGCACCCCAGACTTGCATTCCAAAGACTCAAACCAAAGGACTAGAGATTTGACATATACAAAATACTTGAATTTTTACCTCAAAAACTATAGAACTGCATCAGTCTTGCAAGTCAGAGACTTCACTTAGACTCACACCCCAGATACTAGTAATTTGTCAATGATTTACAGTGCGATGATATGAGACTCACTTTGGACTTATACCTTAGAGACCAGAGATTTTCCTCAGTTTCTCACCCAGAGACTCAGGAATCAACTTGGGCTCGCACCTCAAAAACTAGAGAAACAACTCAGACTCACTCTCCAACGATTAGACACTCGACTCAGACTAACACAACAGAAACTAGGGATAAGATTTAGACTCACACACCAAAGATTTGAGACTCAACCCAGGACTCAAAACTCAAGTTAGACTCAAATTAATTATTTCGTGGCCAGCTTTTATGTGGGGTCTAAAATGCATCATGTGTTCGTTCTGAATAGTTATATGCCTAATCCAGGAGGAAAAGATGGGAATTTGCACTGGACAAAACTGTTGCTTGTGGCAATGCATGTTAATGTGGAGAAACTGATATGCTAAACTGGCTTCTGCTTTGACATTATCTGAAAAGTAAAATATCTGAAAAGTAAAATACAGTCCACATCATCTGTCTTTCATTTTATCAGATGGGAGCGTTATTAGCCAATAAGCGGACCACTATGCTGAGGGTGATACAGAATGGCAGGTATAGGGAGGTTTCGGACCAGTGGCAGGATGATGCATGGGGCTAGAGCCGGCCTGAATTGGGTTGGTGTGGGTGGATATAAGAGAAGTGCTGATGATAGAGGAAGTGCAAGCTTAGAAAGAGAGAGCTGAGGGTGTAATGGGGTTTAAAAGGCCAAGCGCAGGCTTATCTCCTGACTGACACGGTGGGCCAGAAATGAATCCACTAATCCAGCGCCTTCTTTTTTTTTATAAACTCAGTTCCACAGCAAGGGTGCTTTCTTTCTTTTCCCCTGTCTTTTTCTCTCTTTTCAGTTTACAGACACAACATTTATGTAAATGTTTGGTGCAGGATGTCCAAGATTGATTTGTGGACAGAATGGCAAAGTTTTCATTTTTAATCTGACATCAAAGTGAGTCATACTAGAATTAATGAATGGAGCTCTTTCATCATATAACAATGCTACTGGCATTATTGTTGTTATGTCTTATTATTAACTCTTATTATTTAGTCATTGTTGTATGTTTGGGATATTATTTCATCATTATATCATGAATAGTATGGGTGATTAAAACTGCCACAAAACTGAACTCAAAAAGTTCAAAAACACAAAGTTCTGCATCCATGCTTGTTTCGGTTAGCTATGAGTAATAAATTAATATTAAAATGTTCATATCATTCATTTTTTCTTGATTTTTCTGCATAAGGCATACTTATCGTATTGTTTTACGTACCAAACTAGTAATAATTCAATTTCCAACCTCTTAATCCCTAAGAATTACATAGAATGTTATGATGTCATTAAGACTGGCCTTTGTCTTGCCTTGCTGTCAATTGCCTGGAGAAAGTTGCAGTTGGTTAAATGAATGTATGTAGTTTTTGGTAAATTCAGAATTACTTTTTTTTAGGTTATTTTCCACATGTGGACTATATGTACTGCAGGAGTGTACTCAGTTCAGCAGACATTAGGGACTCACAGTTTAATACACTTAAGTCATATCCAACAAAATAAGACTGAAAGCAATCTCACAGTTCTTCTTTATTTCTTGTATATAAGTTGTATTCAAACCATTTCTTTCTTAAATGGGCTTTTGACTGGTGCTGGTTAAAAACTATAACGAATACAATTACTTTAACTATTAAAAATTAAAAATATTAAAAATAATAGAATACTACTACTTCTCTATAATGCAATCACATGTTTACATTGTGATATCATACAATAATTTTGTGCATTTTACACCCATAATTAACACTGGAGTTAATTGTATGTTTTGAAAGATTAAAAGAATTTGCATCCAATATTTATTGTGAACTATTTTTTTTACCTAATATGGGCCATTTAAAATATAATATACTCTTGCTGTCACCAACTTTTAAGGGTTAAAGTTGTTTTCTACAATGCCTGTAGACAAGTGACTTATTTTGATGGCTAGACGACAGAGTCAGAGCATCTCCTAAATGACAGTTCTTGTGGGGTGTTCCAGGTATGTAGTAGTCAGTACCTATCAAAAGTGATCCAAGTAATGACATGGGTCATGGGCACCCAAGGCTAATTGATGCATGTGAGGGATGCAGGCTAACCTGCCTGGTCCATTCCCTTTTTGTTGTAAAAAAGGTTAATGCTGGCTATAGTAGGAATGTGTTAAAACACAGTGCACCACAGTCAGAGGTGTTTTGGTGACATGAGGGGGACCTACACAATAGTTTGTTGTCTTAATGTATGTACCTTTATGTGTGTCACTCAAGTGGCTCCATACTTCCACATAAGATCATGACATAGTGTCCATACTTAGTAGCCATTTCTCTGAGCTTTTTCCACGCCTGCAAAAACCACTGGCTTTTGGTTCAACTCATTTGTGAAAATAATAGGCACATGAACAAACCCGTGCCCTGGGTAAACATGACCCCAATTTCTCAGAGTGTATCTAGTCAACAGGAAAGGGGCTGACCTTGGACAAATTAGGCTCCAGATCCTCTGACCACCGTCCACATCTGGTTCACTGGTTCGCCAAAACGTGCTGAAGCAGAGCAGTTCTGGAGGCAGTGAAGCAGAAGAGGCCATGTAGCACAACACAGCGGCACAGACTTTGCTCATTTTACCTGCTCATTTCAGTAAGTAAATAAGAAAATAAATAAATAGCATGTGAAACATTAAATTATCTGTTAGACAGTTGCTATTCTGGTGTTTGTTATTTCAGTGTGTTGGTACATGATTTATTTGGTGTATTGTTTTTTTTTTTCAGTTAACCCCTTAAACTGCTGTAGGTTAACCCAGAATTCAAAATCCTTTTTTTCTGCTGCATCTGTACCAAAGTGGAATCATCTTTATAACAGTAGTACCATTTTACAATATAGAATATGTTTATGAAGTGTTTATAAATGGTTTAAAATGTGTTTATTAGTGGTTATTAAATGTCACAAGCACTTTCTAAATCATTAATAAGCATTTACAACACACATCTTTAAATTGACATATAACAGTTTATTGTTGTCGTTTTGATTTGTTATAACTGCTTATTAATGACTTAGACATTACTGACATAATTAATAACTATAATTACAAAACATCAATCAATTTTTTATGCCACTTTATTATTGTTCTTACCATCTCTTTGTTTTATTATTTTCACAAATTTTCCCTCTTTTTCCCTACCCGTCAACAAACAAACCCTACTCCCACTACAGCTGACAACCCAAAAGCCTGGAAGGGCCCGCCCGAAACCTCAACCTCCCACCCCCCAATTGACAAACGACATCAACATGTCAAGGGATGACAAGAAACAGATGCTGAGAAATAGAAAAGAAAATTCAGTTTGGCAGCGTTGATACAGTTCAATATGTAAATATTTTCTTAATCTTTGTTTGACGTTTTCATAGTCAGTTTAGCTAATATGCTGAATTCAGACCCAGATTAATATTTCATTGGTAAATTAGTGGTCCAAATTAAATTCAAACATTAAAAACACTTTGCTATCCAAGCATAAACCTTTGATAGCATGGTGAGATTTTTTTTGTTTCTTCTTTTTTTACTAAATTAATTTAGATTTGAAGGATATTTGGATACATGAACCTGCACATTTAAGTCAGCCTACTGTCTAACCTACCTCTGTGCCCATCTCTAGGCTCCATTGCAAAATGAGTGACTGAAGATGCACTCAGTTTCTTTATCTGAATGTCTTTAGTTGTCAAATCTAGGACCAAATGAATGTCTTTTTGATTCAGTTTGTTTAAATGCTGATTGCCATGGCAAAATCTATCACTAATCTATCTTGCTTCAGTCTTTAACTGAAAAGAGTTTAGCTCTTAGGGTGTTAATACTTACATTGGTATGCCATTTTTCATGTTTCAGTTACTGCCATGACTACATTCAACCTAGAAGATTCGAGTGTTTGACACTAAAGTGAATATTTGTCATTGTGAACACATCCCATCACACAAAGTGCACCACAACAAAATGTGCTCATAACTCATGTACTTGTGGAGCAGTGGGCAGCTATCATCAGCACCTGGGGAGCAGTGTAGTGTAAGGGCAGCTTGTTCAAGGGTACTTGGGCCAGCCCTCCAATCCCATGGGCAACTGGCCATAACCACCTGGCCATCACTGCCCAAAACTAGCATTGTTTTATATCACTTTTATATCACATTTTAGAGTGAAACTAGGTTGTTACAAATTTGACCACCATTTGCCTGTATTGCTTTGAGACATGTCAACTATGCCCGATAGGTGTGCAAAAGATATGTTATACAGCACAACAAACAGCAAGTATGCATTTGTTTGTTGCATGTGTTAGGCTCTGGAGTGAACTCTTTCGCCTTTGGCTTTCTCTTTGGGGGCTAGGACCCAGTTTCTGTAAAGCTGCTTTGTGACAACATCAGTTGTAAAAAGTGCAATATAAATATACCTGACTTGATTAACTGCACACTGTCCGGTTTTGTGTGATTTAGTTAGTGATTGTACTGTACAGTGTAAAAAAAGTTTAAAAAGTGTAAAGATGAGGGTGCATCATTCATAAATCGCCATTCATTTGAAGTGTTGTGTTGAGAGTTAAAACACATTAGAATGTTCAGTGTATAACATTCCACATCTATTATTGTTGTAATACAGAGGTTTGAGAATAAAGTAAGTTCTGCTTATTATGACGTTCCACCATAAAATATAGATTTGCAGATGCTTTTCTCGTTCCACTTTGAAAGAACAATCGCTGGAAAAATTATATATTCACAGTTGAGACTTTCTGATGTATTTTCTTGGCTGTGGAGACTAAAGAGCTCATCTATTGGCCAGACGTTCTGAACGCTGATGTTGGGCTGGTTAGACGACCTCAGGGCCTGTTACCGTTTTTTTTTTTTTCCCCCTTTTTCTCGGCACCAGCCGTCGCCTGCAGACCCCACCTCTTTTCTTCTTTTTTCTCTCTCTCTACTTCCCTGACTATCTCTTCTCCATCCCTGGCTCAGTGAGTAAGAGCATGTTTACAGAAGTGTTTAAGGCAAGGTGACAGAATCATACACAAGAAAAATTTAGTAATTTCCAACAGAGCTTTAGGTGGAATTCTTCTGGACGGCAGCCCGCTCTACCTCAGTGTGAGTGTGTGTGTTTGCGTGTGTGTGCGGGGGCAGGCTGGGTGGGTGTCTCTCCTGGGGAAGCGCTCGAGAGGAGGGGAAAAATGCACTCTGACAATCTTGCCTTCCCTTAAGGAGCCCGTGCCAAAAAGTACAATATTTCTTGTGAAAGCTCTTTTACGGCAGATAGTGGGGGGATTAGGAGGGAGAAAGCACTGCAGGATACTGCTCTGTCACCTACTATTAAACAGACTTAATACTTCTGTTAAGAGATACTTCCACAAAATAGGTCAGAGGATAAGAAGCTGGGGAGGAGAAATGAGTTTATTTGTGTGTGTGTGTGTGTGTGTGTGTGTGTGCACATGGACTGTATGTGTGCACGTACGGCTGAGTGAAAAGGGTGGTGGGGTCACCAATTGGCTGCCAGGCTTGGCCATGTGACAGGACGGAGGCTGTTGTCGTGGATACGGACGAGCAGGCCGAGTGAGTTTGGCCACCTGTCCTGGGAGGCGAGGGGAGGAGAGGGGAGGAGAAGAGGGGCTAGTGGGCTAGAAGCCTAGCAGGCACTCAGCAGAAACTGAAACTGAAGGCCCAGCCTTTTCCAGAGTGAAAGGGAACATTGTGGAGTAAAGCCCCTGTTTTCACTGTATAATTTTTCACCAAAAACATCACAGATAGTTATAGATTTATCTAAAAAATTATTGATACAAAGTTTTACCATAATTATTCACACTCCTACTGTGTGTGTCACTGGTATTATGTGTGGCGCCTGTTGGAATATGCTGATTTTTTAAACAATGGTGTGGTACCAGGTGAAAACTGTTTCAAACTTTAGCAGCACAGCAGCACAAGAAAAGACCTCCCAAAAAGAAAGAACATAAAGGAAAAGCAAGTTAGTGAAACAAAGACTAAACACGAAGAGAAGAGAAGAGAAGAGAAGAGAAAATAAGAGAAGAGAAGAGAAGAGAAGAGAAGAGAAGAGAAGAGAAGAGAAGAGAAGAGAAGGCTCCTATAAAGAATGGAAGGCATGACTAGTAACCTTGTAACATCCAGACTTATGCTTACCTCACATGCATTATGTTACACAGCATGAGAGACAGACAGACACACAGAGAGAGAGAGAGTGAGAGAGAGCCGGTTACAGGGCTTGTCAGTGGTGGCATTTGGTGGTAGATTGCTAGTTATTTCACTATGACAAACCTTGCAGGTTTTGGAAACATTTTTTAAAAAGTGAAAGGATAAAGTTGAAGGGGCAGGAGAGGCTAGTGGACGTGGAGGAAGAGTTGCTGTAGATGCAGGTGTGAGTGCTAGTGCCTCATCTACAGGATCAAGTTGGTACATATTACTAGCTTGGTTACTACCAGACTACCAAAGTTAACTTCATATAGCAATACAGAGTTTAATAGTGAGCAGAAATGTCAAGCTAGCAACAGGTCATTACATTCTTTTATTACCAGCAGCACTAAAGGCAACTCATTGTCACTTATTATGGTTATTATTCATAATTTTACTGTTAATTTACTTATATTATTATTTTATACAAAATCAATTACTCCATCCTCTTACAGGAAAGAAAGCATGTCAACTCAGTCAATGGCAGGTCTAATTATTTTGGAGGAAAAGAAACTGAAAATGTATTTATTGTAATTATTATAAAATAGCCTGAAAATAATACACTTATTAGGTGATAATCTAAAAATTACTATTCTGGACCCCATTGTTTAAGATGCTAACAATTCGTCTGTTGCTTAGTCATGTGAGTGAAAACAGTGTACTTTCTTGTACATGCTCAGTTCCATTATAACATACAATCTGTGTATACATCTGTATGCTATGATTTAGTCCAGGTAAAGAATCCAGCCCTTTACTTACTATGAAAAGGGAGCAGTGGGCTGTATATAATCCAGACATTTTGATCACTTCTTTTCCAAATGTAATATGTAGAACCATGTTTGGTCAGCAATTTGACCTTTTAATCACTACCACTATACATACAGTATGTTCCTGTCATAGCTATAATGAAATCAGCATATAGCTAGCTAATAATTTAGGGAATTGGGTGGGCTTTCCTTTCTTGTAACAAATGTGCTAACCCCTCACTGTCAATTTCACTCCTACACCCTTGCCTATATAATGCCCCAAATGGTAATTCATTGTTTAATTTCAATCATTTGTAGACTTTATATGTGGTGCCAGCTGAAGACGGCTAAAAATTCTACATTTGTAAATGAGTTGCAATTATATTCATGTCTCAGCGGACACAACTTGTGTAGTCCTCATGTGTTTTCGTTCGCTCTCTCTTTTATTTCCAGAGATATCAGATCATGTTCTACAAAGCAGTCTCCATGCATTTCGCCTCTCTGTCCAAAAAACAGCAGTGGGAGGGCTGAGAAGAACAATAGCACTGTTTCTCAGAAGCCGCAAATTCCACGTGGCCACTGCAGACTCACCCCTGTTCATTATTTATGAGCTTCTTCTCCAAACTGAGCTCCGGTCTCTCGGCTCGTGTAAAAATGTTCGAGTCCGTAAAGGGCTAAGGAGCAAGCAAAAGATCAAACCTCCCTCAAATTCATTAGCAAAGCAGAGAAGAAGAAGACAAAGAAGAAGAAGAAGAAAAAGAAGAAGATGAAGAAAAAGAAGAAGGAGAACAAAAGCAACAAGACCATACTCATACCACTTCATGATTTCTGACCAGACAACAAAGTCGTTAAAAAAGAAAATATGGAAACAGCACATTTTGAGAGTCCAGTTTAGTTGCTTTCAGATACCCATCTGGTCTTTATTAAATACATATATATCATAAATGCTACTTAACATTAAACTGCAATAGATTCTATTAAATCTAACAGAATAAATCTTAATCTAAATCTCACCTTAAAAGAGAGTTTTACAGTTAAAGCATCTGTGAATAATCTATAGAGGTCTATCAAAAAAAGTATGACTGTACTACAGTACTAATACCAAAAATACTAGTTTATTGGTATTTTATGGCAAACATTGAATTCTGTAAATTTTGATTGTTCAGGAAACCACATATTTAAACTGAGAGGCAACAATTGCAAAACTTATCGAGAGCTTTCACCATATAGAGCCTAGTAATTTACAACAAGAGAAGAGAACCAAAGTTGAGAGATGGTCAAATGATAACATTATTATAATTATTAAATGAGTTTATTGTTTTAAATCAACAATAAAACGCTGCAACTTCCCAGACCAAACATGTATTGATTAAATTGTTCAGGAGACTTGATGATTCCCTAGCAGTTCCTTTGGAGACATACCATTAGACACAAAGGAGACAATTCAGGCCCAGATCAGAATTATAATAGTTACTCACAGCACTCAAGGCTCTTAGTTATAAAGGAGAAACGATTGACATATTTGGACATTTGCATCATGTGTGACTTGAAATTGCCACAATGTGTGTGAGACTACTGGGCTTTTCTGTTCAGGAAAAATATATGAGTATCAGAAGAATTTAACAGTTATCCTTTGTTTCTCCATCTGGTCTCATTGTCATCTAAGACTAATTGCAGAGACCCTTTTACATCCTTTGGGACTGACATATCTAATATCATGTGTGACATATATATAAAATTATACATTCGGCAATGTATAACTTAACATATCAAAAGCCAGTACATTTATAGGAAATAATGTGTGCAACTACAAAATGACTGAACATTGTTTAATGTGGTGCCTAAAACATGGTTAATCCTACCGTTCACTCCCCAGCCCATACATAAATGAATTCAAGGAAATGAATCAATTCACTGTTTTTGTGATGTCACAAAGCCTAGCATATTTACATATCTACGACTAACCGGCCTATAGCAGTTTAGCTCAGGCCATTTGCAAAGAAGTTATAAATGACACTTCTTCCTGGGCAACTTTTTTAAAAGAAGCACAATACAGAGCAGCCAATCAGAACAGAATTTACAAATATTTGTCTTAAAGGCACAGTAACTAAAACAGCCTTTTTATTTCCTAAGGGTTGGAAAGTGGGAAAGTAAAAATAAATTATGACCTTTCTGTACATAAAACCACATGCCACATGGCAGAAAAGGATTTGAAATAAAATGCAAAAATGTAGGATAATGGTGTAAGAAAGGAAAAGATTTGACCAAAAAATGACAGTTTTTAGAGTGTAAATTGTTTTAAATGAAGCTCACAACAGTGCAGCTTATATCTTAGTATTGTCCCGTCTCTGTGAACCTGGACTGATGTGACCGTAGTTTCTCTTTTCCATGGTGCTGGCCTGCCCTCTACTGTTCAACAGCTGCAATGACTTTTCTGTCCCTTGTGCGTGTGTTTGTGTGCACCTTCTCTCTCTCTCTCTCTCTCTCTCTCTCTCTCTCTA
>JBBPDA010000104.1:10296-29094 GCA_037974385.1 Arnoldichthys spilopterus
GTGCCCGGGCCGGGACTCGAACCTGAGACCTTCAGGTCTCAAAGGCAGTGTCCTAACCACTAGGCCACCACTGCCAACATATAATAGAGTTACATATTGTAGCATATGTGCTGATGCACATTTCAGCAATCCTCTAGCCTGGTTTCTGACTTGAGTTACAAACGTTTTTGTATGGATATTTTTGGGTTGAGGACCACTCTCGATCAATTTCAGCTCTTTGTGGATAAAACCTCCAGTTTTTTTCTAAACAGCAGGCCACATCTGTGGAGTTGCAGTATGTAGGGCTCCAGCTTTTGTAGCAGTCAGGGTTAAAGCCCACAACAAGAGCTGCTGTAACAGCTCTGTTGTCAACAGCACTTCCTCTAAGAGAGGTCACTAAGAGAGGTTACCGAAGCCAGAGAGACAGCAGAAGTAATAGGTTCCCTGACAGGTACACAGTTACTGGCCACTTAATTAGAAACACCTGCCCATCTCACTAGTTCACCACAACATTCCTGCATCTGCTGATGAAGTGAAAGTGACTATGTAATTGTAAACACACTCAAGCCCTACAACGAAATGTGACTTCTGCATTTAACCTATCACACGTGCACATGTGGAGAAGCGGGCAGCTGTCAACAGCACCTGGGGAGTAGTGTAGCTGGATGGTACCTTGCTCAAGTGTACCTCAGTAGTGCCTGGGCTGGAACTTGAATCTGCGATCTTTAGGTTACATGGGCAAGCACATCAATCAGCCACAACATTAAAACTAATGGCAAGTTAATTATCATGATATCTTGTAACAATGGACCATGTCCAATGGGGGCAATGTTTTTGTCAGTAAATGACCAGCCAGTTCTGAAAGATGATGTGTTGGAAGCTGGAAAAATGGGCAAGTCTAAAAATTTAAGAGCCAAATTGGGAATGTGTAGCAGTGTAGAAGGACTGTACCTTGCTCAAGGTTACCTGGTAGCCAGACCAGGCCTTCTGTGACCTTCTAATCACAAAGGCAAGGCCCTTGCCACAACGCCACCTCAGGTGTTGAGGGCTAGGTGACAGGTCAGAGCATCTTTAAAACAGCAGATCTTGTAGTGGTTAGTAGGAACATGTTGTTGAACAGGCGACAAGGTCACGGGGACGCAGGGCTCATTGATCTGTGTGGGGAGGCTAGGTTGCCTGGCCTGATCCCACAGAAAAGCTACTACTATGCTTTACTGTACTGTACTGTAGTGCTTGCTATGATTGAGGTGTCAGAACACACACCGGGCACCACATTCAGGGCTGTCTTGGTGGTTTTAATTTTATGGCCGATCAGTGTGGACCGGTTTAGAATTACGTTTAAAGTATTACACTAAGTTAATCCCATTCTCGTATGATAGAGATTCTTTTTAGCAGAGAATTTCCATTACCATAGTAATTTAGTCCAAGGAAAGCCTTAATATCTGTTCAGACGTCTGAGCCTAATACAGGGCTTCCAGAATACTTATCAAGAAGGGAACGTAATGAAGACGTCTAAGCCCAGTCGCGAGTTCCATCTTTGGTATTTGAGACTTCCACTCTACAAAGTTTTGGGCAACGCAGCATTTCCTGAGAGGTCTTCATTTTAATCAAGCACTGCATTATAAACTCGTCTCACATCGCACACACACTCTTGTATAATTACTGTCAATCAGGTGAGTGTATGAAGCTGGAGGGAACTTTTGAGGCATGAAACCCGCTGGTGTTGCACTTTACGATGCAGACAACCATAAAAGTGCTGATGATGGAAGAAGAATCGCTAATCATCACCTGTGTGTGTGTGTGTGTGTGTGTGTAATTTTAACTCCACACTTGACTGATTCATACTTCACGTAGAAACTGGGACTGTAGTTATAGAAGATGAAGCATAACTCAGTTGCCAAAAGTTGAGACACTTACAGACAAAACAGACTCCGTTAAAGGGCTGATTATTCAACATTACACCTTATTCTTTAGAATTAAGCCATTTGGTAACACTTTATTAAAAGTCTTTGTGTATCCTACAGTAAAGTGTTACTAGCCATTTTTAACAGTGTACCTTTAAAGTCAATGTGAATCAGGAAGCAACTCATTTACCTTCCTTGAATTCTATTAGTGGGCATCAGGTATGTATTACTGGTTATTGGGGAGGGTCTTTGAGCAAGCTGATAGGTTGGGTTGGTGGGAGGAGAACAGAAAAGGTGACATTATTAGAGAAAATTTTCGTCGCCATCTGGTGCATGCTGATGTCAATCAAAACATCAGCTGGTTTAGATGTGGGCAAAAAGGCACTACACTTCAAGATTATGGTCTTTTAATGCACGTTGGTCAAATATTCACAAGTTATATGATCAGGTACATAAGCTAACTAGGTTTTAAGAATGGTTTTGACTTTAGGACGACACTAAAAGCGATGAATGTAGATGACAACTGCTCTGAATTGGCTACAGTGTGTTATGCCTCATTCTGAAAGCAGGCTGAAACAACCTTTGTCCAAAGTTCTGAAGGACATGAAATAAACTCCAGCCGCTCTGGAGCCTTTGGAACACAATGAATAAGCTTGCTTGACTCAGGGACAGCTCAGGTAACTCATTGTTTGCGGTAACAACACTCTGTGTTGCTTCAATGTGAATTGTGAAGTGAAAGTGACACACTCAAGCACGACAATGAAATGTGACCTCTACATTTAACCCATCACACATACACAAGGACAATGGGTAGTGGGCAGCTATCAACAGCACCTGGGAGCAGTGTAGCTGGACGGTACCTTGCTCAAGGATACCTCAGTGCTACCTTTAGTTCACAAGGGCAAGGTCCTAACCACTAGGCCACCGCTGCACTGAATGGGTGGGCTAAACTGCTATCGGCTGAACAGGCAGCGACTGTAACATCATAGCCATAAAGAAATCAAAATGGTCTGTTTCTGAGGAAAAGTTTCTTATATGAACCGTATTGCTTGTTCCATATGAACACCCCTCTCTGACAAAGACCTGATCTAAAGTCTTCATGGCTCCTCTACACAAGGAACTGCTGCAGCCCATTTATACTAAGAACTATTATTTATATTTATATTTATTCTGTTATTTTCCTTTCTTTTCTTTTGCTTGTTTTTGCTATCCAGTGTCAACCAGAGGAAGATGGGTTCCCTCTTCTGAGCCTCGGTTCCTCCCAAGGTTTCTTCCTACTGCTAGGGAGTTTTTCCTTGCCTCGCCCTTGGCTTGCTCTTTGGGGGCTCGGACCCGGTTTCTGTAAAGCTGCTTTGTGACAACATCAGTTGTAAAAAGCGCTATACAAATAAACATGACTTGACTTGACTTGGGGAAGGATATTGTTTGGAGAAGGGTATGGGGAAGGGTATGGTTTGGTGTGTTTATACAGAGCATCAGGCTCTTTCATTTAAAAAAGAAATGAAAAATTTGATTAGCGACACCACAATTACACAAGAACAGTCAGACTCTATTTTTCTTTAGGTCCTTTTGTCTCTTCACAGAAAACCACGGCACTGATTTTCAACAGCTCAGTCACTTGATACTTTTCAAATCACTGCACAAACCAAGATTTAGTAGGATGTGTATGCGAGCATGTGTGGGAGGATGGTTTTAGCACTTGGCACTCTACCAACTCTTGATGCGCTCTCTCTCTTTCTCTTTCTCTCTCTCTCTCCCTCAATCACTCTCTAATACATTTGCGGTGTTTCTTTAAAGCACTGAGGAGAAAATCGACACCTTTGATGCATTAGCACACTGCGCTTTTTCCCGTGTCCCACATGAACGCCTAAAAGCTTGAGGAATGCTCGACATTCAGAGGAAGAGTGCATTACTGTTGCTCCAGAACAACCTCCGACTGTCTAGTACCTCGTCCTTCGACTAAACCTCCCATTTTTCTGACCTCAAATCTACGCATTGCACACCTCTTTCTATGCCTTGACCTTAAAGTTTCTTTTCTGTCTGAGTGCACCGGTTTGGGCTGTGGTACATGGTTTCATCTGCTGACAAGGAAACTTCAAATGTAATGTAGACTTATTTTCAGAAGTTTGGAACCACTAGTCATATTAATATGAATTATTTCACTTTGTTCTAGCCAATAATAACCTAAAGAGATTCCAAAAAAATAACTAAACATCAGAAAATATTTTTAAGTACAGCCAGTGATATAGCAGCAGGGTCATGGGGATCCAGGGGTTATTGATCCACCTGGGGTGATGGCTATCCCGTCTGGTCTGATCCCACATACGAGTTTCTGTAGCACAAAAAGTTAATGCTGGATATTACAGAATGGTCTTAGAACGCCACAGTTAGAGCTATTTCAGCAGTATGAGTGGGACCTATACAATGTAAGAGATTTTAATGTTGTAGTTGATGCAGTATGATTAGTACAAAAAAAATGTAGCAAATGGTACATAATATACTGTAATTACCTATTTATGATACTTTCTAGTACTGTTATTTGCCTCAAAATTCAATTACTAAAAGGTAGGCATTTCATAGGTTATCATAGCATATATTATTATAGCATTTAAGAGCTTATTTTTATTAATATCTTAATTCTTAATGTAATAAGGTTTTTCTGTAATGCTTCTGCAGAACAGGATACATGACATTTGACATAAACCTCAAACATTTAACCACTTTTTTAAACTTATTCCAAGTCTGTTGATGCTGAGGTCAAAAGCTGCCCTTATGGCAACCGGCACTGGGGGAATAAACATTTTCAAGTATTTATGTAGGTTTCCCAGATGTAATGAAAGGCCAATGTAGGTTTTCTGCAGGCTTCTGGAAACTACCCTTCAGCATGATTTTTTTGCAAGACATCCCACAATTTTTAGTCCAGTTTTAACTGAATTAGTTTTCCTGTGATGTCATTTGTAAAGGATTTGACCAGCCGATTAATACTAGATAAAGTATCCCAGTTACCCCACATAGCCCTGATTGAAAAGTCATAGACCAGATGTTCATATCAGCAATAAGATCAAAACTGACTCCACCATGCTATTTGCTTGAAAGAAGAATGTGATGGAAATTTGTGACACAAAATTTGTGTAAATGCATTTGTGAACAAAAAATAATGCATAATTTCAGGTATTGGCAAACATTTATCCTCTAATGTTGAATGGAAAAAATAGTTTTGTCGACATTTTATAGTGTAAAACGTTCTTATGATCAATGGCTAACTTTTGAATGCTTTTCACCAAGTACAAGTGCAAGTAGAGAACATGCATGCATGTTTATGTACCTTTATGAAGGACTAAATTAGCATTACCGATAGCATGTAAATAAGACACCCACAGGCTGGCATGCTCTGAAAACATACAGCCCTTAAAATAAGACTATGACCAATATGTCTTATGTTTCTAAGGACAGTATGCAGTCAGTCCAAAGCCAGACGTATGACATCCCTGTGGCTGATGGTTTTGGAGAATGCCATAAATGACAGCGGAATGTAGGCCATGCTCCATCTGGCTGTCAAGTTGTTACACAAGTGCGCATACAGTAAAGGCTTTACCTCTTGCCCTTCTCCCCTTGATCTGCCCCGACACAAGGCCCCGCATTGTTTATCTGCTTCCCTGATTTGTCATGTCCTGTCCAGTTGCCCTCAGTGGGGTGCGCGACTGTCTCCCACGGCAAACGGTGAGAGATCCTGGAAGTGACAGGTCAAAAACAGGAAGCATGCGAAAGGGAAAAGAAGAGGTAAGGGCATGAGATTTCAACTCATGCCACTCGTGATTACCTGGCTTTTCCTGACTTTTGCCCAAGGAAGTGAAAGGAGGTCAGAAAACACATAAACACAACCAGACGTAAACATTTATGCACATGGCAAACACCCAGTCTCACTCTCTCTCTTTATGACCACACCCCTTAGCTGACCTATGCTCCACCCACAAAAGCATTCTTTCATAGCAGGTACTGTGAGGTTGGACAGGCTTTATAGAATGTTGCCAGACATCCCACTCAATCCCATTCAGCCTTATGTTTCATTTTGGTGGGAATATCTGTACTGTATACAAATGGTAGACCACATGGTTAGGTTGTAGGCTTTTGTTATGTAATGGTGCTAGCTTTACCATGGTGGCAAATGTATCATTCTCCAATAGCAACTAAGACCACCCTGCTAACACGGCATTTAGATCAGTCTATTTCCTTTCAGATTATTTAAACCAATGACACTTCCTAACAGTTCTATTTTATTTTTGTTCCTGGGTACAAAGTGTGTTTTCCCAGTCCCTTGCCTAAAATAAATAGAAAATGGCTACAGTTAAAAAAAACTTTGCATCTGTGCTCAAGACATTGATATAGTAGGATTTATTGTTTGCAAGAATATTCTCCATTCACTTTAAATGCTAAGTAAACTTTCAGAATATTCTGGAACTGTGAGAACTGTCCAGATGTTTGTAGAATTGTCCAGAATTTTCTGCGATTGTCCAGAAAAAAATAATAACTTGCCTGCTTTGTAACTATAAATACGAAACTTTTGCGGGTTAGGTTTTTGATGATTATAGCTGTTTTAACATGGGCTTCAGACATAAGCAGTTGAAATAAAACATTTTGAATCCTGGAACAAAAATTGTATAACACTGGGTGATTAACCAAGATCTCACTGGGTAAACTTTGGGACCAATAGAGGGTATGCATTGAGCATTGACACCACTTTCCCATCAGTACACACCCCCTATGTAATGATTTGGGGTTGTTTTGGAAGCATGTGCAGGCAATAGATACTTTAAGGGGTTTATTTAACAAAAGCAATACTAACTAACATAGACTATGAGCAATACAACGGAATGAACTAGCTATGGGTAACAACGCAGAAAACTAAGAACTAAGAAACACAGTGTAAGCACAAAGAAACACAAAGCTAAGAAACCAGTTACTACGAAAACATAGACAACATAACACAGACAACTGACAAAGGCTAGGACAACCACACGAGACTATGAAGAGGACATAAATCACGAGCACCTGAACAAGGAGGGGCTTGACAAGAGGAACACATGACAGGGTGGAGACTTAGGCAGGGCTAGAAATCAAACATAGACACAAGACTGAGGAAGCACATGGAACAACTCAAACAAAAACATGGACAGGATACGTAGCAAAGAACAAGAAACTAGGAATGACGAGACAAGACGAGACATTATACCCTAAGTTGGGCTGAGTGGCAGTGGTCCAGTGGTCTTAGGACATGGAATCAGGTTTCCTGATATTAATATGTACCTGATTACACAAAGCAAAGTTTGAAGGCATACAAACAGACTGCCTTCAGTTTAAGCAGATAATCCTTGTTTCTCTGTTTTAGACTATAAAAAGAACAGCCATGTTTTTTATTTATTCTGTTTGTACAGTCAATCGTAGAAAAGCTTTTATCAGTTTTGGCAGCAATTGAGTTGAACACTGCAACTCAGTGGGTACAACCACTGGCAACTGTAAAGCCATGTCCATACCATCATGTTTTTCTTGAAGTTAGCTTTTATCTATATTTAGAACTAAATAGCTTAATCTAATATACAGTATGACTCATATCTGGTTTTACTCTATAGAGTACGTACACACAGTATATACCACACAATCAGCTGAAAAGGTTAAGGTTAAAAAAAGCAATTTAAACAATGATTAAAAAAATCGAAACACTATGTAAGTACAGTTATCTGTTGCTTTTTGTTTTCTGGAGCGTGTCTACAATCACCCAAAGGCAATATTTTTTAATATGGAAAATTATTCATATTATGTTTTAAACATGAATTGTTTTAAAAATAAACCTTATTCACATGGAGTGTCTTGCCATCTCAGTAGACGGTCTATGGAAGCTAAAGCAACAAGTAGGCTATAAGTAAACATTACCCCAAACTCAAAGATTACAACAAGTTTAAAAACACATGTGAAGCTTTTAAAACATCCACACAAACTGAACCAAACTGAAAACAGTACCGCAAAGCTAACAATAACTGGCAGCATTGACTGATAGGTCTAAATGACTTGCTTTGCTAGGAAATCCACAAATGCAGATTAAACGCCAGACTGCTTTGCTGGACAAAAAAAAAAAATGCAAATCTTAGGGGCGCAATATTCTAACTGTGTCCACCCCCCATGATGCCAACCCTGCTGTCATTTGTCTCTCCCTTTAACAATTCTCATTAGTAGAATTGCCTAGTTGGCCAAAAAAACTTTACTATTTACTTTGCTAGTTTGTCTTTGCATAGAGGGAATGAGGTTAAAGAGCTTGCTAGGATCCAGCAGCCCTGGAGCACCTCTCACTTAAGTGCTTTTGCTCTGGGGCATGGCAGAAGTGCAAACCAGGAGGGAGCCGAATCTGCCGCCAGCTGCTTACCAATTTATATTTCATTACTGTCAGATGCTGGATCCAGACCAAATGATAGATTCTCCCTTTATACATAATGTACTGATTTACTTTGGAAGAGATTTTGGAAATTTCTTACTCTTCAGATGAAATAATAAGCAAAGACGGTCTACAAGGTTGCCTTTAGTGATACTATACAATGACTGTCCACTTTCCTAAAAACACTGGCCGTCTTAGAATATACTGGACACTTTATAAGGTCTACATATAGAAAAAGGGTCAATATAATATGATGTACAATTACATACTGCAGACTGTCCTTTATACATCACTAGACATTTCTTGACCATAAGACCACCGTTGATCAGATATTATCTGGGTGGTCAGCTGTTCTTAAACTATTGACACTGACATGATAGTGGTATTGTAGTTTGTGGCACTGCCAACAGTGACTCTGTAGTCAAAAACTGACCATTGATAGAGGGTTAAAAGATGGCTAACATCAGAGCCAGTGAGGTAGAAGTACAAGTAAGGTGTTTCCAATAAAGTGACTAGTAATTGTGGACCAGCCAAAGAGCATTCTGGTACTTTTGCTGTCTCCAGCTTTACTAACCTTTCTTGCTGACCTATCTCAGAGGAAGTGCTGTTGACCAAAATGGGGTTACAAGCAACTCCTGCTTCTGGCCTTAACCCTGACTGCTTTAAAGACTGAAGTTCTACATACTGCCATTGCCACAGGATTGGTATTTGACATTTGGAGAAAATTGGAGAGTTTTCTTCCACAAAAAAGAGCTAAAACTGAGAGAGAAATGCTTTCAGGAATGTGCTGAAGCAAGCATGGCTGTGAAAACAGACATGAAGAAATGCATTTGTTGGCAGTTTTAGAAAAAATAAAGCATTTACACCAGGGGTCTCAAAGTACCAGACTGCAGGCTACAGCCGGCCCTCGAGACACATTTACAATTTCTCCTTAAATACAGCCTGTAAATCACTCTTTCCTTTTTTTCTGTGTCTAAATATTTACATCTAATGGGTAGTTTTACTTCACCCACCAGACTCGTTGGCTGCTTACCTTAGTTAATCTCTATAAAATAAGCTAAGACTGATGTTTATTGTGTTAAAAGCAAACACCGTGTGAGAGAAGGACCTAATAAAATGAAAAGCTGATGCAGATTGCTGCGCACTGAGCAGTCATGGCTTTTACTTTTAACTATTATTAAAATTTAGACTGATGGTGTAACCTGCTTTTGTGGATTCATTTATGACATAGTGGTACATAGAAGGTTTCAAAAGGATTATTAAAATAAAATTATTAAATAAATCCCCTGTAAACAAAGACTTAACCTCAACAAAGAATTACATTTTCTGCACTGGCAATAACTTCACTCATGTTCAGTACATCAAGAATGAAACCATATAAGCAAGTTAAATTATTTTGTCTAAATTCTTATAATTTATAATAAAGTTTTTTTTTTTTTTTGCATAAATCAGTGGTAACCTATTGATTAAGGACTTTTTTTATGTGATCGAAAGGTTGCACATTCAAGACCTAGCCCAGGTACCACTGAGGTAGCTGCCCACTGCTCCACATGTGGATGGGTTAAATTCAGAGGTCACATTTCATTGTAATGCACTTTGTGTGAAAGGGCATGTTCACAATGATTTCAATCACTTTCATATTTTAACTTCATAAACAAAGCCATTGTAAATTTGGTGCACTACAGAGAAAGTTACAACCACAGATTCCTTTACAGTGATAGGAATCAGACATTGCAATGTCTACAACACAAATATGGCCTTTTTAGACTATTTGGAACCCAAAACGATTAGTGAATCTATACATGTTGAATCAGTTTTATGTATAACCTTGAATTAAAGCTGCCTTAGGTTCAAGTACTTCTGATGTCTGGTTCCTATCACCACTGTTGTGAACGATTCTGTAAGTTTTTCTAAAAAGACACATCCTACATTAAACCACTTTAAATGTCTACCTGCTCATATGTTTACATCTTAGGCATTGAATTATGCAGAAACATATTTGGAATATTTTTTTTTTTAATTATTGGAATTATCCTTGAAATGTGTTTGGTACATTACGGTACATTACATTCACTTTCCATGTGAAAAAGGTAGAGTAAAGGTACTGAATACATACTTCTGATGGTACTACCCTAGTGACAGCGTTTGAAACATGAAAGGTTCTGCTTTTTTAAATTTTATTTATTTATTGATTTTTTTTCAGTGAGTGCAGTTGTAAACAGTGGAGGTGTTGAATATATCTCTCGCTTTGTTCACACAGGGCACGTCAGATTTATTTCTTATATTTTTTTGTTTGCATATCTACACTGGTTGTCATAGCAATGTGTATACTAAATAGGTCAGGGCAAGCAAAGGAAATAGATTCCTGTCACATGTCCTCAAATACTGGCATGCATCGAATGGAAAATGGAAAAAAAAAAATTTAATCCAATAGGATTGGTCAAACTGGGCCACATGTCAATTTAAAACCACGTTTAGCTGTGATATGGCTCCGGAAAAAAAGTCAGATTTTCATATTGCTGAAAATGTTTCCTTCACAAATCGGACAAAAATCGGATTTGACATGCCCATGCTTCTTCGAGGCCGCCATGCAGGCACAGAAGGAATGGGTATCACCTACAAAGCTACTTGGGATCATGCGATTTGTTGGAGGGCGCTCAAAAGAAGACTGAACCTGACGAGTTAGGTCCCTGACCAACTCAGCCAGAGCTGCCCCAATCCGATTGGTAGGAACTGTGTGTGTGATTTTGCTGGATTTTGTATGAATGAGGGCGCAAGGAAAGCTACCAAACCACTAAACCCTTCCCCTGCCTATACGCTAACCTTTTTATGTGAGCTGGTTTGTAGCAGCTCCTGCAGAACTGCTGTTGCGAGGCCCTGATGGCTGGGCCATTGCTGTGACATCCATTTGGCACAGGCATAAAGACAGGGAAAGAAGAGGAGGACAGAAAGGAGGGATAACGGAATGCTAAAGGTTCAGCCAAGACACCGCAGATAGCAGCACGATGGAGGGCGAGAATGGAGGGGTGACAGTAAGACGACACGTTTCAGGCAGCGAGATTTTAGAGCTGTGTTGTGTTTCGACGTCCTGCCAATCACTGATCCCGGCCCGCGTGATAGATGCAAGTGTGGGCCAGTGACAGGCTGTTTGTCACTGATTAGAGGTGTTGACTGTCACTTGACTGGTCAGAATGGCTTTTCCGACAGGTCGAAGAAGACAAACACGGCCATGAATCCGGTGCGTCTGTCAGTCAGGTTAAGAATGTGCTTCCAGGCCTGCTAGATAAAACATTCATCTATTCACAGCCCTCAATGCACACTCTCACATCTTGAAGTGCATTTCTTCATATGTAATCGTCCACAGAGCATTCGCTACAGCACTGCTCTAGGTGCCCCGTCTGCATTTGTACCATCAGTTGGCACTTTGCTGCGTGCTGAATCTATCATGTTACATCAGGTTACGGATATAGACAAATTTAGTTTGCGGATCCTCGCCAAGGATTCTTATTTGTATGTAGTGAAAGTGACTAACACCCCATTTCACAAAGCACACCACAATCAAATGTGACCTTTTATTTAACCCATCCACACGTGCAGCAGTGGGCAGCTATCAGCAGCACATGGAACAGTGTAGCAGGACGGTACCTTGCTCAAGGGTACCTCATTGGTACCTGGACTGGGACTTGAACCTCCGGCCCTCCGATCACAAGGGCAAGTCCCTAACCACTAGGCCACCACTGCCCACATCAGGAAACTTTCCATTTCCAGAGTCTAACCCAGATACCTGGGGGAAAACCAGGAATCATGACCGCTAGACCATATGGGACACAGGTGATATTCGAACCCCCGTCTTCTGAGGGGTTCTAACAGGTCGAATGAGAGATTAGTGAACATTATCGAATATTCAAGTCAGGTAAGCTTTTATTGTCATTTCAACCATGTACAGTTTACACAGTACACAGTGAAAAAACGAAACAACGTTCCTCCAGGACCACGGTGCTACATGAACCACAGGACCACAATAACTACACAACTGACAACATAAAGTGCATTGTGTGCAAAGATGTGTAAATATTGCAGGACGCAAACATTGCAAGTACACATTAAGCACCTGTTTAGGGAATCAAATCCCTATCTCTTGCTTAGTGGGGGCAGGGTGTTGCTTACTACAGTAGACCAACTAATGCAAAAGATAGCTAACCACTATAATACACTGTGTAATACACCAATTGCGTATGTGGTATATGGACATGATTACTCACCTTATTAGTTTATATTAAGGATGCAGTGGCTGTTTCTCAGTATCAAGAATAAGAAAAATCTGCTTGCACATCCATGGAAGTATGTATCTGTTGTGCAATACTCCATATCCACCTTTAAAGGTGTTTTCTTGATGGACTGACAACACAGTGCAAAGGATCCTAATGATGTAGCAGGTACACCAGAACTGATTCTTGACACATTTTAAAGTTTTGCAATGCAATCTTGAGGTATAAACCCATTTCCTAAAGAATACTAATGGTTCTAATGGTCAGCAGGAATAGTCTGAATATTATACATGAAATCCAGAAATGCCTTTGTACAAAAACAAATGACCAAACTGAGTCTAATATGACTGCTTATGTACAAAGAGATTGTTTTCCATTGCAATAACAGAGCCAAATGTAGGTTTTCCACTGCTAAAGCCACTGATCAGCAACATCAGGAGGGCAGCATTTTTCTTTTAATGCTACCAAGCCGACAAACAGGCCACACAGTAAAAGCTCTGCAATTGTGGAGATGAACTTTGCCTTTGCTGGAGATGAGCTAAACAAACGCATGCACACACATGCTCTTCCCTCTGCTTTGCAGTCATTAGCGCTGTCAGGACCTGTGAAGTCCCTCCATCTTTCCAAGCTCTTAGTCATCTCGCTTTTGCTCATTCATACCCATGTAAAAGCCAGCTGTCTTTTATAGTTTGTTCTTTTGTGCGATTCCTCAGCCCATTCAAACGCTCTCAGGGTTAGAGGGTAGAGCCCAAATGTGATAATTACATCTGGGCAGGCAAAATAAAATGACTGCATTAGCCTCGACCTGCGCTCCATGGCTCCTAGTGCCCTGAGAGTGGTCTGCTTTGTGTCATTTTGTTCCATTTGAGACTAGAGATTGGTGTCTTTGCACATTACCAGAGTGGAAAATAAAGTTGGTGGTAGGGATGTAATGTTGAGTCAGTGCATAAGGTCATTTCATGACCAGAGGTGGGCATTTGGCCTGACAAGTCAGGGGGAGTAACATATTCTACATACAGCAATTTCAATATCAAACTAATTTGAATAAATTGTTACATTAAGTAAAAACTTTTTTTTTTTAAAGTTACCATATTCTCATGATATGGCATGCTTTATATGTCAAAACATAAAACTATTGTTTTCTGATGCATATTCAGTCTACAAACTTCATTATGGGCAGTGGTGGCCTAATGGTTAGGAAGCTGCCTTTGAGACCTGAAGGTCTCAGGTTCGAGTCCCGGCCCGGGCACTACTGAGGTACCCTTGAGCAAAGTACTGTCCCGCTACACTGCTCCCCGGGCGCTGTTGATGGCTGCCCGCTGCTCCACGTGTGCACGTGTGATGGGTTAAATGCAGAGGTTGCATTTCGTTGTGGGGCTTGAGTGTATTGCTTCACAATGACAAATAGTCACTTTCACTTATATTGGCAGATATGAATATGGTAATGGGAACAACTGAATTCCAGTAGTGTGAACCATGTTGGCATGATGCTAAATTGTTACAAGCTACAATGCTATTACCTTACATTAGTTGTTAGCTACGTTTGCCTTATGACTTTTTTAAAAAGCCACATGGGAACCTTGAGGTCCTTTAGAACCTTCAGAAAAGGTCTAATAATTTCTGGAAACTAAAAAATGCATTTCTGTAACAGAGCAACTTGGAAAGTACTGCACTACTGCTATGATTTCATTGTTAATTTTTGCTTGAGATGATAAAAGTAAAATAAAATTCTGTGCTATCTAGGTAGATTGAGGAAAGTGAGCTCAGCCATTGGTGGCCTAATTTGCCAGATTGCCCTCCAACATAATAACAATCCTATCAAACAGTACCAATGGGTACAATGGATAGAATAAGAGTGGGTGGGGCCAATTACATGAGGGGAAAAATATCACTGAATATGAATGGAATAGTTTTTCAAGCTTCAGATGTCAGTGTTTAATTTGGAATATGCAAATTTGCAATGCTGTTAGTTTAGTGATATTACAGCCTCATAGGTGCAGTAGCTGAACTCACAGAGGTGGTTTTACCTCATTTGTTCACTGTGTTTAGATGTTTGTGATCCAGATCCAGACAAACATGTCTTGCCTCATTGGTGAGGGAGTAGTGGTAGTTATTGCCCCTGTGATCGAAAGGTTGCTGGTTCAAATTCCCGACTGTAAAAGGTTTCTTTAACCTTATTTGCAGTGCCCTCTAATGGCTCAGATGCCGGCGACAAAACAAACAATTGCATTTAAAACTACAGGACCCATAATCAATCAATAAGACCAAAACTATTGTCTCGTTCGATTCTCCAACCTCCAGAGCACATGCATGCCAAATTTGAAGATTCTAGATGCTTTTGTTCTGTTATAATCTGTTGTAGGCTTACAAAAACATGGTGCAAGGTACCAAGCACTGCTTCCTGAGTGCTGCCTTATGTGGGCTGCCCACTGCTCCTGCACAGATGGGTCAAAGGCAGAGGCTGCATGCCCTATGCTGTTTACAATGACAATCACTCACTCATTGATATTTGGGGTAACTGGGGAAAATGGATTTATTTGACTTTTGGTAATACCTTCACTTTAATAGCCTTGGTTGTAAAGAGTCCCACAGACCAGAACTAACAACAAGCCTGTGCAAGGCTTTACAATCCACTGCTAGATGCTGCTGACCTATTTGACTCTATATAGCCTCTTTGTCAGAAGCTGTCTCTATGGAGGGCATCTGTTACATTTCACCTGTAATAGCCTGAATCAGAGAAGCAGAGAACATAACGATCGGGCGTGAAGCCGAGGCTTAAACAGCAGTGAACAATGGGGACAGCTGGATGTGAGTTAATAGGGTTCTAATTTGAGGTGTTGCACTGACAGGATCGGAATGGATTAGCGTTAGCGAGCGTGTAAGCAGATCGCTTCTCTCTCGCGCCGACCTGCAATGGAGCTCTATCTGCTGTTCCCAGATCTAGGCTTTGGCCCCAGTTTCAATGGGAGACACTCTTTTTGCGAATTACCTGCTATGAAGCATCCTGGCCAGTTTGGATGAGGGATTATCAGTTTAGCACCAGGCGCTTGGACTCCACAAGCACACAGGAAAAAAAAAATGGGGAAAGGGTATCTAGCCTGAGCAGATGCAAAGTTTTGGTCACGTTAATGAAAACGGGCCGCATCTCTTTGATGGCTGCAACACAACGCCATGAGGGGAAAAAAAAAAGGGGGGGGGGGGTGCATGACACGTTTTCTTAGAGTCGAACAAAAGGCCTTATTCTGAGAAAACTTGCACCCATGGTAAATGTCCTTTAATCTCTTCCAGGAATGATAATATGCAGAGTGTGTTTGCTTGTATGAGTTTGTACGAACATGTACGTGTTTATGTATGTGTGTGTGTGTGTGTCTGTGTCTGTGAGAGAGAGAGAGAGAGAGAGAGAGAGAGAGAGGGTGAGTTACCAGCTCCCAATGATGAATGAAAGCTTTACAACAGTGAGATGTTGAATTTTATCTTCCCTGAACGCTTGGACCCCTACGCTTACGTTTTTTTTTTCCTTCCATTTCCTTTTGTTCTTGTTGTTCGCCAGCGATAACGGAGTGTTAAATTATGGACTCATTCAACCTTACACAGCCAGATAAGAGCACAACAGGAGTTCTTTAAACTCTCTCACACACACAAACACACTAACACAAATGCAGGTGTAGCAGAGCAAAAGTGAGTCTCGCCACATTGAGATAAGTGGTCTAATCTGCTCAAGGTGTGAATAGAGAGGGCAGTGCTGTCAGGCTGTGGAGCAGTGCGTACGTGTATGTGTGTGGTGTGTGTGTGTGTGTGTGTGTGTGTAGTCTTTTAGACCAGCTATCATCAAGGATAATGGCTTTGCAGCTCTGCAACTGCCACATGAAGATGACAATCTGAGAATCCGTCATTCCCTGCAAACTGACCCCATCCTGCACAGATGGAATAAAAAGAAATAAAATAAGTAAATAAAAGAAAGACCTCAATCAAAGAAAAGGAATGGGGGGCTGTCTTTGGATTTGTCCCCTTTAAAGAGGAACAGTACTATTTTTAATAATAATAACAATAATAATAATAATATTTGTAAAACCTTAATTAATGTGGTGTAACCTGTCAATCAGAGTGGTCTGATGAAAAATGGCTCATTGTAAATAAACCTCTGCACTCTGAGTCCACTACAGCGATAAGAGGTAAACTATTCTTCAACTTTTGAACAGCAATGCCTCTGACATTAGTTTAACGTATTTGTAATCAATCCAGTTCAAATAACTTTAGACCTTTCTGTGAGGTAGCTGGTTCCTGTCCCTGCCATTGTAAACATTCTAACATGCAAATAAGTAACATTTTATGATTTTATTCGTGTTTCTTTAGGTTATAATTGAATTATATATAAACTGTTGAACAAAAATTATAATTTTTTTTTTTATTATGTCCAGAATAAATGAGTCATGTACATATCCACTTTGGGCGGTAAAATGGATCAGCAAGTATAATTGGAGCTTTCTGTGAGCTACCGTCTTTACCATCAGTGTAAAATTAGCTAAATGCTAGTCTTCCCCTTTCCAGTGTTTGTAGTATAGTGTGATTGGGAGTCCTAGCTGGTGGGTGGAATTGGAAAAAAAACAAAATTAGGTAGAGAATTTGGTTAATGACCAAGGTTTCATTACAAACCGAGCAGAATCAGTCCTGTTTAGTTGGATTTAGTGTAGTACAGTGTGTAAAATAACAAATGCAGAAAAAAAAAAATCACAATAAAAAATATCACATAAAATGATATAAAAAGCCTTTTTTTGAGAATGACTACATGCCTACATGTTTAGACCAACTATCTACATCAGATTGCGTAAAACAAGCACAGGTGTGCTCACTATATTAACAATATCAGGGCAGTGAAAGCCTAGTGGTTTGGGACTTGCCCATGTGATCGGAGGGTCGCAGGGTCAAGTCCCACCCTAGGTACCACTGAGGAACCCTTGAGCAAGGTACTGTCACACTGCACTGCTCCCCAGGTGCTGTTGCGATGGGGTGTGTGTGTTCACAATGACAATTGGTAACGTTCACTGTGATCACATGACCTAGTATCACATGACCAAATAACATGTGACCTAGTCACGAGCAAAAAACTCAAGAAACTATCCATGGTCATCCCCACCCACACAAAAAGGAGAAATATAGAAATCATACAGATTAATGTAGCAATCTAACAAAAATAATATTTTATGTATTTGTACACATCCACCAATAAATATATGATAAAAGACTAAGTAACAAACATTTGTGCTATTCAACAAAATCATGTCACCACCTACAAAAAAAGAAACAAATGATTAAACTTAAAAAACTCTAAATCCCAACATGTACACTGTCCATCATGAAAGTGTATCATGGTTTTCTTTTGCCAAATAGCCGTACACTGATGTAATTACATGGCAAATAATTTGACTCTAACAGAGTGACCTTTCACACACTATCAACCAAAAAACGATCAACCATCGCTCTTAATAAAGACATTTTGAAATATTTTTGCTAACAAAATCTCTTAAGGTTGTCCACCCTTCCAAAACTTTGTATAAAAAGACCCCATTTGTGGGTGAAGCATAGATATTTCAATAGGCAACACTGCAGGCTTGTTCATGATTTATTTCCTTAGATGGTAAAAGGCCCCTGAAGAACAGCTCTATGGCAGTTTTTGCTTTGTATAAACTGAAAATGACAAAATCACTGAGAAATCATTACTAAAGATTTATTTAAAAGAGAAGAGTGGATTAAAATGTAGAAACAGCTGCCTTTTTGCCTTGGCATGAACGGGTTAAACAGATTAAAAGAAGGCCTGATGAAATAAGGGAGGTTCAAAAGGGAGCGAGAGAGATTCCCTAATGCATCAGAGGAGGAGTGGCCAGAGGAGTGGGCACAATTCTTGTAATGCATTTGGCTTTATTGCTAGGCATTCTGTTTCAGGCTTATAAAAACCCTGTGCTTTGCAAATAACAGCTTAACATGTCTGTTCTGCATGCTCCTACACACTCACACTCTTACAAAGCGTGTGAGGGGGAATAAAAGGCAAAAGAAGGCTTTTACCGGTTCAATCTGATGAAGGAGAGAGCAGTGATTTCCCCTGCCAGCATCTCTTACTTTTTACACCCAGCTCTGATTTGATCTTTTAGATAACACAAAAGCCCCTAACACACACAATCTTTCCCTCTCTCTCTCTCTCTCTCTCTCTCTCTCTCTCTCTCTCTCT
>JBBPDA010000104.1:29706-58990 GCA_037974385.1 Arnoldichthys spilopterus
CTCTCTCTCTCTCTCTCTCTCTCTCTCTCTCTCTCTCTCTCTCTCTCTCTCTCTCTCTCTCTCTCTCTCTCCCTACTCCAACATTTTCAGTAAAGTCAAAAGAGTCGCTTCAAGCTCCTACAGAACTATTTGCTCTTGTTTTAATTTCTCCACATTTAGTAAGAGCTTTGTGCAGCTCCCCAGCCAAACAACTGTAGGCCTATGAATTATACTTCACCTCTAATTTTAGCTTGCTCTGTTTAACACAGACACTTTATAAGAAACACCTACCCACACAGGTCCTATAATCAGAAACACCTACCTTGTATCTCCACTCACTGGCCACATTACTGGAAACACCTACTTTGTACAAGAACTCACTGACCATTTTTTTAGAAACACCTCCACTACAATGTACTATACCTACTTGCTACTGTCACATATTGTCCATGTCACATTGACACCATGTGCTTTTGTCCTTGTGTTTGTTTACATTTAGCTCCTCCTTAGTCCTGCCCCTTGTTTCATGTCTCCACCCTGTCCAGGTGTTTTGTGTTTCAATAGGTTCCTTTGTTTGGTTTAGTCTTTGTCTAGTCTACTGTGTCTTGTTTTGGTTTCTGTGACTGTGTCCATGTTTATTTGTAAGTCTTAGTGTTCAGTTGTATATTAATAAACATCTTTATGAACTATCCTGCTTGCGCTTACTTCCAAAACCCACAAGCGTTACAGCTACAGCAGTAATGCTAGGGTGGTGGTGGTGTGGTGCTGTATGTGGTGTTGGTATGAGTGTACCAGACATGGCGATGTGGTTGGGATATTACACACTTGAGTGTCATTGCCAAGTTATGAGTAGTCCACCTCACACCTCTTAATGAAGAGTCAGAGTAGGAGTCTTCAAATCCAGAACTTGAATCCAGCTTCCGTAAATACTGCTAGTAAAGCTAAAAGGTTGATATAACTGACTGTTCCTCTACCAACACAATATCCAGAACCAGAAATTATATTCCCAGGTCTGGATTAAAGACCTTCACGCTAGAGGATGGATAACACAATCTATGCATCAAGAGAAGGTCTACACGCTCTAAGTCCATGGTTACACATGTGACCAGTTCCTGGATTGTAACCCAGTGAGACTGAACTCAAGTGACACATCAAGGGAGTCTAGCTAGTGAGGCTAGCGATGCCTATAAGTAGCAGTCCAGGAGAAGTTCTTTTCTCATAAGCAGATAGAGGTGCCACCAAAGGACTGGTTGATGAATGTCTTGGAGGCATTTAAGTCACACTTTAGTTATACCATGTCTAAAATGTTTCTCAGACCACTTCCTGAAATGGCACGATCAGATTTTTAAAGCATCCTGAATGCATGTACACCTGCATTTGTATGTTATTAGATGCAGATATTATCCAGATATAAGACATGAAACAAGCAGGTGTAAACAAGGTGTAAGTGTACATCAACAAAGCAGATATTTTGTGTTGTAATAAAGTGGCCAATGACTATAAGTCCCTGGTGACCTTACTGCATACTGCAAAGGCCTAAGACCTAAAACACACACACACACACACACACCAGTTCTGTGAAGGCCTGCCAGATTCTTTGCATGTTGTGTGTGAGACAGATGGATGAGTCTGTAGAAGCAACTTGGCAAGTGAGTGACAGAGCAGAAGACAGAGCTGGAGCAGACTGTCCCACACTTCTCATCCTCCTTCTCTCTTTAGTTTCACACCATCCTCCTTTTCAGCCCCACACCTTGGTATCTCTCTCTCTCTCTCTCTCTCTCTCTCTCTCTCTCTCTCTCGCTCTCTCTCTCTCTCTCTGTCTAGCTCTCCCCTCTTTAAAATGCTCTTTGTGCTTGTTTACCTCTCTGTGTTTTCAGGCACAAAGTGGCAGAGCTTGAGCAGAATGTCGATCAGACGTCCTGTCTCGGCTGCGTCTCCGTCGTCTCACCTTACTTTTGCCCCCCGATGGCCCTTTCATGCTGTGCTCTGGTGTTTCTTCATTGATTTCTTCACCAAACCTTCGCACTCACTAGCCCACTAGCATTCCACCTTTTCTTGGTTAGCTTTGATGGGTATTTCTGCAGGCATGACCCTGTCACGAAATCCAAATCCTTCTGATTCATCACCGCTTACTAAACACTTTGTCAAGTTTACCCTTTAACACTGCTTTATACTCCTGTGCAAATGCCTTTGCGTAGAGATACATTTATTACATTTATTACATTTCCAATATCTCAATTTCAGATCTTCATACGAGTCACACAGGTCTTCATTGTTGTGTGCAATTGATTGAGGAAGGAAGTCCAGTAGCACTAGAACTGGGGAGAAACCTCAAAATGACCTAAACAATTCTGTGCAAGAAAAATACTTTTCTTGTTCCTCTATCCATTCTCTAAATACTACAACTTTTCCCAAGACTGAACATTTCTAAGAGGATGTATGTTTTCTTTAAATGCATTTGGAAGATTTAGAGAGTGAAGAGAGGAGACACAAATAGCCTGTAACATAGGCCTGTGGTACAATGTATCCACCTCTGCCCTGTGTTGTGATTGCATGATTACAGTTAATCGTAGGGTATGTGAAAGAATGATGAAAGTTAATTAAATTGTGGATGTGAGTTCAGTGATCATGTGAAATGTCAGTTGATAATAAGATGTGTTTACGTTTGGTGTCTACTCCCTAGTGCACACAGTAATAAGTACATTAGAAGATGTCTACGCAAATGTCAGCACAGAGTACCAAATTCACAGACCCAGAAGTATGGCTTCACCTTTTGAGCAGTGGTCCTCAACTAACCTATGTGCAACTGGCCATTTTGGTGGCCATGACGTATACTTGTTGTACTCACTGTACAGAACTTGGCAGTTGGACTTGCAATGATAAGATTACTTCATCCTTTAATGTTAGGTGTCCTTCAGAACATCAAGGTTAAAGCATTATCTCTAGCAATATTCACAGCTCACTGTTTCTCAACCCTGGTCTTGGAGCCCCCTTACTCTGCACATTTTAGCCATTTTCCAGCTCCCAAAACACCTAATTGAGATACTCAACTAATGAAGTCTTTCCTGGTTTGAAAAGGGTGTCTCAGAGGACAGAAAATGCTAAAATGCAAAGAAGGAAGGCTAGGACCACTGGTCTAGCTAGTTATATTACCCTAAAGAGCAGTTAATTGTAATAAATATGCCTTTAGGGCCCACCCCCCCAGAAAATGAACTTTATTTTACCGTAATTTTTCAGCACTAAAAATAATCATTAAAACAACATGTTCAGCAACTATGTCTGACTGAGACTATGGCTATGTCTTACACAAACATACAGTCATGGGGAAAAAAAATAGGTACACTGCATGGAAATTGTTGAAATATTGGGACAATAGTTCTTTTTGGAGTCTCCCATGTGGGTCAAATTCTTGGAAAAAATTAAAGTTGTTCAAATACGTTGAAAAAAAACCCAGCAATTTAAAGGGTATGTACTTTTATGGTAGATAAAGCCAAACAGATATTAACTATGAAATTGAAAAGATTAATTAAATATTAATATAATTTTAAAAAATGGACAAGACTGGAAAAAAACACTTTATCTATTCATCCTTATCAGTCCATCCTCCTTTTTCACTGAAAAAATGTCTCTCCCTCTGCTTCTCTCTCTCTCTCTCTCTCTCTCTCTCTCTCTCTCTCTCTCTCTCTCTCAGTTGTACCATTTCCCCAGGGGTTCCTGTGATTTCATTTGCTTACATACATGTTTGCCAAAGTGCTGTATTTTGGGCCTTGCTGTTATTTCCAGGCTGAATTATTGGACGGCTCTGTTGGTGTAAATAGCTCTGCAGTGATAAGGATATTCTGTGCACTGCGTAGTTTTGTCAGATCAGACCTGTTTTTGACTGAGGAAATAAGTTATCCTGCACCGTTCTTGATGATGCACGTTCGTGGCTGAATTCGTTATTAGAGTCACTAGACATTCTTCAAAGACTCAAGAATAATCGGTCTCGCCGATGATGCCAACTCATTCATATTAATATGGAAATGACGGAAATGATGTGTGTATGCGTGTGAGATTATTAGTTATGGAGGGAAATTATTATTGAATGATGCATGGCCTCCTATGACAACCTGTAATAGGTTTTAGATAAATAATGCCGCTCTTAAATCTGAAAGGAGGAGTAAAGTGTGTGGTATGGTATATATGAATATAAAAGAGGTCATTATGTTGGTTTGGGTTCTACGCCTACAGAAAAGGTTCTTCAAGAGGTTCTAGCTATCTTTGTACCTGTATGTGGCTTCTAACGGTTCTTACAAGCTAGATTACCCATGACATTGTAGGAATTCTAGATGCTTTGGCAGTTACTACTGCGTCCCCACTGGGATAGGTTTTCTTTTGGCTCATATAAATTCCAGTAGAACCACATTGACTAGTTAGTATTCCCATGAACCTTTTGTGATATTGGGTTGGCTAACAGATTTGTGGGATCACATCACATGCCCACTCATAAAAGGACACTGACCTGCAAGTTCTAATGTCATTTTCAAGCATCCTCTCACTGCCTGCCCATATAATATAATATAATATAAATATTTTCCCAAGGTTGTGATGATCACAGCATAGAAGAACCATGATAGTAACTGCCATGAGGTTGTTAATGCTTAATTGGTGTTAACCCTTCTCTGGGCTGGAAAAAGAAAAAAAGAGAAATACGACTGTGCCTAATACCAGCACCACACATGTGCCTACCATGCAAATGTAAACGCAGCACTGAGAATGGCCCACCACCCAAAGAGTACCAATTAAACAGTTAGCAATGATTAACACTGCTTTGTTTTTGTATTTTAGTGCACAACACCAGCAGCTTGCTCATAAGGTACAGGGTTTTGAAGGCATTGGGGAATAGCAGAGCTGTCAACAAGCTTGCACAATAAAGAAAATGAATTCAGTGACGATGAGAGAAAAAAAAGAGTTCATTTACAACTAAATCAGTAGTAATAAATGTCATTTTCCCAAACAAAACATTTTTCAAGGTTATGATTGTACTCCAAAGAAAGAAAATCTTGAACATGGTAAACAACATACACAAAGCAACCACATCAAGGCACATTTGGTCTTCTCATGTACGTTCATCTTATCTCAAAGGTTGAAACAATGTTATTTTGATGGTAAATATTATCTCAGTACAGTTTTGAGGCTTGCACCATCTAGCTACTGAGTCTGCCATCATTTGTTGAGGAAAGCCCCCAACAACACAGGTAGATTAGAGTGTTCTTATCAAAGATGAAGAAAAAAAAAAGGGAAACTGGTCTTGATAGTTCATTGACCTTAATAAATTGAGTACACCATGTAATTAGCCAAACAAGTAATATCCCATCCCATTTCTATGCAATTCTCCCTCAAATGCATATGCATGAGAGATGTGGTTTGTGTTTCATCCATATGGCCTACAAACTGCACATTTAGGCTCATACACAATACATGAGTAGAATGCATCTGATTTTCCCATGAAACCAGCACAAAATGCTTAGGACATTGGGCCCACAGTGAAAGTAATTTAATATACACTTATAGCAAAAATGGGTATCAAGTTCATTGACTTGTAACAATAGTGGACACATTTTTTTGCTGTATCAAACCAAGATCAGATCCCATTTCCAGAAGAGTTGGGAGTTTGGTTCTAGCAAAAATTTTAAAGAAGAGTTAAAAACAAACTTTATATTTTGGAAAGGCCAAGTCAAAGTCTGACTTTAACCCAATAGAAATCTTGTAAAACAACCGGAAATTAGGTATTCCATATATGAAGCTGCCAAATCTTTTTTGAGTATGTTGCAGATTAAAATTCTAAAGTTGTTAATACTTACAAAAATCATTTAAGTTGATCAGTGAAAACATCAGAAACCTTTGTTATTTTTGCAGTTAAAGAAGATTTCAAGAGAATTGAGAAATAACAGATTCTTGTTTTTACTGCATTTTACAAAAGGTGCCAAATTTTACAGAAATAGAATTTTGAATTTTGTTCTCCACCAAAGACAAGAACCTTTTAACCAAGCACGGAACCATTTATGCATTGTGTTCACACCCCTATATAGAACCCTATAAGAAGTACACTGAAAATAAATGCAATTATGTAATATTTAATAAAGTAATAATAAGGGGATTAAAGGATAGTGGTTAATGGAACATGACACCAGTTACTCTTCTGCTGTACTGTATATTGCTGTGTATACAAGCACCCACCCCAGCCTCTCTCTCTCTCTCTCTTTCTCTCTCTTTCTCTCTCTCTCTCTCTTTCTCTGTCTGAATTCAAGATGCTGTGAGACCTTAAGGAACATTCCAACATCTACCAAAAGCAAGGACTCCAAGATACATTGCCAAATGGTCCACTAATATTAAAATCATATGTATAGCCTATTATTAAGCACTCAGGGATCTTAAATGAAATCTGAAATGCATGTGTAGGAATAAGAGAAACCTTGACAACATTGCTTCTTTAAATATTTCTTGCAATATTAAACTACTGTTCTACAAAGCCTCATCCTACAAAAATATCTGTCGCATTAGAAACAGGCCGAAAAGGTACAGCATCCGGACCAGTTAGCACCACACACTTTTTTTGTCGTATTTATGCATGAGCACCTCCCATTGCATATTCATAAACACAGTTGTACTGTTGACGACATTAAACATTCAATGCAGTGAACAGAATGAGGGGGAAAATACAGCCGAGCAAGAGAAGTTCTCTTGGGTTACTGAGCTTGGTCTCTAGGCTTTTTATCATTCTGAACATGGCCTCACTTGCATCATCCTCAAATGAATCATAAGAACACACTTTTTATGTTCTGAAGCGGTCCCTTTTACTTGTTCTCCCTTTTCTGGTTTTTTTTTGTTTTTTGTTTTTTCCCCCCCTTGAAACTCAAGGAACGTGAATATCTGTCTTCTGCACACCCAGAGGAGGTGAATTGGAGGGAGATCATGAATATTCTAGTGTGAAGTACAATCAAGACCCTGTCTGTTTAAATTATAGCGTTTCATACTTATTCACAGACTCACGACCAAAGATATGTAGAGTAGACCTAGATAACTGATGACAGCCGGCGTCACACATGTCTCCAAGTCCCTTCTCAGCTTGGAACGCAATGGGTAGGAATAAAATGTAAAGGTCAGCTATTACTATAATTCTTCAACAAGTGTGGGTTCATTTCATGTCCAAGGAATCAATGATATATTATTACCATCATCATGTTTTTTTCATCTATACATGTTTGTGTGTGTAAATTTGGCATATGTTCAATATGATGTGCCATCTTGCAAGACATTCACAGCATGGTGCCTTTTTATTTTGTAATATCTCAGCCATCCCACATAGAAATGTCCTCAAACCGTATTATGGCAATAGCTTCCCTTTAGGTCCTTCCTCTAAATGCTCTGTATCTCATTTGCGTGCATACTCGCATGATATACAATGATGAATTAAAAAAACACATACTTATACAAAGGGCGACATATTTACAAGGCACACTGGTGCAGCTAGTTACAGAATGTAGTCCCCAAAAATGAATGGTCGCAACATGCGACTAAATAATCACTTCCACAGACTAATCTTGCATTGAAACACTATCCTTTTAAATCACTATCTATTTAACATATAGCTGCTCTTTTGAAAGAAAATAAAAGATTTTTAATATCTAATTTATCTTTTTCAGTTTAATTCACTTTGAAGTGAAGTATGAAGTAAAGTGAACGTGACTATTTGTCACTGTGAACACACTCAAGCACCACAACGAAACGTGCCCTCTGCATTTAACCCATCACATGTGCTCAAGTGGAGCAGCGGGCAGCTATCAACAGCCTCTGGGGAGCAGTGTATTGGGATGGTACCTTGCTCCAGGGTACCGCGGTGGTGCCTGGGCTAGGACTTGAACCTGCTACCTTCAGTTCACAGGGGGAAATATCCTAACCACTAGGCCAACACTGTCCACCTATGAAAAAGAAATGATCGTCATGACTATACACTGGCCACTTTACTAAAAAGCCCTTCCTCGCAGCTCCACCATAATGGTATACAGAGGCTGTTGCCAGGCACAGTTTCTTAAGCCAGTCTTTGATGTTCAGTAAATCTGTATTCTTAATACGCTGGTGCATTAGGAGCTGGGACACAGCAGAGTGGACTCTGAAAAACAAGTTAAGAAATATTGTTCTATCACAGATATGTTCATTTCTAGTGCTGAAGGGCCTGCCAACCTATTGGTTAGGATCTTGCTCTTGTGAGGGGAGGGTCGCAGCTTCCTGCCCAGGTACCCCTGTGGTCTGTCCCGGCTCCGCCATGTGGATGGGTTAAATGCAGAGGCCATTTATTTATGCACTTTGTGTGATGGGGTGTGTTTAAGCAGATAAAGTGACCTTAAGGATAGTATCTGAAAACTCCTTCAGCCCTTTATCATTGGTTTCCAACCACAACGTAGCTACAGGCTGGACAATTTTGGGGAGGTGGACCACTCTTGACATATCGGTGACAAAGCCCAAGCAAAACCATCAAAAACCTTTGATATACTAATTTCAGTGCTATGCACACCTTCCTGCCACTAGTATGTCATTGACACTACTGCCCTGAGTACGTCAAGTTGGCTGGTAACAACAAATGGGCTGAAGTCTGTAATTTTAAGGTTAATGAAGAGATATTTTTACAGGTGCCCCAACCTTTTGCGACTCTACTTTCACCCCTTTCTGTACAGTTAACCTCTAACCGGCTTGTAGGAGCTGAAGTCTGTAGACTGTGCTGCTATTCCATTAACTGAATCAACTTCTGAATTCTTTTCTTCTAATCTTGTGGCATCATCTTCTTACTATGCATGTTTGTTTATTGCCTTTTCCTCCCCATTCTGATAGTGATATACAGTACTACTTCATGTACTACAGTACTGTGCTAATAACGCATTAGAGAGTGTAGGAACAATGTTCCAGCTCTGCTTTTGTTCACACAGAGACATTTGTAGGTCATCAGCAGACGTTCCTGTGGGAACTATTTGTGCTTACCTTCAAGAAAATGTACTTCCATTGCTGCAGGAAAGCTGTAATTTCACCAGGTTCTTAATCCTTGGGGGAAACGCTTTTGTCTATGAAATTAGAGAATTTCTTTAGATTTTGGACCTGAACCTTTTAATGTATGATGTATTTATTTATTGCTGCCACTAACCTTTGTACAATTTAAGGCTTTACATTGTAACTGAACTGCTTAAATTACCAGTAAAAAATGGGAAAAACAGGGTATTCTAAACCTTTTGACCGTTACTATATATATTTCCTGATATACAGAACACAGCCAAAGAACATCTGCTTGCCTCTTATGCTTCTTTTCTATTGTACCTTTCTCTTGCACCTGTTACTGCCTTATGGATTATAATTAGTTATTACTCTTTACAGCCTGGCCTCCTTTGTAGCATTCTTCAAAAACACAATGCACAGGTGTTACACACTTCTGCTCAATTTCCCTTGTCTCTTCAAACAGCCATCATGTTGGGTAAAGCCACCTGTTGCATCAGGTGATTCACCTCTTCATGATTGCACCTGTCCTTCATGATTATCTCTTACACCAAGCGTATCCTGGCTGTTTCCTTCTCTGGAGCACTTTGGCCACAATGCAGACTTGTAAGTTTAACTTTAAATTCTATTCTCCTCCGCTCTCGTCTTCCTCTGTGGTGCCTTCAAGCCACTCACCCAATCCCAGACATGCAAATTACAGCAGAATGGTGTTAACCACGTCCTGATCACTCCCAAGCCTCACCTAATAGCCAGGATGCCCCTCCAGGGCATGGGGTAATCAACTGGATGGGGAAAACAGCTCCCTGCGGTGCTTTTTTAAAATTGACATATGCTGTTTTGCTGTCAGCACTGTTGTGAAGTATGCCTCCCCTTATTTTCCAGCATTTTGAGTTCTGTTTATTGCTTTTTTGGTGATAACTTGATCTGCAAGTGACATTGAGAAAAGACATGCGCTTTTGGTCAGAACTTTTTTCTTGGTTTTGTAATACATTGGACAGACTTAAAATATGTATTTATTTTTTTTTATTGTCATTATTGAGTAAAGACTATTTAATATCATTATTATGAAAAAAGCAACAACTTTACATGCTAACATCACACAAAATGTATCAGGCTGTTGATCTGAACTTAGCACACTAACCTTGCTCCCTCAAACATACCACAAATGACTTGAAACTAGATCTGTAGGCAAGAATTAAGGACCTGTGCCCATTTAACTTACTTTAATTAACCCTTAAATCAACTTGTTAAATCACACTGTTAAATCTCCCTAAAAATCTGCCTCAACTGTCAACTCTAACTGCTTTAAAATCTGCCCCAACTGTCAAATGATTACCTCCAAATCTGCCTAAACAGTCAAGACTGTCTAAAACCTGTTCCAACTGTTAATTCTGACTGCTTCAAAATCTGTCCCAACTGTTGAGTCCAAACATCCATATCTACCCAACTGTTGTCTCCAGCAGCCCCCAAATATGCCTAAACTCTTGATTCCAACTACCCCAAAATCTTCCCTAACATCTGGCCCAACTTTCAACTGAGGCTGCTTCTAATTTTTCTCAACAGTTGACTCCAGTTGTACCAAAACCTGTCTGCTCTCTATGGCTTAAACCCTGCATTAAAGATCAGTTTTAGAATAAGTTGCAGTCTAGGAGCAGCACAGATTCAGTTCAAATGTGACTAATGGCCATACTCAGTGTAATGTAAAGTAAGCCTGAATTATCAACAATAATCTACCATGAATGGACACAGGTTCAAGTCCCGGCCCAGGCACCTCGAAAATAAAGAAGGTGTGTGGTGAGCAGCACAGAGAAACACCCACATCGGTAAACTCTTTGTACTGTCCTGGAAAGCAAGCCAGGGTGTTATATACTCGTCCACCGCAGAACCAGCTGCAACCAGTCTAATCCCATTTGGCTAGCCTGAATATGTCCGAAGCTTCTGGAAGCCTCTGGCAGCTTCTTGTGCCATCGTCTTTGCTTGATAGTGACGACTATGCAATTGAACTGAAGGACAGATTGCAATCTGGCTACTACCTGGTATTATGACATTTAAGAGGGTTTCTTGGGTTTCTCTGACAGCGTATGGCGAAGAATCAAAAAGTATTGTATTTTGAGAAAAAGTAGAAAATCACATGTTTCTGAGCTGGGACAACTTATGTGCCTAATGTGCCTAATGCCTTAGGAATGTGGGTAACCTGACAGAAAGGCAGCGCTTCTGATATTCTGAGTGACGGGCTACAGTTGGAGGATTAAGAGGAGTGCAGAGAGCACAGGACTCAAGAGTGTGAGTAACATGACTAATATGATTTGAAAGCTGCCACCCAAGGGACAATAGACTATGAGGGACAGACTGGTGCTTTAGATCACTGCACTAATGCTAATGTCTGCTGGGTTTGCCTGGCTGCCTGACACCGGTCTGAGAGAGCACTAAAAACCCATGGCTTGTGCAGAGCAGTAACTGGAATGAAAATGGAATCAGTGTCTTTTGGTACCACTGTGGTTTCGGTGGTAAAACTATCACTAACACTAGGTGTTTAGCAGTCAAACAAAGTGCTGCTTAACAAAGCTCAAGCCTCCAAAGTGCAAGCCAAAAGCAAACATTTAGACTCATCTCCTGTAAATAAGACACTTATTACTTGCCGTCCTGCTTTTCACATTTTCCTGCACATTTCTGTTACTTTGACCAGGATATATTATCTGGATCTGACATCTCCTAGAGAAAATCTGGCTATTTAAAAAAAAAATTGGCCATAATCTGTAGATGCAGTTTTTTAAAGATCATGTAAAATCTTAATCTTAATCTTTTCCCCAAGCAATTTCTTATATCCCCTTGTAGAATGTAGAAAATGACAACACGCACAACTGTCAAGTGCTGTGGAAACTTAGCAGTAGTTACCTGAACATACTTTTGATTAAACTTATCACACAGTTATTAAGACCTTAATTATTAAATGTGCTGTTTTATAGAAGGTAAATGAAGAAATGTGCAGAGACTGACGTCCTCAGCATGTGAACCAGAACCCACTATGTTAAGATTCTCATGATGCTCCTCAAGGGCTTTCTCAACAATTAAATCATGGCAGTGGGCTCCAGAGTCACAACTGTCTGTGTATTATTGGCAAATCAACATTTTAATCCCCAGTTATGCCACAGCCTTCGCCAGGAGTCCACAATTGGCCTTGCTCTCTTATGCTGGCTAGGATGGCCCTCTCTGTTCCTCCATTCCTTAGTATGACACTTGCCAGCAGTGTTAGCTTATCTAGCAGAACTTGTGGTAAGCATTCTCCTCCAGGCAGTTTGTGCTGCCTGGTGACATTGCATTAGGGGCAGTTTAAGAGTTGTTAGGGCTGGCTTTAAATTATTTAGGAAGAACCACTTGCTAGCCTTCACCATCCTAGTGTTACCAGTGAAACTGGGCATAAGTAAATTAGGAAGAACATAGGTTATTCAACAGAAACATCATTGAATTTATTAAGATTTAGTTGGAACAACATTTAATTCTAAAGGAAAACTGTTCTAATATTTTCTGTAGTTTCTATTAATTAGACCTCCAGGAGCCGGACTGACATCAGATTTGATTTATAATGGGTGAAACTAAAAAAGCATCACTCTTAATGTGTAGATGTGTAGAACTGTAAAACTGATACTAAAACTTTGAATATCTGTAACAAACAAAAATGGCAAACAATGTTAGTTTTATTTCCTTTAGCTTATTGCTAACATACAATTAAAATCCAACAGGGATGCTAGCAGAAATCACCACTATTGTAGGGGTGTTTTTCTTTTTTCTTTTTTAAATCTATGTACCAAACTGGCCTAAAAGCTCTGAAAGTAACAGTTCACCATACTAAGCTCTTTACCAGATAAACAGGGTCCTATTTTGCACCAGCAGAAAGTGTGACATGAAGTGTTTTTGCTAGTTTATTACCGAATCACGCCATGCACACACATTTTCAAAATTACAAATTATTTAGCATATTTCCTGCTTGAAGGAGTGGTGCTTTTTCAATGAGGTGTCGCTGGGAGCATTGTCAGCATGTTGCTATTTTAAGGCAATTATACTGCTCTGTTGACCATAAACCATGTATAAAATCAGTGACATAATAAAGTTATACCTTCTTTTTTACTTTTTTACCATTTAATTACTGACAAGTATACACTGAAAGTGTACTACACTCAAAAGGCTTAGGTGGAAAAGTGCTGCTCCCATGAATGATATTCACAATGCACATGAGCAGTTCCTTTTCCTTGCTGTAAACCAATTTGGTTTGCCAGATATATACGCCATTATAATAGCAATGCACCATACCTCATGTGACACTGCCTTTTGAAGGTGAAGTGACATGCCATTCTGATTTATTGCATGTTAAGCCTAAAAGACACTTCTGAATAATTACGACAACCCCATTGTGCTTTGTGCTGGTACCAAGTCTATTTTTTCCCTCTGTCAAAATAGTCAAATGGATTTGGACACGCCCATAAATGTTAGTTGTGCCTTGCTACTTTATGCTTTGTGTTAGACTGTCAGAATACTTTTCTTTAACATAAGTCAGTGGGGTCTTGGAGGACTTTTACACAGTATAATGTTCCTCTCCTGGGCCTTTAAAATCAAGTATAGAGAACGGAAGAATAAAAGTGAACATTTCAAACGTGTTTCCAGGAGGACTCTCCTTTCATCCACTAAGGTAAAAGCTGCTTCCACAGCAACACACACCACTTCAATAAGGCCCACAACAATGTAACTTCTGAAATTCATCTCTTACATCTTTTTGTCTTAACACACCTTCAGCACAAAAAAACACACTTTCTTTAGATGACAAAACATTGCTATTGTCAAACACAAGGACATGCAGTGACAGACATCTTTTCAATCTCCCTCAATAGCACGTCAACGAGAGCTCCGGTAATGAGAGCAGATGACGTACTGACGGAGCGGCATGCGTGCATGTGTGCGCACATGTTTGCAAGGCAATGTTAGGCTGGTTGAAGATACATAAACAGCATATGGTTGGCAGGCAGAGCATAAGTGTGAGGAACAAATTGGCTTGTAATGATTTCCACAGAGGAGGAAACCTCAAGACGAATGAGACGTCAGCCGGCCTCCTTTTTCAATCTGCCAAATTAAACGGAACAAAAGGGATTTGGTGTGGCATGAGCATGTTTTCTTTTTTTTTATCTTTCTTTTTCCACTCGATTGCAGAACAGTGGTAGAATGAGAGAGAGAGAGTTGTCAGGTTATCTGAGGCAAATCAATGTATTCTCTCTGCATTTCCAAACGCTCGCTAAAAACATAGCCAATCCTCTCCGAATCCTTACCAAGTGCACCATCTGCTAGCACTTAACAGACGTGAAGTCTCAAAGACTGCATTTGCATTTTAGAGCACAACATTCAGAATAATGTTGACTTTTATGAGATATTATCCAGTGCTGCAAGATGAAATCTCAAAATGCCTTAAACTGAAGAGGAACAAATGAATGAAAACCTCATAACCTTGTTGGGATATTATCAATTTGCCTGATAATCCTTTTACAACTTCACAACAACAACATGAATAAGCCTCGTGAGGTCTGTAAAAACCCACGCTAGCCAAATAGCACGAGCCTCAGTTTTTCAACGGGATAAAATTTAAAAGCCTTGTTTAACACAGTAAAAGGAGCGACACATTTTAATAAAATACACTTTCTTCAGCTTTTAAAAGCCCTCATAAAAACAAGTCATATGGCAAATGTAACAAATGGAAATGAAAAATAAAGTGCCTTTTTGAATGGCCAGCTGAAGGTGTGAAGGCACTGATGCATTGGAAATAAATAAATAAACAAAATAAATGAATTCATACATTTAAAAGAGGCTTTTTAACTGATGCCACTGAAGAAACACTCTTCATGCCCTATAGCAACAGTTCTCAAACTTGGCTTCTAATTGATCCACTGCACAGGTGTGTTTCTACACATAATTAATATAGGTGGTCCCCAATTAGATGCTCCCTTCATCGCCGACCAAATACATATATATTTTTTATACATACATTATATTCATTCTTTATGCAATTCTAACGACTATAAAAATCAAACCAATTTCACATACATTAAGACTTTATGAATGAGGTGACGAGAGAAACAGTTGGGGAATGCACCAGCTGACAGTTCAGATTTAGCAAAGAACCTACATTTAAAATGATTTATAAAGACTCCCAAGTTTTGCCCTTGTGGCTTTTGCATTTATATGTTTTCCAGTAAGTGTTCAAGTATGTCCTGCTTGTAGGGCAGTGGTGGCCTAGTGTTTAGGACATTGCCTTTGTGAACTGAAGGTCATAGGTTCAAGTCCTTAACCACTGAGGTACCGTTGAGCAAGGTACGGTCCCGCTACACTGCTCCCTGGGCACTGTTGATAGTTGTGCGCCCGTTGCTCCACGTGTGTCGGGTTAAATGCCGAGGTCACATTTCGTTGAGGTGCTTAAATGTGTTCAGAATAACAAATAATCACTTTTAAATGTGCAAAAACATAGCCCACACACACTAAACACAGACTTTCCCAATGACTACATTATAAAGGTTACTCATATCCGCACATCTTAACTAGAACAATTCCTCAAAAAACAATTGAAAGGTGGGTAGGTTCTTCAGACAAACCACCTTTTTGACACCCTTAATTTTAAGGACAGTGAAAGTGACTATTTATCATTGTGAACGTACCCCATCACACAAAGTGCACCATAACAAAATGTGACCTGCATTTAATCTAGTCACATGGAGCAGCAGGCAACTATTATCAGCACATAGGGAGCAGTGTAGCAGGACAGTACTGTGCTCAAAGGTACCTAAGTGGGACCTGGGCTGGGGCTTAAACCTGTGACCCTCCGAAGCCCTAGGCTATGTAAGAGTTAATTGTAGGTTTTGCTGCAGAATCAAGCTTTGAACATCTATGTGATGGCTTTTCTGAACTGACATTATGATCATCAGTTTATGTTAAGCCTTTAGTTTTTTTTTAGGCTACAACTTATTCTCTGATGTGTAACTGACTCCACATACAGAGGTAGAGCGGAGAGCTGACAGCCCCTGTGGTGCAAGAAATCAAATTTGGTATTACTGACAGAGGGTAATCTGACATTAATCCCAAAATCTGAGTGGTTAAAGGCATGGTAATCACACTAAGAATGTTTAGCATGTGAGGCTACCAAATATGACTAAGTTCCACACCAGGTTGCCTTGTAAGCCATAATGGGTAAAAACACAAATGAATGTTAACAGGCCATGCACACCAATAGAGCAGATCTCTTCATGATATATGTGTATGTCGCAAGAATTTCGGGGTCAGTATAAATCAAAGTTGCCACATGCACTGCACTGTATATATGCACATGAATAAATATTTTTCTTTAGGTAAATAGCAATTTTCCTAGTTTTAGTTTTAAAGCATCTCCCATCCATAATCAGTACTTCTACCATGTTGCACCACACACAAAAAGAAAACCTGTGCTGCACCTGTCTCTCTAAACCACTGAATGCAGTGAGGTCATGATGTAACACTTACTGAAGCTTGCTGGAGAGCTAACAGAACTTTTAAGTGGACGTCTTGGTGATTCCTCCAACTTTTTTACGCCTGCAGATACAGTTCTGGCCATCACCAAAACTAGAACAGGCTCTTCTAGAACAGGCCCTCTAACCTTAAAAATACAGCTGAACTGAATTTTACCATACAGTATAACATAATAAACCACACTACAAATCTGAAAATTTCCTGTTTGTAGACATTTTATCCATAATCAAGAAATTCCATATGATCAAAAAAAGAAAGTGTTTTACATGAACAGAAAATATAAACATATCGCTAGCTATATCACTTGTGCCAGTCACACTAATCAAGAAGCTCTACCTAAATGAACCATGGGACTGAAGGACGTTTGAGGTATGATATTATGTTAGAAGAACAGATTCCTACCAAAGACCTTGTTCTTACCCTCACTGGCCTCTTCCATTTACTTCATAGGTTATATAAAGTAGGTGCAAAATAACAGGCTGTTTCTTACGAGCCACCCACAAATCCATTCATTATGGGTAACTTTCCAAACACAGGACTGCTATTGAACAAATATTATTTTGGTGACACTGAAATGGTAGCAGAGTGAACCAAATTTAACTCCATTATCACCCCGTCAAAGACTGAAAAGAATCTTGGTGTAACTCTTGACAAGGATCTGTCATTCTCTCCACATATCTCCAACCTTTACAGGACCTGTAGATACCTTCTGTTCAACATCAGGAGGATCCGCCCCTTTCTTACCACCAACGCTACTCAGTTGCTTGTCCAGTCTCTGATTATCTCAAAGCTGGACTACTGCAACTCTCTTTTCGCTAGTCTTCCACTAAAAGCAATTAGACCACTTCAACTCATCCAGGACGCAACTGCGGGATTCAACTACAACCTTCCTGAAATTCTCTCACACCACACCTCTCCTTCAGAACCTGCACTGTGTCCCTGTGGCCGCTCGCATCAGGTTCAAAACACTGAAACTTGCTTTCAAAGCCAAGACTGGAGCTGTGCCTCCTTACATATCAGCTATGATCAAGCAACGTGTCACTTCCCGTCATCTCCGAGCATCAACCACTGCTCGCCTTGAGCCTCCAACGCTCAAAAGAAGAGCAAGATCTACATCAAGACTCTTTTCAGTCCTGGCTCCCCAGTGTGGGAATGAAATTCCTCTTGTCATCAGAACTGCTGAGTTCCTCACTGTCTTCAAGCGATGACTCACAACGCACCTCTTCAAGGAGGATCTAGGAAACTAACTAGCTTCATATTTATTGTGCATTTATTGTTACTGTCTATTGTTTATTGTTTACTCTTTTGTACTTTATTGTCTTTTGGGTTTACAGGTTCGGCAGGGTTTGTTATGGTGTGTAACTTAGCTAGTAGTATCTTAGTAGAATGACAGCTGTTGATTGTTGTTTAGCCGTACAGATTGAAGAACAGATATGGACTAGAAAGCACTTGTTTGTCACTCTGGATAAGAACGTCTGCTAAATGCTGTAAATGTAAATGTAAACTGAGGCATTTGGATCTCTGTGTGGGCACTTGTTGAAACGAATGTAAATCTCTGCTAAACAGGGTATCGTGGTTTTTTCAACCGCCCAGTCACAGAAATAGATTTTTTTTTAAATTGCCAATCAGAATCTAGTAGGAGCTGTAATCATTTTATCTGTTTTGTCTGTAATCGTGCAGAAGTGAAGTGAATGATTCTGTGATTTTGTGTTCATTACAAATGCAAAACCGAGCTCATTATGTAAAAGCACTGCCTTAACTTCCTGAATAAAACAAGACAAATGACACATCTGTAAAAACATGTCTAAAGCTTATTCTAACATGCCAGTTGCCATAACATTGAACACAGTAGCCTTTATGATGGCTGGCACTTGTTGGAATAATTCATTTTATCAATCTTTATCTACTCTGATAAAGTAAAAAAAAAAAACAAAGCCATTTACGAAAGTGCAGTGAAAGTGATTTCATTGTGAACACACCCCATCACAAGGTTCACCACAACAAAATGTGACCTCTGCATTTAACCCATCCACACCATCTAGAATGTTTAGAACCCCAAACATTTGAAGTTACACATTCTCTACATAATCATGCATCAAATTCGCCTCTGCCCAATTGCTATTGGTAACAAATAACATAACATTAAAAATAACTTTGTCTATATATAGCCAGCCTCATATGCCAATCAGTGTTTGGGTGGGACTAAGACCCCTGAGGTCTGCCCACAGCGACAGGGATGGTTTTCCTGGGAGTCTGTGGAGCAAGTACAGTATGAGTATCACAGGCAATTGTGTCTCCAGGGAGAGCAGGGAGTATGGATGGAGGAGCTGGGGCTGGTGATGGCCATTTTTGAAAATAACTGACACTTAAAAGGACAGAAATGCCATTTTGACACTTGAATAACAGTATATAATATAATAATTACCGTATAATTACACATATAATTACAATAATTACACATGCAGACAAGGCTAAAGGCTAAAAATGAGAGGTGTACTACTTTTTTTTGTTTTGGCCGTTCACACCGCCTGCACTTTTTACTGTTGGAAAGCAGCAGCAGTGCTGCAGCCGAACTGTCAGTCAGCTGTGCCATCAGCATCCTAAAAGGTAGCTGGTAAGATATGCTGTTCATTTGGATCTGTGAAAAGAGTTTAGCCTTACTGACGACTGCGGCCAGTTTTTCCTCAATGTTTATACACTGTCACTTCAGGTCTGCCTTCACATTCATTTCATCAGCACTGTCAGGATGGTGTAGACCAGGGGTTCTGGAAGATCGCCTGAGCGAGTTTGATTGGCCTATATTTCATGGGTGTCAAAGAATGTTTAGTGTCCAAATGGCAAAGAAAATTAAATGCCTCTGTAGCATAATTTGAGAACTACTTCACTCATATCCGACAGTGATTCTGATATATTAGCATCTTCAATCCATATTTTAAGTTGATGTCACTATATATTTCATTGAACAATGCTGGTTTATTCACTTCTGTCTTCTTCAGGTTTCATCCTTGCTTTCATTAGGTTTTCCTAGGTTTCCTGCCCAAGTAGAAAGTCTGTCAATGTTGTCAGTTTCTTAAGCTTTAACTTCTCCACCAACAGCATCCAACACAGGAATTAAGCCTTGAAGGCAATCGTAATTGTGATTTGTATATGTACTTTAAATTCAACTGCACTTCAAGGATGCACTGAATCTTGGGATATGTAGTTATCCCACTGTTACGTAGTTCTCGAAGGAAAGTAAAGCACCCTGGATAACATTAACTGGAATTGCTGTCTCTCCCATCATTTAATGTATTTTCAGTATTCACTGATGTACTGATGATGTAATACACCTACAGTAATAAAGATGCACAAACGTATCAGAATCAAATCAGTTTTGGCAGATTAATATTGGCATTTGGATGTATTTGTTGAAAAAATAATATCAGCATCAGATTGATGTTAAGATTTGATCGATATTTGAAACTGTTATTAGTGAAAACACATGGCACCTGCAAAAACTAAATGTTAAAAGGCCATGCACACCAGTAGAGCAGATCTCTTCCTGATATATGTGTATGTGTAAGAATTTTGGGGTCAAAATAAATCAAAGACAATATAAATGAGGCATCTTGAGCTCTGGACATGCAAAATGTGATAGTGAAACGTGAAAGCAACTATTTGTCATTGTGAACACTATCAAGTACCACAACAAAATGTGACCTCTGCACTTAACCCATCGCACGTGCACATGTGGCGCAGCGGACAGCTATCAACAGTGTCCAGGGAGCAGTGTTGCGGACGGTACCTTGCTCAAGGGTACCTCAGTAGTGCCAGGCCGGAACCTGAACCTGCAACCTTCAGTTGTCCTAACCACTAGGCCACCACTGCCTGAATGTTAAGGTGATGCTGGGCAAAAATGCTTACATTTTTCTAATAAAAGCAGACGTAGTCCCAACATTTTGCAAACATTTTTTTGCATCTGCGTCAGAATTGGCAGAAGAATAATTTGCAAGAAAAATATCCAATATTGACCTTGGCCTCCAAATGTCGCGAGTGCATCCCTACAAATAATTACATTAATAATAATAAAATAATCATAATAATAAACCATAAACCATAGATATCAGGAGGCTCTCCCTGCTCACTCGCGCATTATTGCAGCCTGGTATAAAATGACCCATGGCTTGGTACCAGTCTATGGCCTGGTGGATGGGAACATCTGACAAACTACTCAACCGCTTCCAGATAAACTTTTTGCAGCCCAGTGCACAGAGAAGCCGCCGCCTCTCACCGAAAACATTTGTAAACTGCACATTTTCTCACAGTCAATGGCACTGAATGTCATAACATATTACTGCTGGAGGGATATCACTGGTGGCAGCAAGTAGCCACTCAAATGATAATAATGTAAAGCAAAAGCGTTGTTACAGAACCCTGCATGTGTGACTTGGCCTGTCAGTTTTGCCACGGTCATGTGCACTCATTACTGCAATGCCATTCTTCCAGTGTCAGGTTTAAGAAACAAGCTTTTCATTACAGAAAAGTCAGTATGATGGACAGAATGAAGAGCTATGTGCAGTAAATGATGCATAAAACTTTAAACAGCTGACAAGCATGTAGTTTGGAAAGACAGAACAATAGCTGGTGAAGCTAGGTTTTCTACTAGTCTAGCTAAAGCTTTAGTAAGTTACAGATTACATTCCTTTTAAACATACTTAAACATTTAAATGCTAGTTAGCATGTGTACTTGCTATAAAATGTTGATTTGCCTTTTTCATTTAAAAGATTCATGTTTTAAAGTTGTGTCAAAGCTGGCAGATTTTTAATTGGTGTGCATGGATTTTAGGCCAATTTGCAATAAAAAAAAAAAATTTAAATAACTTTTTTTTAAATAACTCAGCAATTACCTGATCAAGTTAATTAAGTCAAGTAGGCATTTCAGTCATTTCAACCATATACAGTTAGCACAGTACATAGTAAAATAAAACAACACTCCTCCAGGACCATGATGCAACATAAAAACACAGGACCACAAAACAACTACACATATATAAAAAAACAAAGTTCACTATGTGCAAACATGTGCAAACCTTGCAGGACAGTGCAAAGACAGACAGTCATGTAAGAAGTGCAGCAGTGACAGTTATGGAAGTTATGGAGTAATGGAATATACCAGGTGCAAAATAGCAGGTTGTGCAAATATGCAGCAGTGTTACAGAAAAAAGACAATGTAAACATGACACAGGAGTAGGAAGATGGCAGCAGCATAATCCATCCATTTTCTAAGCTGCTTCTTCATTTAGGGTCGTCGGGAAGCTGGATCCAATCCCAGCTGACTACAAGCTCTAGGCAGGGTTTACCCATGACAGGAGGCCACTGCAGGGAGGTAGCAGCATAATGTTAAATATACATAGTCAATATAATGATATGGGCTTCTTAAATGGGGGGATGTGTGTGTGTGTGTGTTAACAGTCAGTCCCTGAGTGTTTAAGAGTCCACTATTAGTCTATTAGTACCAGGTTTACCTAAATGAGAAAGATATAACTTACATTGAACTTATATTGAGACAAATGAAAACAATTTTTATATGGTTTCCAGTGTCACCTAACCATTGTGCTCCTCCGGAGAGCAAAAATAGCATCGCCAGATATTGGTTCCAAATACCAGTCAAATGCAATGATCTGTCTGATCGTGATATGCTTTTTCAAGCAAGTATGTGCCAATATTGATAAGATTATGATATCTTTCCTAGTTCGTAGGAGGGGTTTATTTTGATGCAATGCAAAAGCTGATACTAAACTACACTAAAATCCAGAGACTTAGGACATGAAGCGGCTTATGAACATTTCTACAACAAAGCCTGTCCATTATCAAGCAGAAAAAAGCTCAACTCAGTAACCCTCATTAGAAGTGAAGTAAACGTGACGATTTGTCTTTGTGAACACACTCAAGCACCACAACAAAATGTGACCACTGCATTTAACCCATCACACGTGGACACATGGAGCTGGGGGCAACTACCAACAGCGCACAGGAAGCAGTGTAGTGGGATGGTACGTTGCTCAAGGGTACCTCAGTGGTGCCCAGGTTGGGACTTAAACCTGCAACCTTCATTTCACAAGGGCAAGGTTCTAACCGCTAAGCCACCACTGCCCGCAAAGTAGTATTAGTAGCATTTCAATCAGAAACACATGGGCAGTGGTGGTCTAGTGGTTAGAGTTCTTGTGAACAGAAGGTTGCAGATTCAAGTCCCGACCTGGGTTTCACTGAGGTAGTGAGCAAGGTACCGTCCCACTACACTGCTCCCTGGGCGCTTCTCCTAGCCCGCTGCTCCACGTGTGCACGTGATGGGTTGAATGCAAAGGTCACATTTATTGTGGTGCACTTTGAGTGTGTTCACAATGACAAATAAGTCACTTTCACCCTCCATGTTATGATTGAAAACGGGTTGTGATTTCCAGGTCACACTGGCCCATCCAGGGGAGCAAAAAGAACGTAAATTTGATTGCATTGTAAAACACAGATTTTAAGGCCCGGTAGTTTGAGTATGTAGGTATGTGACAGAGGGCTGCTTTCTGCTCCAGTCTTGTTTTGCTTCCTGTGGCTGTGGAGGGGAAGACGCTAGAATGAGGCTGTCACTCACGTGATTAATTAGATGGAAATGACTCTCCATCATGCAGGAGCAGCGCTCAGGATTAGACAAATGGATCAGCTCTTATTTGCATTGTGGCAGATGAACTTTAGCAGAATGCAGAGCAGGTGTGACCTAGGCTGCTTCTTCTCTACTCTCTGTCTCTCTCTCGCTCTCTCTTTCTCTCAGGGGCATGTTTTTCTCAGCCTCCTCCGATCAATAGCCATTCATCCATCTCTCTAACGCTCACTCTCTGCCCTCCCTCTCTGCCCTCCCTCTCTCGTCGAGTGATTGAAGCCAAGGCTGACCCTTCTCTCCTGTGGGACATCAATTTTAAAAGGCAGGCCAGACCTGAGACGGACCCTAAAAGAAAAAAAAAAAGGAAAAGCTGAAGGTGCGTCAGATTATGAATCGTAGCTCATGGGAGACGAACAGGGATATCCTACAGAAAGAGAAGAGTGGTGATATGATATTAAGCAGCCACACCACGGGAGAGCATCACAAACAGCACAAACGTACACATTTAAAGCCACAGCGTTGACCTCAATTCAAAAACAAGAAAAAAAGAAAAACCTCTAAGAGGTTCAGTGCTTGCAATTGTCAGTACGTTGCACAAATAAAATCTTTTGGCACCTCATTCTGGAGCATATTGTTACAACTTGAATTATAAAGTGGAGACCAAGACCACATCTACAGCTAATTAAACGTACAATTAAAAATATGCATAAATACCAACAGCTCTAGCTGAACACAATGCTCTACAAGACGCACATAGTCATAGGTCACAGTTGCTGCCAAGCTAGCCTTATACATTTGATTAACGGTGATCTGAGATTTGACTGGGTTTTTATTAAAGGAATGTTTTAGTACATTTAAGCACAATTTCTACACACTGCATCTGTACCGTACAGTCAGTTACCAGAGACAGTCATCTCCTTGCTGAAAGAGAACACCTTTATGTGAAACACATTTATAACAATGGGCTATTGGGCTATTGCTGAATGCTGTCAGCAAATGTTTACATGGACAGTTATATCTGCTGAACACCTTCATGAATTCTACAATCAAATGTGTTTCTAAGTGAAGCTGTGAGTCTGTATAACTCTCAGACAAGGGATTACGTTTTTCAGTGGAAAGAAGGTGGTTTCCTCTTCTTTCTTAGTGTGGTGAAACACATCAGTGTAAACAGGCCATCTGATCATTGACATAACCGTGTGATATGGTGGTATTCATCAGAGAAGAGTTACCATGGCCTAACCTTAGACTTCTAGAGTGTAATCACAGCTTGCTTTAGTCCTTGAATTTCCTCAAAGGAACTTTTTTAACAAGCTCAAATTTTGAGCTGGATGCACTGAAATTTAATGTTGTACCCCTGAAGACAGGAAACTCTAGCGTGGCATTTCCCCTTTATTACAAGAAACCAGTGAGAGCTTCCCCTTTTGGATGTTTGCAGACATAAGCCATCTTTCTTCATTTTCTAACAATCATGAGCAAATCTATTCTGGCCTTCTCATAGCCTTGACCGACAACATGTATTGTTGGCTTAAAAGGTGCCACAGAACGCATTCATGCTGTTTTTTTAAATTGGTATCTGATGTCTATGTGCAAGGTATGTGACTGGATTTACAGGAAGTACAACCCTTTGATTTTGGCCTTATAATGAAACAGGCTGCTCTGACTGATAAGGTATCTGACAGAGATACCAATGATCCTGTCCCATTTTGCTGTCTGGACCCAGCCTGACCCACCCTGATATACTATTTCTGGTTGAAGTTTTTAACCCACTCACTCCTGCTGAGGAGAGCCCACATGAATAGCCTTATCCTCCAAAGAACTGATCGAAAGTCATTGTGGCACCTGTACACAAGTAACTGCTGCCCCCTAATTAAACTAAGACTATATATATATATAAAATCTGTAAAGCTGCTTTGTGACAACGTCAGTTATATATGTGAAAAGTGGTATAAAAATAAACTTGACTTGATTTACTGGAATGTTTTGTTTCAGAGTAGTGTTTTGCATTTGTTGTATTGGTATATGAGGCAAAGATTAGGCTACAACCTAAAAGTCTACAACCTGACAAAAATAAATTCTAGTGGAAATACCATGATTGCCTGTACGTTGCAACTGCGTACATAAAGAACTTTTTCAGTTTCAAATAGTACAGATTGATATACTCTTTATTATTCACTCTATGTTTACACTTCTTTGTTCACGATTTGTCAGTAAAAACTAATATTCCAATACGATATAACCCATTCCACTCAGACGTCTTTGGCTCTTTTACGTGACTGTATTGATCATGTGTTTGGCCGTGATATTGGCTATGCAAATATACCATAAAATGCAGGAACCAGAAGAATGTAGAGCAAATAAGTATTGAAGAGAGCAGCTGAGGGTGTTGTTATACATAAAGATTTTGAGGAAAATGCAAGTGAGATGAGAGAAGAAAATCAGATTTTACTGCCTGACAAATCTGACAACCTCTGTGAAATACTGAATTGTATGCATTCATGTGCGAATATTGCATTAGTTCCAATTCTAGCGGAAGTGTCTATATAAACAATAAACCTCACTAACTACCTCTCCTTTGTGTGCACTCGTGTTGGCGTTTGCATGTGCATACCAGTCTGTGATTATAAGCCCTCGAAATGATGCTCAGAAGAATTTAGCAGCTGTTTTTTAATTAAACGAAATGAAAGCAGAGCTAATGTTAGTGGTAATAGGTTGTAGACTGTGACAGTGTTCCAAACTGGCTTTTTAAAACAAATGGGATACTCCATCACAGCATAGCCTGTAAATGACCATTTGAACCAAAAGAAAAAGTCTCTAGTTTATTGTTGGGGGGAAGACACAAGATTCCTTAATGAACTGGTGGGTATAATACTGAATATAGAGGCGGTCATCTATAGTTAGTAGGGGAGGGCAGCCTACTTTATGGTCAGTGGAACACAAACAATACTGTGTGAATTACAGTGCTATGCAAAAAGTATGAAAACAGTAAAATGATGTTTTGTTCATTTCTTTATTTGATTTATTTTGGGTGAAAATGAGCACACATTCTTTACAGGGAGCACAGTTAAGTTTATTGTTTTGTTCTGTACCTGTTTGTGCACATTTTCTTTATTTGCATTGAGCTGAAAAAATAAAGGAAATATAAAATGGACCCAAGTGTCAAAATGTGAGCCTTTATTGTGGGTCATTAATGTTAAAACAACCCCCCTCTATGTATCAGTTTCTACTAGCAGTAGTAGTATGTTTAAATAGAATATATTACAGTTAAGCTTATGTTTCTGCAAAAGAGCATTTCTTGGTTATTGGTTTCTTGGGATTAAACAAAAACATTTAATGCTTGAAAAGGTATTTTGATTTGTTTTGTGCACAATATAAAGCAGTTTCTTTTAGTAAAAACTTTTCAATTTATTATAACTGACTGAGCCTTTCAGTGCAGGCACAAATTTAGGGTTTTTGTGGAATTGGAAAAAGAAAAAAAAAATGAAGGCTTCATGTGTAAACAGCTCAGTAGACTATGTAACATATGTGCGTGACATTCCTTGCATTTTTATGAGTGTATGTATGCATAGTGTGTATGCATAACATCTGGATGCCAAAGAGGTTTATCTGAAGTGATTAGCTGAAGCTATTTTCGCATGTCATTTGCTAGCATGGCTAGATTAGCGCCTGTGGAAAAACGAGTTTTGCGTTTCATGGCATCTTCATGTTTCATTAATTGCAATATAATGTGCATTTGCTTGAAAAACGTTCCATTACAATCAGTATAACTGAGATATCATGCTGGAGATTTCTCAGCGGCCCTCTTATTAGCAGTTTTTCATAGACGCCATTATGAATGTCACTGCAGGATGCATGCTGTTAAATTATGTGGGGGGTAGATAGCAGGTGTTTCTGGCAGACATGGCAATATGCTTGCAGTTGCTTCAGGGTACTTACACTAAACCATTCAGATGTACTTTCAGCTTTTGTGGGCGTTGGTGTCGGTTCTCCGTTTTCAATTATACTATTCATTTTTAATCACTGCTCCCAAATGTCCCCGCATTTAACTGGATCCTGTGGGGAATAAGATTGGTGTTTTTAAGTGGAAAATCTTGATGCTTGGAGCATTAGCCCTCTCTGTTTGACTTAATTAGTCATTATCACAGCTTGTTGAGAAATACGCCCAATCTGCTAGAGCAAAGATAATAATTTTAGAGCAATATGCAGCAGAAAGTACATCCACACATTCAGAGAACACCTTATTCGAATCGCAACTGGTCATTAGAAGGGGTCATAACTGCGTTTTTTATTTTCTTCAAATATTTTAAAAGGTTTTCGTACTGAGAGACATTGTGGCGTTCTGCATTATTTAACGTCTGGAATTCCACAAACACACACAGCATATTTCTGTCCTGCATTTTTTCTTGGATTAAATTTTTTCTTACTTAGATTATTCAAGTGGTTTTATGCACAATAGTTGAACTTCGTGGTTTTAAATTATTATTAAACTCTTTTTATTGCTTAAAATGAAAAGGGTAGCTTTTGTTATTGTGCGTGTAAGACAAGTATTGTAAATGGCCTTGTTTTCTCATTCAAAAGCAACCCTCTTTATAACTTCAGCATCTGCTCTAGATGGTTTGGCAAATATAATTAAATGGATTTGTGTTTCTGCCATCATAGAAACAGTGAAATCAAAGCTGTTTTTTTTCCTTTGATCCTTATGAAGTGAATGTAAATATTTCATGAATGTTGGGACACTTTAAATGTTTCTTAAATTGTAAAACATTAATATAACAAAAAATAAAAAAATATATTATTGTATCACAAGAATTGTTTGTTACGTACAGACTTTACATTTTTGAGCTTAACATTAAATTGGGGAACCCCCTCCTCAAAAAAAGCATTCTGAACTAAATATAAATTGAAAATATAAAGTACTGTTGATCAAGTTACCTGGTAGACCTAAAATGCTCCAGAGAGTTTAATGAATGCTATGTAATCCCATTCCTCACAAACTTCTGTGTAAAGTGCAGTGAGCTTTGTGACCCTTGCCGTTACATCTTATCCATTATATTCTTATATCCAGCCCCACAATCAGTATCCAACAGATTGTTTACATACATCTGCATCTCATCGATCTTTTATCTACAAGACTGTATGGCTACTATTTATAATTCCACTTTTGTGGCTGGACAAAGGATGGCTTCCCTTTTTAAAAAAGGGGGACAAGAAATACAACTCTTGAGCAGGAAGAGAGATACCTTTTTGAAAACAGTCCTCTGCTTTTATTTCTACTTGATTTGAAGTACAAAAGAATTTACATTCCAAGGTAGACGGGTACTGCAAGTTTTGCTAGCTATTATAGTTCTGTTGTAGCATCCATTCAATTTCTAATCCGGTTCTTCCATTTTGGGTTGTGGGTACACCCAGGACAGGAGCCCAACACAGAGACAGACAACCATTCACACTCACATTCACACCTATGGGCAATTTAGAGTATCCATTCAACCTACTGCAAGCCTTTGGAGAGTGAAAGGAAACCCAAAATCCATGCAAACATGGGGAAAGCTTGCAAAGTCCACACAGAAAGGCACCAAACACCTGAACCCAGGATCTTCTTGCTTTGAGACGACAGAGCTACCCACTGCACCACCATGCCCTGTTGTAGCATTTCATTGAAAAATAGAAAAACTTAAAAAGACGCACTTCTCTGTTTATTAAAAAGTGTCTTTAGTCAGAATAAATCAGAACGAGATCCTTTTGCATATTTCAAAGTGACTCTCTTTCCTATTGTTACTAATGCTTGCTGGTGAAGGCCAGTTTGCCACAATGCTTTCTCAGCAAGATGCCTCAGACAAGAGACAAAGAAACATAGAAGAGCAAGAAGAGTGCACCACTGTTGCCAGATTGTTTCTATGGGTTTTGTAGGTTATTGCCAAAGGAAAATTATCAAAACCCAACAAAATACATAAATAACCAAACCCACAAAAACTATTAAAATGTCAGACCATAATAATAAATTATACAGCATGTCACCTTTTCTCCCATTCTATCATTGGAATCAAAATACAATTCCTCAAAAAATTGTATTAACATAATAAAGTCAAATATTTCAATCCAAATACAATTAAATGTATATATATA
>JBBPDA010000104.1:59090-101265 GCA_037974385.1 Arnoldichthys spilopterus
ATATATAAACAAATGCTAAACTGATGTCCTTCCAAAATAATGTGAAGAGTGAGCCCCCATATATAAGATTGAAATGTGTTTATTTGTATGTGTATATGTGACCATGGACAAGACCTGGAAGATTTTGACACTTCCTAGAACTAAGGGGCCCTGTGTGGGTCATGGCTGGGCTCTTGAGGCTCCTAGATGCTTACATTTTATAAAAATAGCCCTTACAGCTGGCTGGGGCAGCTCTAGCAGGGCAGAAATGTCATTTTGTGGCAAAAGTCACTGAGCTTTTTAGTACAACTCATCCTGTTGCCATGGTTTGTCTTTGAAGCCTGCAGGGTTATGCAATGGGTGTGGCTGAAATGCCAGGTGTGATGTGTGTCCATACACTTTTGGCCACATAGACTATGTTTGATTACTGTTTATTTCTGCAGGATTTTTTTTCGCTTCTTACGAGTTCTCAGTTTTGTGCATGTCAATTTCAGGTTAATGCAGTGAAGTAAAGAAGTGAAATATATGGCCCCACCTATGATTTTAGTATGTTCATACAAAACAGCAGTCCAGGTGCCAACATCAAGTTCACTGAGAGACTAAATGTTGTAAATATGCATGATGCCTTTCCTCCTGCCACAAAACTCAACCAAAGTAATCAGCCAAGATGCATCAGAGATGTACAGAAATGCCAGGTGTATAAACGGTCAAAGAGCTGTGTTAAAACCAACTTCTGAAATGTGGTGGTGGTTCATAGTAATTTAATAGTAATTTTCTCAGTTTTTGTCATTGTGCCCTGAAGATGGTTGGAAACGTTCCATTCTTTTTCACCTTCTTGACTTCTACGCTTTTAGTCTAACTTCGGGGAAAAAACACTGAAGTGGTTTCAAATGTGATTTATATATAGGGCAGTTTGCAAGACTTCCTGCACAGCGGCAGAGCAGCCATTTATGACTATCAAGACTATCCACAGCTGCACGAAAGATTGAACTATTCGCCTGACCCCAAGGGGCCGGGTTTAAAGTTTTACATTTACGTTCTTACAGCCTGCAGCCAGCACTTTTAACAGATTTTACCCTTCATTTACCTCAACTTTAGTTTTCGTCATTACTGTATTTCTGCTCTCTACATCTATTACCTTCAATGTGGCACCCTGGAGTCACCAACTCAGAAAGCTACACACTTTTGAGAAAACGGATGCAGTCCCTGAATGACATAGGGAAATAATGATTGCAGTCAATAGGACTTTAACACTATTTGTTCAGACAAAATGTTTAAATGTAATATGTTCTGTGTAAAGAACAATGTCACACCTGAATGTCCTGCTTCACTTTTACATTGATGAAGAAAAAAAAAAGTTTCTTAGACTTAAGATCACAGCTTACCCTCTTAGAGCATCTTGCTCAGCCCAACTGCACCTTAAACCAGTTTCCAGTTTTTACTGGTAATTTAAGCAGTGTGTTTACAGTGGTAAAAGTAAATGGCAAACTGCCAAATGTATAAACATAAATGAATAAAAAACAAATCATGTAAATCTGATGGCAAACAGGCCAGATTTCAGTTTTCAGGAATGAAGAACCTGGTTAACTTTGTATGTAGCTTTCCTGAAGCATACAAAATAAATGAAGTCCTAAATGTTAATGAAGAGAATTTCTACAGGTTTCCCAACCTTTGCATCCTTACTTTCACCCCTTTCTGTCCAGTTCATTCCAAACCAGCTTGTAGCTGAAGTCTGGAGACTTCCATTAACTAAATCTGCTGCTAAATTCTTTTCTTCTAATCTTGTGGCATCATCTTCTTACTGTGTATCTTTGTTTCTTGCCTTTTCCTCCCCATTCTGATAGTGATATACAGAATTACTTCCTGCACTACATTACTGCATTAATAATGCATCAGCAATGTGTTCCAGCTCTGCTTTTGTTCAGACAGAGGTAGGTCATCAGCAGATGTTGGGGCTCATGTGGATATTGTTTGCGTTAATCTTCAAGGCTTCATTCACTTCCATTGCTGCAGGAAAGCTGTAAGGTTACCAGGATCATAATGATTAATTCTACATTTTGGACCTTAAACATTTTATTTATGATGGATTTATTGCAGCCACTTACCTTTGTCGAATTTAAGGTAATTCACTGTAACTAAACTTCTTAAATTATCAGTAAAAACTGGAAAAATGTTTGTTGCTCTGGATAAGAGCATCTGCCAAATGCTGTAGAAAATCGGTCTACAAACATTTGTGATTTAGATCCTTTAGATAGGCAGTAAATCATTAAAATGTGATATTTCTTCATCATATGATTATTATATGAATAGTTATTGGTTCAAAATGTTTCATACAGAACATACATCCTGCATTCAGGGCTGAAAGAGCATAAATGCTGTTTTGAAACTTGCTTTAAAACATACACTTAACGTAGTGAAACATGTCTGAAGGACATCCATGCAGGAGAGTACTGTAAAATTCAACATCATGTAGCAACTCTGAAAACACTGATGCAGTTTCAATATTATGTTACATTTTCAATTTTTTTTTTGCCAATATAACAGCTGCTGTAAAAGTACCCAGATGTTTTAAATCAAATTGTATAGCAGCTGCTTTCTATTGTCTAAATGTAGCCATATCAATTCTGCATTATACAAATAGAATATGCCAACATATAAAGCCAGCCTTTGTTGCTATTCTGCTCAGGTCACCAACACCAGTCCTTGAGTCCAGTTTCTGCTCAGGAGCAAAAGTCCATAAACTTCATTTTTGCACATCCTAGCAGAAATCACGCAAGAACACTTTCATGGACAATCCTACTCAAGGTGGTTTTCCTTATTGTACAGGGGAAGGATTGTGGGAGGAAGATTGCTTAAACAGTGGATGTGAGTGTGGACTTTATGTGGGTTTTATTCATTGGGAAGTGAATGGTTTTGTAAATAAACATCATTTGTATAGCACCTTTCATGCTGCAGCTTAGAAATGACATAGAAATACATCTAGAAATATGCGAGAAAAAAAAAAAAAAAAAAAAACAGAGTGCAAAAAATAACCCAACTGGATAATACAACAAATACAAAGCTTTAAAAGGAAAAAAATGTAAAAAGAAATTATACAATGAAGTAAAATACATCATTTTGTGTACCAGTGCATAAGCACAAAGTGGAGATTTATTTTAATTTTTAAAAAATATATATTTAGTGAGCTCAATAAAGCAGTAGATGATTATCCAGGTGTTCTATAAGGCAAATAATTAAAAAGGTTTGAGTTAATCTAGGATGCTGGTTAATAGCAGAAACTCTGTATGAGTCTTTCAGTGGTTTTCTTCAGGAGGCCACTTCAAAGTGCAACACAGTAAACAACTTAGCCTGAGATAAAGTCAATTTTTCAGAATCTTTGAAATTATAAGTGGCTGTACCTTAGCTTTGTTTTTAATGTGGAAAAATGATGTTTTTGTCACCTTGTTAATTTGGGACTTAAAGCTTAGATGTGAATGTAAGACAACACCAAGCCTCGTAAACACAGTTATTAAACAGGATTTCTCTTTGTGCTTTATGGTCGACTAAGTAGGACTTCAGTTTTGTCCTCGTTATCCTTAGGAAATTATTGCTCATTCATTCATTAATCGAAAAGGCACAAGTAGAAATGCAGTTTATAACATTTACATCATTTTGTACAGCAGAGATGTACAGCAGCATGTTATCCATTTAAATATGGAAGCATACATTGTGCTCTAACACCTATACTTGTGCAGCTAATAATGTTTACCTGTGTAATGTATACAGTACAATGTGAATGCAGTTACATGCTATACACCAGATTTGTCCAATTTCTTGTACTTCTTGTAAATATGTAGATTTATAGTTTTGTAACTTTTTCATTATTTATCAATATGTTTTTTTTCTGCACTGTCCCTTTGTTGCTGCTGTAACAATGACAATTTCCCCCACGTGAGACAATAAAGACTAATCTTGTGTTACCTCTAATAAAGTCACCAAATGGCAGCTATTAAAGTGAGAATAATATTGGAGAATAAAATAATATAATTTACGTGCTAGATCACACTCATTTACTTGAAGTGAAAATTTAATGCCAGATGGGATCTCAACATAATAAACACCAAACTGTACCAAATAAAGTGGTGGCCTTTGAACAGAAGGTTGCAGGTTCATGTCCTGCCCCGTGCAACACTGAGGTACCCTTAACTGAGGTACTGTCCCGCTACACTGCTCTCCAAACGCTGTTGATATGCATGTGTGATGGGTGAAATGCAGAGGTCACATTTCATGGTGATGTTTAATGTATAGTCATTTTCAAATGACATCACTCTTAATATGGGTATTACTAGTTATGAATTCCTTTTTTGAAAAGTAATCTAATTACTTTACCCATAAGGTAATTCGTTATTAGCGAAAATCAATTCTGTGTTACTTCTAAATATCATTTTTGACTGACAATGCTGTTTAAGACAAAAAACAAGCAGCAGTACCACATCTTTCTGCCTTGCCAGTTCTTGCACGGGCCTACACTGTATAATAGACATAACATTACTGTGTGTCGTAATGAGAGATCACAACCCACACCTTGGCCACAGAAAGATTTACACTAAATACTGATTTTGGTAGAAAGTAAAACTATGCAAGCTGAGTATAAAGTTGTAAGCAAGTTATGCAAGTAACAGCCTACTATTCCTTTTATGGACATACTGGGTGGAAATGGATTTTTGAAATAATAAAACCTTTTTTAGAAGAAATAACTGAATGCCTGAATGCCTTTTTTGTCCAAACTGGACAGCACTATTGTGCATTAATATTTTTATTAAGGTAAAATTAACAAGTAATAATCTCATTTAAATGTCAGTAATTGTAACTGTGCCCTTTAATTTGAAAAGTACCAAAAGTAGTGCAATCACAGTAACGCACTACTTTATTACATCCAACATTGCTCATTAGGTCTAAACGAATTCTTGTTAGCAATCTATAAAGCTTGTCTAACCTTGCTAAAAAACAAACACAGCAGTGGTGGCCTAGTGGTTAGGACATTGCCCTTTAGACCTAAGGGTTGCAGGTTCAAGTCCCGGCCCAGACACTACTGAGGTACCCTTGAGCAAGGTATCGTCCTGCTACACTGCTCCCTGTCTTGAAAGTCGCTTTGGAAAAAAACGTCAGCCAAATATGTAAATGTAAACACAGCTGTGGGCGGAGCTATGATAGACCATTTTATTAACATCTACTATAGTATGTTTAAAACAAACACATCTGTATACAGTAAATGTGCAGCACAATGGAGCAGGAAGCAGGAGATCGTAAACATTGGGTAACTTATTTTGGGCATATTCAGCAGAGTGCATACTATGAGTACTCTGGCTAATCCAGAAAAACACATTCACACACACACAAAGCCAGGTTCTCTGAGGGAAAAGTGCAAAGAACAATATGAAGGCTCTTTGGGCAGCACTTTCATGATAACATGGGCATATGTAAAATACAACATGTATGAAACCCAGTTGTTTTAAAGGAAAATCCCTCTTTACAAAAGGAATGGGATCCTAGTGCATGACTACAACTTAGTAAGGCAGAGAAATGAGATTAAATCATGGCCATGACTTAGTATGGCATGGCATGGGAATGAGGTAGTCGGAAATAAGGCATGGGAACAAGATAATAAGGTTTTTATATTTAAGTTGTGGCCACAAAGTAGAAAGGCATTGAGGTAGTTAACTCACAGCTTTAACTCAGTAAGGTAAAGAAACAATTAAGCTGTACCCATGATTAAGTTAGGGCTACAAATTAGGCTCCCTTTCTCATTTCTTACCAAGTTGTGGCCACAAATTAATTTTTTTTAGAAGAATGGACATCATGAGCATTGGATTGCTTGTCCAATTATTCTTCTGAAATTAAAGAGGTATTATAATGAGTGCCCTGCTGCACTAACTGCCTCTACTCTTCTAGATGTTGTACACTGCTGTGAGAATTTGCATGTGTTCAGCCACAAGAGCAATTATGTCAGGCAAGTTAGCTGACTGTTAATAGATCTTCACCACTCCAGCTCCATGTACTGGATGGGCCTTGCACTCCAGAGAGTGTGGTTTCACTGCTCCACAGCCCTACAGGAGCTCAAATCAGATTACAAGCGTTGAATAGCTTAATGACAAATAAAATTAATAAACAAATTTTATTCATTTTGTGGGCAGCACAGAATTGCAGTGGTTAGCTCTATTCTTTAAAAGCAAGGTCAAGGGTTCAGCCATGGGTGCCTGAGTTCGCAAGCTGTGTTCGAATAGGTTTCTTGCTCTGGTTTCCACCCACTATAGAAAGGCTTGTGGTTTAGGTTAATTGGATACTCTACATTGTCTGTAGGTGTGAGTGTGGAAATAGCTGTCTGTCTCTATGTTGGGTTGGCCTCCTGAAATGGGTGTATGCTGCCATGGGATCAGCTGATGGATGGATGGATGGATGGATGGATGGATGGATGGATGGATGGATAGGCAGCCATTGATGATATGTCATGGATGGATAAGTCAATTAAACAGAACCAAAAAGAACTGAACTTAATATAACTTAGATTGATTGGATGGATAGATGGATGGATGGATGAATGGATGGATGGAGGGAGGGATGGGTGGAGGGATGGATGGATGATTTTGCTGTCATGTTGACCATGCCCAGGCTTTATCACAAGTAAATTTCCATCTTTCTAGGCCTCACTGTATCAGCTTTAATGACATCTGGTACTGATGTTTGATAAATGCACAGTGTACAGATTAACATAATTACATTTTGCTTTGATGAGATACAAGTGCCATAACATGCAAATGAAATGTTACATTCCAGACAAAGTTCCACATGATCAGAGGAAGGCCTGTAGTGTCTGAACTGTGTTTACTGCTGTATTGAGCTCTAAATGGGTCACCAAGGAGTCATTCCACTGGGCAATGTCCATTTGTCTTTTCCAACTAATTACAGCCACCAGCAGCAGACAAGGATATAGAATGCATGACCAGCCACTGCTAACATACATGCCACCATACACAGTCACACATGCACACACAGTAATGATATAGCCCAGTGTAAAAGCTCCAGTTAAGTTGACTCCCGGGTGCAGGATATTGTCTTTTCTCTGCCGTCATACAGGAGTTGTTTTCTTGGAGTATAAAATATCTAATGATGATGAACCTTGATTACCACTGCAGTCGCTAGTGTTCCACTGGAGCGCGGAAGTGTGGGGGGGGAAAGGCAATTTAGCCATGGCTCAAAGTCTGTCTCCCATGGAGACCATCCGCATAGTGCCTGGTGTGCTAATCAATGTCATTAAAGCACTGACAGGTGCTGAATTCTAATAGAACCCATTCCACCTGTGTGTATGTGTCTATGTGTGTGTGTGGGTGTGCGCTCCCTCCTGATAAAACAGATTTAATCTGAAATCAGACATTCCGATCAGATTAGCCTCATTTGTCTGGGTTCCTGCTCTTTGTCAGGTACTATCCGTCAACCCCTTCGCCTTGTCTGCCATCAGCACAACTGTACAAAAAGCGCTCAAACAGTCACTAAACAGTTTAAACCCTTATTTCTACTTTACAGCAACTGTGTTATGCTTTCTCTCAAGCACAATACCAAATGGCACTCTGCAGTCCTCCTCAAAATCAAGTCAAGTTTATTTCTATTGTGCTTTTTACAACCAAGCAGCTTTAGCAGTTCTGAGCCCCCGATGAGCAAGGCAAAGGCTACAGAGGCAAAGAAAAACTCCCTAAGCTGTAGGAAGAAACCTCAGGAGGAACCAAGGTTTAGAAGGGGGAACCCATCCTCCTCTGGTTGACACTGGATACCAATAACAAACAAGAGAAAAAAGAAAGTCAGTGCTTTGGGGTAACATTAGCGGTGTCAACATGTAACTGTGCTTTTAAATTGTAAACACCTAATAGGACCATGGCCACATGTTCGGAAAGTGAAGGAACAAGTTCTTTTATGGAGACGAATGTGTCCCATTCTTGTCTAGGATTCAAGCTGCTCAACAGTCCTGGGTATTTTTTGTCGTATTTTTCTTTTCATGATGCGCCAAATGTTTTTAACTGGCGTAAGGACTGGACTGCAGGCAAGTCAGTTCAGTGCCCAGACTCTTCTGAAATTCGCAAGGCCTTCTCTAAAAGGGATATCATCTGGATACTAGAATATGCTGCTCTAAAACCTTTGTATACTTTTCAGCATTGATGGGGCCTTTCCAGATGTGCAAGCTGCCAGTGTTATTCACCAGCAGGACATACCTGCTTACCCAATGTTTCTTTTGAGCTTAAATGTTATATACGATTTTTGTCCTCTCTACAGTACATTTCACCCACTACAGGCTTTTCATCCACATGTAACCTTACTGTGAGAATTTCATTGCATTCGTCCACAAGAGCAGAGCTGTCAGACACTGATGATGCCTGATTAGCTCTGGCTCTACATCACTCCAGTTCATGTTTGAGCCCCATCACTCCTGAGACAGGAGTTTCACTGCTCCACAGCCCTACAGCAGCTCAGTTCAGGTTAGAAGCATAAAATAGTTAAATGGCCAGTAAAATTAATAAACCAGTTTTGCTCACATCTGAAAAGTTATTTTGTCATGTTGACCAGAAAGCCGTCACCATCACCTCCTCACCTGTGAACTTATTTTTGCTAACAGGTCACTACTGAGCCTGCATCATTCCAACCCTCGCCACAGTAAGCATCTGCTGAAATGCATAGTGTATGCGTAAACAGTCTCTCCAGGCTCAACTCCCATCATAAATATTGCCAGACTGGTAAAAATTCCATTCACAAAATGTGAACTCGAATTTTGTCAAAATAGATACAATTTTAAGTGCCATTTATTTAAATGTGTATTTATTTTGTGTGTACGTTTACATAGTGGTTGTGTGCCCACAAGTCTTTAGTCAACCAATTAAATTATTTGTTTTGAAAATTAGGATCAATTAGACTTGATTTCTTCCAGTATGAAGTAAGCTACAGCCCATCATTTAGTGAACAATTACTATTTATTCGAGGAGCTTAAGCTTGGAAAGCTTTTGAAATTCAACATGTGATTTGGCCAGGACTGTGCCTTTTACAAAAACAAATGAGTATTGTACATGCGAATGAACTATAAAACGTCAGTGTGCGTACACAAAACAATCTTATCATGAAGCTACACGATCTGCTACAGGCCCGAAACTTAATTTTATCCACAACAACTACAAGTGGTCTTTTGGATCCAACCACACATCACAAGGCCTGATTTCAATAATTACATTCCCTCCCTGGAGCTCATTAGTGAAGTAAAGAGGAAATAAGCAGAGTGCCCATAAACACTGAGACACTGAACCCCTGCACTGCAGCATCAAGCCTAAACAAAGGTCCATTTATTCCTTCCATGTCAAATATTTAGACATATGTTCAGTGAGGTATCATTTAAAATTTCATAGAAACTGTATTTTTATGCTAAAGTTATTAAGGACCCTGATTACTGTCCTAATCTATAGTCAACAGCTGCCTACTTTATTGCATAATATGTCTCTAGTGAACTGTGTGAGCGTTTGTGCCTTTTTGCACATGCCTGATTTTAGACCTCATGCATTCACTTATATTTTCCACATTACCTTCAGCAAAGCCTTTTCAGGTTAAGAGTTTACTTTATCATCTTAAAAGCACTGCTGCTGTTTAATAACTAATCAAATCACACATGTCGCTGCTGGCCACATAACTAGCCATATAAATGGAACGGCTGTGTGTGTTTGTGATAACCTGTTGGAATGCTATTGAGAACGGTAGCAAAGGTGCGCTTACATTTTAACAACTCCAGCATCAAATGCTGTGAGGGAATTACGGAACCTTTTACATAGACAAGGTGAAAAATGGGCCATGTAGTCAGTCCTGAGGATTTTCAAGCTGCGGTTATAATGGAGCTCTCCGTGGTGCTGATCCATGGCGGGGAGCCTGCGGAGGTGCTGAAAGGACAGCGCTCCAGAGCACAAAGACCTCCAACAGACTGCCCATGCAATTCACTTAGTGTTTACTTAGCAGGGCCTTAGAGGTTTCCTCATTTCATGGAAAACAGCATTTTCATGGGCAGATTGTTGCAAAAACCACTTTATCATGTTCATAAACTTTCTGCTATTGTTAGAGATCCAGTATTGCTATCGGGTCTACACTGATTAGCCATTACGTTAACATTACTTGGCTAATATTATGCAGGTCCCCCTCATGAAGCAGCTTTGACACCTTCTTATCAGTCAGCATTCACTTTTTAAACCACAGTTGCTCTTCTGCCTGATCGTATCAAACAGCCTAGCCTTCACTCCCCACATGCATCAGTGTGTCTCGGGTGCCCATGGCCCTGGTGTCAATTCACCAGTTGTCCTTCCTTGGATCACTTTTGGTAGGTACTGACTACTGCATACCTGGAACACTCCACAAGACCTGCTGCTCTGGAGATGCTCTCAGCCGTCTAGCCATCACCATAAGGCCCTTGTCAAAGTGGCTAGGAACCTTTACATCAATTTCAAGAGCTGACTGATTACTTGCTGCATAATATATCCCACCACCTACATCCCCCCCCCCCCCGACAGGTGCAATTGTAATGAAATAACTAGACACTCAATGTAATAAACCTGTCACTGGTGTTAAATGTGTGGCTGACTGGTGTATATGGGGTATCGGAGGAAAATAATACTACATCCAATGATATTCTGTAACAAACATATTACATGTCATAGAATTGCTCACATCAGCACATAAAGCAAAGCTGGTCATGTTACGTGAAGTGCTTAAATAAAAAAAGAGCTTTTTCTAAAGCTTAGAAAAGGAAAAAAAACATAATGCTCTGATATCAGATGGTAAGAGTAGTCTTGTGGTGTCTAAGATTACCATAAGAATACTACAGTTACATACAGACTACTCAAACTATTACACTGCAGCCTCAGCAACTGAAGTCACTGAGTGTGGAAAGGGCATCACTGCTTGTGAACTCCCACATACACCTCAAGCATAACATGCAGTGTTTAATGAGACTGAAGATAAACACACACACCTAAATGCAGAGAAGGAAAGAGAGAGAGCGATAACAGAGAGAGGGAGAGCAAGTAAGATAAACATACATAGAGAAAGAACAATAGCTAAAGACACAGAAAGAGAGAGAGCAAGAGAGAGAGAGAGAGAGAGAGAGAGAGAGAGAGAGAGAGAGCGAGAGAAAGACAGAAAGAAAGATATAGAGCAACAAAGACAGAGAGACAGAGCAAAGAACAAAAGGTAAAGACCGAGAGAAGGAGAGTAAGCAAAAGAGACAGAGAGAGAGGGAGAGAGAGAGAGAGGAAGAGAGAGATAAAGATAGAGAAAAAGATAGAGAGAGTGAGAGAAATAGAGAAAGAACAAGGGATAGAGACATAGAGAAAGACCAACTGCAATGTGTTGGCCTCCTCTCCTGGGTGTCCCCCCGCCTTAGGCCTGTAGTCAGCTGGGATGGGCTCCAGCTTCCCTGCTACCCGGAAACGGAAGAAGTGGTTTAGAAATTGGATGGATGGATGGAGAAAGTACAAGAGGTAAAGACAGAGAGAAGGAGAGTGAGGGAGAGAGGGGGGATGGGGGAGAGAGAGAGAGAGAGCTAGAAAAAGAACAAGGGATAGAGAGAGAGGGGGGGGGACAAAATGAAAGAAAGAGATGGGTGTAAAGAGACATCAAGAAATCAAAAGAAAGATACGAAGAGCAAGAAAGACAGAGATACAGGCAGACAGAGAGAGAGAGAGAAGGGCAGACTAAAAGAGAGAGATTTGGATAAAGAGAGAAAGCAAGCAAGCAAAATGAGAAAGCGATGGAGCGAGAGAACTCGTCCTTTGTAAGTCTCTTTGCACCCTACCATTTTCACAGGACTTGTTTATCATTTCTAATCAGCGTGTGCATTGAACTTGATCTTGCTCATTTCATCTTGTTTGGAGGTTTATTCTGATTATTTGATGATGTCGTGTCTATTCTATTTCACTGCTTTCACAAAAAAATGGTCGGTACCCCTCTTTAAAGCCCTTTCATCTGAATTTCATTATAATTCTCGGCTTGCTTTTATATGGCATCTCAGGCTTCCCTCTCGCTCTGCCATGCAAATGCCCTGCGAGCATTCTGTGATCAGGGAAATGAGAAATTTGCAGGCAGTCAGCACGGAAATAGCCGCAGTGTGTAATTATAGTCGTACAGAGCTTGAGTTGTGCTCTCTCAGAAACAGAAATAAGAGACTACTGATTTGTTAAATAGGCTGAATTGCTTTACCGAAATATGAAAGGGAAGCATTTCTGAAAGATCCGGCCCACGAACTGCCAAAGCGCATGCAGAAACATTTGGAGCCCCATATTTTTGGAGACGTTCTCCTGAGACTAATTTGGCATTCTGCAGAGCTTCGTGTTGTTTCGCAACAATTCTGGTTCTCACCGCTTTATGAAGTTGGCTTTGATATTAAATGCACTACTGTTCGAATTTGGAGGCACCGTTCAAAAGTTTGGAAACACAATTTTAAAAAAAGCAGTGACCAGATCTCGATGTAAATAACTTGAAATGCTTAAATTTAAGATCATATTTAGCTTTTTTTTGCAACATTCCTGTTCTCCAAACAACTGAATATTATCTGAAAATCATTAAAAACACTTTTTACAGTCTAGTTTAAAAAATACATACTTACTGTTTTCTATATGGCTTCACTGCTGTGGACATCTTCCCTCAAAGCTATTAAGCTACATTCACCTACCTTGGCTCTCTTCTTTTTGCCATAGTGAAGTGAAAGTCACTATTTCATTGTGAACACACTCAAGCACCATAATGAAATGTGACCTCTGCATTTAATCCATCACACATGGAGCAGCGAGCAGCTATCAACAGCATCCGGGGAGTTTTGTAGCGGGACGGTACCTTCCTCAATGGTACCTCAGTGGTGCCTGGGACCGGACTTGAACCTGCAACCTTCAGTTCACAAAGGCAATGGGGCTTGGGGGGGGGTGCTCTTGTAAAATGCGCTTGTTGAGCAATGGGTGTGGCTAGAACGCCTGAATTCAATAATTAGAAGAGATGTCTATATACCTTTGGCCACAAAGTGTAGATACAGTGTTAACAGGAAGGTACACATTCATTAAACACTTGTTTGAACTGGTTCTAGCAGGCTCATTCCAGGGGGAACTCAATGTTTGTGTTCAAAAGGTTTTTAAATCTACATCATGTATAATATTTCCATAAAACTGTTTTATGAGTAGATGAAAAGCGAGTCCCTTGGAAAGAAAATAAACCCTGGTTTGGCTTTACTAGTCTGTCTGGCCTGTGTTGTTCTGCAACTCCTCTGGCCTGCTGACTCATGGACAATACTCAGAGGAACCTGAAGGAACTTCTAATACTCAGAGGAGCTTCACTTCTGAGACATTAGCCTCCAGAATCGCCTCGTGCTGTTCCACTTGCACTTATTTCACTGCAAGATCGCTGCCACAGTCTTCCTTCCTCCCAGATATTTTTACTTATTTTCTGATTTCGTCCTTTCTTTGTTCTTGAAACAAAAAAACAATGAAAATCTGTCACTAAATACTAAAGCTTAGGCTCATTATGGATTATGGAGCCCATATTCTTTCCAATATTTGATGAATCACCTCTTCATAGACAGTAGTGGTGGCAAATAAATCAGTTTTTCCAATTAAGAGCAAGTATTATCTTGCTATGAGAAAGGCCAAAAGAGAGAGAAAGCCATAGCTGTTAATACTGGAGGTGAGTAATAACCTTTCTGATGGTAGCAGTTCGTGTCTTATTAAGGCGGACTTGCCTCCCTAATTCTTTTGCTTAATCATTATGTCTGGAGTTGATCTTTGTTGGCCTGTCATATCCTGAAAAGATTGTGGAGAAGTCTGAACCAGGCTGCAATCAAGGAAACACAGTATGCATATGTGGTGGCCTAGTGCTTATGACCTTGCCCTTGTGAACTGAAGGTCACAGAATCATGTCCTGGACCGGGCACCACTGAGGTACCCTTGAGCAAGATACCGTCCCCCTACACTGCTCCCCGGGCACTGTTGATAGCTGCCCATTGCTCCACGTGTGCACATGTGATGGGTTAAAAGCAGAGGTCACATTTCGTTGTGGTGCTTGAGTGTGTTCACAATGACAAATTGTCACTTTCACTTCACATTTTTACTGTCATTTCAAAATCTCAAAATTATTTTTTTTATTGTTTTTACACCATTTGAAAGCACAAACTGCTTTAATTAGAAAGACTCATTACAGGTTTCTGCTTCTTTGTGAGTGTAGCAATTGCCCATAAACTCCTGACAAAGTGGAAAAATATGCGTGTAATATGTGGTGTAACACAGCCTTCCATCACTTCTTAACTACATCAGCCTTCTGGCTCCAATGCAAAACTAAAGTAACACATTTCAGCCATGAAACAACTGCTGTTGTTTTTTTTTTAGTTGTCTGTTTTTTTTAGAATCAATCCCTAAAAATGTTCAGTAATAATAGTAAAAGCCCAACCACCCTAAAAGTTTGGTAGCCACATTTAGCATGAAACTGCATTCATTACATTGAAATTTGCCAACAGTTTGCAAGTAAATTTTGTGATCGAACATTACACATAAACTACGTGTAGCTATGTGCTCTCTCAACCAAAAGCACCACTGCTTTGGTGCAAATGACCTCTGAAAAGGCTTTATAGAGCAGCAGTGAAGATCCAACATGGAGGAAATGCTCATTTTAGCAGTGTGGAGGCAAGACCCCTTATACATTCTATCCCTACTTGCTATATACCAAAAAAAATAAAGCAAACACAGTAAAGACTGGCATCATGATATGCAGTCAGTAGACTGGATTACATTGTAGAATTTCGCATTTACAATTTTTCAGTTTTCTCTATTTTCAAATAACAAATACATTTCTGAGATTTTACTCGTGATTTCAAATATGTTAAAAAATGTGCTTTCAGATTTATCCTGTTTTAATAAATCCTCATTCAAAGAGACAGGAGCCTGGTCTTGTCTGGAAATATCTGCCTGGGGGCACTGCCAAGCTGGCCTGACAGATTTCCTATAAAAACTCTGACGTTGGCGAGTTCACTAGATAGCTAACTGCATTAGAAGGTTGTTCTTCATTGCCAATCTCTCAATCCAACCCTAGTCGCTCATATTTTACAGGGCTGAGAAAAGCAGATTTTTATTGTGACTCAATATAGCCTTTATTTTTCAGCAGAAAGAGGGGAAAAAAGTGTCAGAAAGATTAAATAGGATTACAAGAAAGCACCAGATCTGTCAACAAATAACTGGACAGATACTGGAAATGAAAAATAGCACTTAAAACTCGGCCTGCCCTGCTCTCCAGTGCCAGTTAACTGAGTTAAATATCAGTCATATGATTAGCGAGGGTCACATTTTAAACACTATTCATTGTGAGCATCAAGAGGGTTTACAATCACCAAGGACTCTTCCATTATTAGGTTGATTCCTTTTGAAAACATGACACAAAATACAGAAGCAGAACAGCAAGAGAAGCAGAGAAAGAAGTGACGACAATGAGCAGCTGCAGTTTATAGAACTCGCCAATGAGAAAGCCAAAATATAACTACAAAATAATACAAAATGTGTACTATGTTAATTCAAAAGCATTAATAAAAAAGCAAATGCATGATTTCAGTTCTAGAGTGAATTTTCTTTAGATGTGTTATAATTGTGACTCTTGCCTAATACCAACAAGGACGTGACCAGACAGCCACAGCCAAAGCCAACGTTCCCCTTACAAATAACAGTAGAATTTTTTTGAGCATCCACTACAGTATGGATGCGACAATACTCTGCCATAGATTATTTATTTGTTTATTTATTTATTTATTTATTTATTTATTGCCACTGCCTGAAACAGAACTCCCCTTGCACTTTGATGCATTCAGCATATTCTCCGGATGTACGGATGCAGGCAGGTTGCTATCGCGCCATCTCTGTGAGGATTTTAACCTTCAGGCTGATGAATCATTGGACGAATTGTGCTGAACAGCCTCGACCCCCCCCCCCCACCCCCCACACACACATACACATACATACAGGGAGAGGCCACATACAGTAAAAGAAATAGTAAGAGAGAAGGACGATCAATTGCAACAACAGTCCTCTCAATTAATCCAGTCCACTCAGTTCGACTGTACTTGTATGGAGCATTTTACAACAGACATGCGAGACCCCTACTGAGCTTGTTTGGGGTAAGAAGCTGACAAGGAAACCACTTTAAAATCCAAGAGGATGGACAGGGCACAACTGCACAATTTTTGTAAATACTATTTTGTAATAATAAATTGCAGTTTTACAAGTGGAATTTCTGCCTGTTCTTGCTTGATATAAGACTTCAGCTGCTCAAGTCCGTGGTTGCCGTTGCCAGATTCTGCTCTTTAAAATACCCCATATATTTTTTTAATACAAAACACATTCAACAGTGATCTACCCAACTGTCAGTGACGGTGGCATCCCTGGATTCCTTGAAGGTTTTCATATTATTATGTCTTGTAGATGCTGAATGACCTCAGTTATTTGTGATCTTGTTGAAATGTTCTTTTGGAACTGACTGCCAATTCTCTTCTAAGGTTTGGTGCAAAATTGTGAACCACAACACATATTTGATTGCAAAAATACAGTCTTTGGTGGATGCTCCTTTGATACCCAATCATAATACCCTCACCTGTGACCAGTTCAGCCAGAAGGTTACAAACTTTTGCAACCAGAAAATTCTTTTCTTGCTGAATTTGCTTTCATTCAGTTCTGTGGCAGGCATTAAACTCATAATTGGTTTATATTCACAAAATACATTCAAGTTGGTCGGCCAGAATGATGGGTCCAAGAAAATTTACGAACCAAACATTTCAGTCTTTATTGCATTTTACAAAATAGCCTTTCTGGAAATGGTGTTTGTAGTTACTGAACTGAGTTTTGTGAGGTTTCGTCTTGTCCCCACGTGTCCCCGTCTATGTTTTTGTTTGTGTTTTTCCCATGTGCTCTTGTCCTCAGCCACACCCTAGCCATGCCTTACATCGTGCCTTGTTTCCCATAGTTTCCCTGGGTGTCAGGTGTCCCTTGTTTGTGTTCCCTATTTAAACCCCTGCGTTTGCCTCTGTCTTTGTCGGTTATTGTAGTCATACATGTCATAAACACAGTGTCGTTTGTCATGTCTTACCTTTGGCTAGTCGTGTTTTTTCCTAGTCCCGTGTATTGTTTCTAGTTCATGTTTCATAGCTGTGTGTTTTCATTGCATTGAATAAACCCCTTTTTGTTTTCACTCACTGCATTTGCTTCAAATCAACCTCATTTCGTGACTGGGAGCAAAATTTAATACATTCTTCAGTGACTTGTGCACGGACATTTATCACATGCTATATCAGTAGGAGACATGAAGCTTGTCTTTCCTACCCAAAGACTTTCAGCATTAAGCTCCAGCTGACATAATGATAGAGTGAGGTTATCATGGGGGTGAGAGTCAGACAGCGAGTTTCTTGGCTTTGACTTGTTTAGATCCATCAGATTAAAAGCCTGCTCACAAAGGTAGGCACATCCAAAGAGGGGAAGAATTACCTGCCCATGTTTGAGGATCTTTGCATACCTGCCTGCTGGGACACATCTGTAGTCCAGTAAGGGAAAGCTCTGAACTTGTTTTGAAGCTCAGTCAGAATCTCTTCAAGGGCTGAGCAAACAGCTCAAAAACTGCTGCATAGTCTCAGAAATCTCTAAAGCGCTTGTCCAGCCCAGATTGGGGACAGGCTGGGAGTAAAATAGTCAGTGATAATTTAAAATAAATAATATACGGAGTTAAAATGAACTAAAGTGCTTTATTTGCAGTGTTGATATTTGTTGATGTGATATACATACCTAGAAACATTAAAGGCTGCTGCGTTTTGAGGTCAGCGAGATCTTTACAGTGAAGCTGGCTGCTGTTCGAGATCTGGAAGGCCGATTCTGCTGTCTGGACCATTCCTATCTGTCCTAATGCCCTACATCTGATTAAGGTTCTTACCATTGCAACCCAGTCACTCCTGCTAAGAACCTCATATGGACAAGGTTCACTTACTTGATCGACATTCATCGCAGCCCACCTATACACTAGAAACTGCTGTCCCTCTTGACCAGATTAGACATCACTGGGGCTTCATTATCACCTGTCCCAGACTAGTTCAGCGACTATGGATCTTATGGAGTGTATATCTCTATACGCTTCCTATGCTAGGTATGTTGCCGTAAGCTATAGACTTGATGTCGCCTCTAGAAACTGAGATGATTTTGTTTTTCTTTTGGTTGTTCTTGCGGTTGGTGTCAACCAGAGGATGGGTTCCCCTTTCTGAGCCTTAGTTCCTCCCAAGGCTCCGTCTTCCAGCTAAGGGAGTTTCTCCTTGCCTCTGTCGCCTTTGGCTTGCTCATTAGGGGCTTGACCCAGACTCTGTAAAGCTGCTTTTTGACAACTTCAGTTCTAAAAAGTGCAATAGAAATAAAATTGACTTGATCTGACTATGAACACTGGTCAGCCACATTAGCCTCTAACATCCAGGACAAAACTAAAGAATCACATGTCAGACATCAGACTTGCTTTGGCGGACTGGCAACATTTAGGGAAATGGGTAGAATAGTTTAGATTGGATTTTTTCCCTCTAATTGTTCCTTTAACATTAATCATAAGAGGGAGGAAGCACCTGTTGAACAGCTGCTGTAAAGGGGAGTGGTCATCCTGGTTAAATGGTTTCTTTTGATGGCTTCAAAGCTTTCATAAAAAAAATGACATTTTGTACTAAGGGAATACAAGCTTGATGAGCCAGAGCTTTGTGTGTGTGTAAGTGTGTGTTTGTCTCCTGACACATTCATTTCCATACTGTGCTCTCTTGTACCATCCTTGAACTCTTATCAGAAAATCAAAAAGGCAGATCAAAAGAAAAAATGGCAAGATGAATGATCTCTGAAATGATTTCCCCCCATTCCCCTCAGAATACAGTTCCCTTCGAAGTAACCTTCTAGATACTGCTTGCATACATATTAAAGTCAAACACAAAATATGACAAACATTAATTTATCTAATATGCCTAAGATGCCAATACTCGAATCAGTCGACATGTTGTAGTTTTTAACTAAAACTAATTTTGAAATTTATCCAGTTATAATTTAAGCAGTCTAAAAAAAAACTTTAAGCCATAATTTGTAGGTGGTTCAAACCCAGTGTCTGCTTGTAAAACTCTTGCCCAGTCAAACTGAATTTTGTGTGATTTTTTGAGCAGTATTTAAAGCCTAAATAAGTAACAAGAAAGTTCCCTTTACACTATATGTTACAACTGAAACATGAAGAGTTATTTTTATCTTGTATGCAAGCTTAAACATGGCTTTCTCAAGGAATATTTATGCCAGAGCCTATTAGCTTTTATGAATCAGAAAACATTATTGATCCCGGAGGAAATTGCTTATGCTACAATTGCACAGAGAGACAAACATACAGCAAGTGCACAGAGAGACAGACATCCAAAAAGTAAACAGAGAGACAGACATCCAAAAAGTAAACAGAGAGACAGACATACAGCCACTGAGTATAAAAAAACAACAGGCACTAAATAAAAAGTAGGTCGTAATGACGCAGTATTGCACATTATATAAGGTTAATAAGTGAGTTTTTGCACAGTAGAACAGCAGCAGAAGAATCATATTGCACAAACTGTGTTGTTTACGGATTAGCATGGTAGTCGAGAGAGAGAGAGAGAGAGAGAGAGAGAGGGCAGCTTATTGTGTGAGTGAGTGGCAGTGGGTGGAGTTAAAAAGTCTGATGGTTGTGGGAAGGAAGGATTTTCTGTGGCGTTATCTGCCCCTCCACAACACTATGCAGTGGGTGATCAGCATTTTCAATAATAGACTGCAGTTTTCCCAGCATCCTCTTATCTGCCACAGTCTCCAGTGTGTCCAGTTTTACTCCTACCACACAGCCAGCCTTCATAACCAGTTAATGCTAATGCTATTTGTCAATTGCTTGTGACTGCTCTATGAAGGGGAGAGTTGAGAAAAACCTTGAGGCCACTGTATTGAGAATTAATCAATGGATAGAAAAAAAATGTAGTCACTACAGTGGCCTCAAGTTTCCCTTAACTTTAACTCTCATAGAGCAATCACAAGTGATGCGATTGGCAAATAACGTTAGCTTAAAAGCTAATATGTTAGCAGTAAAATATTTTCATCCCTTTAATATTCTTCATTGCTGCTGGGTTTGCCTTGTAGATGATGACTTGAGAGTACTTACTGCAGTGGAAAATGAATGAGGTGTCAGGAACCAGAAATGTAGTGCTGAGCAGAGTTGAGTCAGTACCATGCAGTGGAAAAATGACTATAGGGACAGAGACAACCTAGACAGCATGGTGTAAGAAGAAGTACAGATGTAAAGTTTGTAGCTGCAGATAAAACAGAAGGCATTTAAGGGGCAGTTACAAGGACAGTAAAAAGCAGATCAGATCAGATCATTGGACATGTGCAGCCAGTACTATATCTCATCCAGTGTCGGGCAAGTGTGTGATGATTTAAGGAAAGAGTTTGCCAAATCCCATTTGTGAGGTATTAGCTTTCATTATGGGTTAGCTATATGGGCAGTGGTGGCCTAGTAGTTGGTGACTTACCCATATAATCGGAGGGTCACAGGTTCAAGTCCCGGTCCAGGTACCACTGAGGTGCCCTTGAGCAAGGTACCATCCCGCTACACTGCTCCCCAGGTGCTGCTGATAGCTCCGTGCTGCTCCACGTGTGGATGGGTTAAATTCAGAGGTCACATTTTGTTGTGGTGCATGTGTGTGATGGGCTGTGTTCACAATGATAAACAGTCACTTAACTCCATGATAGGGTTTTAGTGATTTTGACTCAACTTCCAATGCTGAACTCTCTCCCAAGGATTTCCCTGATTAAGACGTTGAGCAAAAGATCATCAGGCAATGATCGGCAAGCTGACTTCTGTAATTTGTTTCTCCCTTTGTTCTTGACGGTAAAGATTTCTGCTGTTTGTGTGTGTGTTGTTTATGTTCTGACACGAGTTGAAGGTCAGAGCCTTGCATTCTGGTGCGGACACGCACACGCACACACACACAGACACACACACAGACACACACACACCCTGGGAGACAGATTAAGCTGGAGGATAATTGGCTCATTTCCTGGGTCTTGGGTTTCTCTCACCGATCGATCGGCCCACAAAGCCCCAGACAATGAGCACATCCAGCCATAGTTACAATAGTTACACACACCGGTGCGGAAAAAAAAATGTGTCAGCAAGGGGAACAGGGCACAATCTGCCACGCTGGATGGCCCTAATCTTTGTACTTTGAGAATCTGAAACTTTTGAAACTTCCGAACTATCAGCACACACACAATTATGTGAGTGCCTTTGTGTGTGTGTGTGTGTGTGATGGTTGTGTGTGCCAGGTGTAGCCCCATCTGGGAATCTGTTAATGCTGTAGTCATCAGCCTATCCACAGTGGAGGCCAGATGGCCCTGGCTCTTCAGCCCAGTGTGACAGTGAACCTGCATCATAGAGAGGGCATATGGACCGAACACACTGCCACGCCATACTTACAGCACAAACACACACACATGCACAGGCACACTCGCCCTTTCTCTAATAGAGAAATCTGTGAGTAAATGTTCATCAAAAGTTGGGCCAGCTGTCCAGCAGGACAACTGTGCATCGCTGTGCAGCACAGGACCTTTTAGCATTAGAAGCTTGAGGGGTTTTTATTGGGCTTTGTAGGGGGGATTGAAAGTTGAACTCCGCTCTAAACGGAATGTGGAAAATTCCATTTTAAAATTTAGTTTTGCTCAAGAAATTTGGCCTGCAAACACAAGTGTGACTTGGCCTTAAGACGGGCTTTTTTTTTTTTACAGTTTTACAGGCTTCTGTTTCAAATTCACATTGTGTGTTTCGCACATATTGATGCAATTCACCATTGTGCCAGTGGCTTCTATTTACAGATAATGTGTCAGAATGTTGCCTGTGGTAATCAATGGCACAGCACAGAGATGGCAGATAGGAGAAATGCTGAAGTGTCATAAACGTAACATAAGGCTGTTCAATAGAAATATCACTTTTGGACAGATTAAGTTATCTGACTTCCTTAAAAAACATGTTTTGCAAAGCACCTTCCTTGTTGCCCTCTTGTACTCCATCTGCCTCTGCACACATGGCCTTCTTTTGCTAAACCATGTCTTGCCATTCTTTTACAATAGACTGCTACATAACAGTACACCAAACAGCATCATCATTAAAACCACTTAAAGTGACTTTTTGTCAATGTGAACACACTCAAGCAGCACAACGAAATGTAACCTCTGCATTTAACTCATCACACGTGCAAATGTGAAGCAGCGGGCAGTTATCAACAGTACTTGGGGAGTAGTGTAGTTGGATGGTACCTTGCTCAAGGGAACCTCAGTAGTGCCTGGTCTGGGACTCGAACTTGAAGGGCAAGGTATTTCCACTGCATGTATGAATTTGGTTTTTGGTTGTTACAAACTTCTGTAATGGGGTGGGAAATAAGAGACAGTGGTGATCTAATGGTTCAGGAGTTGCCCCTGTGACCTGAAGGCCACTAGTTCAAGTCACTGACCAACCAAGTACCACTAGTACCACTAAGGTACCTGTGAGCAAGGTAGCGTCCCCAAACACTGCTCTATGGGCCCTGCCCATGTCAGCTGTCCACTGCTCCTACACGGATGGGTTAAATGTAGAGGTCACACTTTGTTGTGGTGCACTTTGTGCTGTGTTCACAATGACAAACCACTCACTAGGCAGCAAGTAAATACTCACTTCTTGAAGTTGATTATTTAGAAGTAAAACATATGGGCAAGCATAAGAATCTGAGGGATCTTTGATGAGGAAAGAACAACTGATGAACCAGTAAAAGAGTCAGCAAAGGCTAACTCATCTTTTCTAATCTCACAGAAGAGTTAATTTACCACCATTGCTAAATTTTTATGCTCGCTATGATAGGTAATATGAAAGATGTCACAACACCTATTACATCACTACTTGCAGCGAATAGGGCTTCATAGCTGCATGATAGCCCATACTGACCCCTTTCCTCTTCTGAAAGTGCCTACAAGGGAATGTGAGCATCAGAATTGTACAACTGAGCAAGGAAAGATGATGACCTGGTCTGATGAATCATGTTTTCTATCATGTTGCTGGCCAAGTGCGTGTGCGACATATGGCACCATGAACTAAGGGAATAAGGCAAGCTGGTCAAGGCAGTGTGATGCTACAGACAGTGTTCTGCTGGGAAACCTGGCATTCATGTGGATCTAAAGGCTGTTGCAGAACAAGTACACCCCTTGTTCATAGCAACTCCATTCCCCTTTTCTCAGGAGTGGTTTAATGATCATGCCAAAGAGTTCCCCAGATCTCAATCCTATCGAGGATCTGGTATATGCTGGACAAACTAGTTCAATCTATGGATGGCCCACTTCTCAACATAGAGGACTTAAAAGATCTGCTGCTAACCTCTTGGTCCTAGATGTCACAGCACATTTTGAGAGGTCTTGAGGAGTCCACATCTCAGCACAAAGGTGACCAATACAGTATTAGGTGGGTTGTTTTAATATTATGGCCAATCGACGTATATCCCTACCTACACCTGCAACGACTGTTTGTGGATTACGGCACCCTTAGTGTACAACAATTGCCACTGCTGTATGACTTGGCTTAATAAATAAAACAACTTTTCTGAGCTTGCTGCTTGGATTATGCAGCTTGTTCACAGTTTACTCCTACATACACCCTACACCAAGTAAAAATCGTATAAGCTCTGTCACAAGCAGCAAACAAGGCACTATAATGATGAACAGATGCTTTTTACCTTTGTATTTGGCTTATAATTTCTACTATAAGACCTATGGTAGAGGAAGCAATGGCGTTAATAGAGAAATTCTGCAGAGACATTCCACAATACAAACGAAGCACACGCACGCGCACACACGTGCAAGCACACACACCAGAGGGTCCTTAGCACTTGACCCACCAGCAAAAAAAAAAAGAATGAGAGAGAGAGAGAGAGAGAGAGAGAGAGAGAGAGAGAGAGAGAGAGAAGAGAGAGAGAGTAAGAGGGTAAAAGGAAAGAGAGCTGAGCCCGCTTTCCGTGATGAAACAGGCCAGTGGAATTTAATTTCCCTCCGGTCAGGAGATGCCAATAAACACTATTGAATCCCGTTCCTGTCCTGACATGATAGGAATTTAATTTGAGACCCACAGGGATCCTTCCTTCTTTCTCCCACCTGCCCCTCTCCTTCCCCCCTTTTCAGCTCCACTGGAACAGTGCCCCTCTGCTCTGGATGTTTGCACAGGCAGTGAGCAGCAACCAGAAAATGATTGAAATTCCTGCTCCGCTTTGGACGAAACTCGCACATACACACATATGGTGAACCATCTTCAGAAAGCGTTCTCTTTGCAATGTGCTAAGCTAGGTAGAGTGGCCTTACCTTGTCAGAACACCAACACCATCTTCTCTCCATTGCATTCACATGAACTCTGCACGCCGTATTTATATAGACTCCCCATTACAGCAGAAAGCAGAAGAAAGTCATGCTGTCCCTGAGCCCCTCTGAGACTGGATCAATGAATCAGCTAGAATCCACCAAGGCCAACAGCACTTGTGCTTGCCCTTTATAGGTCTGCATGAGATGAAGGCATGAAAACTATGAAAGCATCCAGGCCACAGCGATTTTCACCAATCCTCAGTGAAGAACCTAAAGTGAGAGGGAGAGAGAGAGAGGGAGAGAGAGAGAGAGAGAGAGAGAGAGCAAAAAGTAAATTGGCATTTTTGGTTTTAGTCCTTTAAATTACTTTTTATTTCTAGCGTTGATACTGTGGTAGCATTATTATAGGCCCACTGCTAACTGGCTCCATTCAATAGCTTCCATTCATTGCTAGCATATTTAGCATTGCCAAGTCAAGGCCTGCAAACTTGTTTTCCATTTGTTTTCTCATTTATTATGCTTTCAAGTAGTGGTTTAAAATATTTCCCAACTGCCTTAGTTCTCTAAGCTTCCTAAATATACACTGATATCAAATAAGGTGATTTAAATTGCCTGTTTTCAGATGATGCAAATGCTAACACTGAACAGTAATGCTACACAGGGAATTGGGCACTGACAGATTAAACAGATCTTTACTGAAAGGAGATCTTTCTCAAAGGAAATCGTTCTCACTTTGACGTTACCCGCTGGCTTCTTGAGATGTGGGTCCACTGGTGAAAAAGATGGGATGAGACGCTTTCTAGAAGATGAGAGGAGCAGGCAAGCTTTAGAGAGCGGACATACTCTGAGAGAGCCAAACAAAACAGCCGGTCGTTTTTGCTGCTCAGCAGGAGGCCTTAGCACCTCCAGAGCTTCTCCACTAGAGAGCTTCAGCATCTCTAGCCAACCTCTCATCTGCCAGATCTTCTCATGGCCAGGAACATTTCATTATTGTTATATCAGAACCTTGTAACTAAATTTTCTTGATTTATTTACAAACCCCATTTCCCCAAAAGTTGGAATATATTACAAAATGCAATAAAAACAAAGTGTGCAGTATGTTAAGTCATGTGAACCTTTATTTAACTTAAAAATGTACAAAGAAATATTTTCAATTTACTGACCACCGTTACTGTAAATATACACATATTTAGAATTTGATGACTGCAACACACAACAAAACTGGGGGAGGCATGTTTACCATTTTGTTACTTCATATTTCCTTTTAATCCACACCGCATAGGTGTGATCACAAAAGCAGCAAAACAGCGGCTCTTCTTTCTTCGACGGCTGAGAAGGTTTGGCATGGACTCATCAGCTTTTACCGATGTGCCATCGAGAGTATTCTGTCTGGTGGTATCCCAACCTGAACCATGATGTTTCATTGCTACCTGTATATGACAATAAACATGAACTTGAACTTAATAACACTTCATCATTTTGTTTTCTGAGGAGAATTGTAGTATTTTTGCAATTAAAAGTTTTGTCCATTCTTGCATGATACAAGACTGCTCAAGAGTTACCACCATTGTCTGATTCACGCCATAGATTTTCAATAGGACATAGATGTAGACTGGCCAGTCAAGCACTCACACTCTGTGTCTGTGCAGCTATCCTATTGTAGCCCATGCAGAATATGGTCCAGCAGGATCTAGCTGAAATAAGCCTGGATGTCCTGGGGAGAGACATCACCTTGATGGCAACATATGTCTACCTGAAATTCAAATATATATATACACACACCCCAGTGTCAAAGGTACCTTAACATACATGCAACTTACCCATGCCAGGCACTAATAAACCCCCATACATAATACATGCATAAAAATAATAATTTCCTACTTAATTATAAGAAAATACCTTATACTGTATGAGATTTTTTTTGTAGTTATGTGGAGAAAATAGATTTTTTCTGCAGTTTTTAAATAAATGTTTCATGCAAAAATTGCCATTTTTAATTATTTGTTTCCATTATATCACAATAACCAACTAAGTGACAAAGAGTCACTTCACAATTTTAATTATACCTTAACAAATTATACAATTATAGATCTTTACAAAACATTGTATTTCCATTTTAGCTGTTTATTTTTCTCCCCCTACCTCATTCCCCTTGGCAGCGGCGCATACTGAGCTAATATTTTTTCTTCAAAAACTAATACAGACTAACCCTGTGGGGTAGATGAACACTCCTTCACTTCAGATTAGCTTTCCTAAAGTTTTTATTACTATTTTAGTGATAATTCATTGTAGAGATTGGTTCAAAACATTAATGAATTTGTGGAGTCTTAGCTTTCTAGTTCATGATTTGAGAGATCACAGCTGGAGATAGCAGACTGAGAACAGTGCTTGATACATGCCATCTGTCTCCCCCAATGTGCTATGGATATATTTGTATCTATCTGAATTTTTGGTTAAACCTATCACTCAGATAGAAATCCCTCATCACTCAGTAAAACTTAGCCAGCATCGGAAACACATGAGAAAAATGGCAAATAAGTTACGAGCTGTAGTTCAGTGACTGGCAACACTTCTGGTCCAAAAATTATATTATACCATTTATTTATAGATATTAAAATAAATGTATCTATTATTTAAAAAAAACAACAAAAAAACTTTTTAAAAGATTTTGGTAAACCCTTTTCAAGCACCAAAACAATTCATCCACATGAGTAAAAGTATGTCTTGGCAAGAGATTTGATTTCTAAAAAAGCAAATTTTAATTATATATATTTGTATAAAAACATGGGAAAATGCCCTGAGACCCCAGATGGTTAGATTAAACTATTTTTCAAACACTTCACATAGGATGACCATTTTAAAAAAAGGCACAACCTACTCAAACACTCTGTTACTCTGACACAAATATACAGCTAACAAATTTACATCTCACAATGTCAGAAGTTGCCATTTCACACTAGATTTGTTACAAGACCATATCAGATTTATTCATTTTCCCTCTAATTTCTGATCAGATCCTTATAGGAAAGTCTGTTCACTTAGAGCCTATCCTGGGCAGCTCCCTCAGGTAGTTATTTCCAGTCCAAGACCAATTTCTCATATACTGTAAATCCAAAGGTCAGGTTAATGTTTCAAAGACTAAAATTACTGTCAAAATTAAACAAAAACAGTATTTTAGTTTGTAGAATTTGGACCAAGGTTCTTGAATAATGCATGGTAGCTCTAGTATGTAATTCTAATTTCCACAACAAGGGCTTTATCAACAAGGCCACTGGCACCTCTTTTTTAAAGATGGTACTTTTTGTAATAAAGTAGCTCTGTTGGGTGTTAGAAGCTTAACCGGTAATATTTCACTGATCTGTTGCAACATTTTCCTCTAATAATCAGAGGTGGAAAATTCAGGTCCAGAAAATAAAAGGGCTTAAAGAAATTGTTTAAAATAAAATAAAAGAAACTCTAAAAATTAAGTCTTACATTAATTACATTTAATTTAAGAACACTTTCCTGTCTCCTGTAATTATAATCTTTCAGAAATCCATGGCTTTGTTGGGACTTCGAAAAACTGGTCCTGCTGTCTGGACAGACATGCACACATGCTCACTCTCACACACATGTACGTATGTACATACTGTTGTAATGCTCTCCATAGAGGCAATGTGCCAAAAAAAACTTCCTCATGGAATCTGACATAATGTTGCCTCATTTTCTCAGGTTTTAAACAAATAAAACAAAACACGTGCACACACACACATGCACCCAGCCCCAAGTTGCTTTTGGAAACATGTTTCTCATCTCTAGGGTCTTTCCTGACATAGCAAAGGTCAAGCATGAAAAAAGACACACAGACTGTCTCTTAATGAGCTTCTGAGATGTTTGTTTTTTGTGATGACATTCAATGACATTTTTTTTTATGACATTCAATACTTCAGCCTAACATAATTACTCTCTCCTGTTGTGTGTGTGTGTGTGTGTGTGCATGTGTGTGTGTGTGTCTGTATTTGTACTGCTGGGAGTACAAGCACATAATTAACTTTTTCTGTTGTTTTGTTCCCTTATCTTTCATATTCGTAATTTTCCAAATTTGTGTAATGATTAATTGTAGAGGGCGGCACTGTTGTGCAGTGGTTAGTGCTGTCGCCTTACAGTGAGAAGGTCCTAGGTTCGATCTGCAAGCTCTCCCCGTGTTCAGATTTTTTTACAGTGGTGGTGATAGGAATCAAGTGTCACTATGTCTACAATTCAAAAAACATTTTATTCACCATCCAAAACCACCAGTTGATTCAGTATGTGTACTGCTGATAATGGTTATCAAGATAATTTTGTAACAATAATCGTTTATTTTGCCTTAGGCCCTGCAGGTCCCTCTCCAGCATGAATTATGATCAATTTAAGCCAAAGCCTTATGCCAAAATAATCATAAAATGCCTCAAGCATCAGGCAGCATACCAATGTTGTGTAAATAACCTTCTGTGATGGAGCTTTAGGAGGCACTTTAGCCTTGTTCCCATCTCCACCACTGTGAACAAATCTGAAGTTTCTATAGAACAGAGCTTTTTCACACCAAGCCACTCTAAATTACTTTCTTAACTTCTCACCCAGGGTCCGAAATTAACACCTAGCACAAAATGTGGGTAGAACTTCTGTTTGGTGGACAAATCTTAGAAAACTATCCACCACACTGGCAGGTAAATGTTTGTACCAAAACAGTCACGTAATAAAACCCTATGCTAAGCCTTTTGATCTGCAAGCACTTCTGCTTTTACCTTCACACACACACACACACACACACACACACACACATACTGCAAAGATCTGCAACTACTCTGACATTTTTTGTAAAAGTCTATCTAACCAATCGTCTGACTATAACTGTCACCGAACACTGAACATTAGCCAGTCAAAGACAGATTAGGAGCAAAAATGCAGGTAACTATTACATTGCTGCTGATGTGCTGCTAGGTATCATAATGCTAATGAAATTCAGTGTGGCATCATTTAGGAGTGAGCCAACCTCCAAAAAGAAAACTCACAGAGGAAAATGAGGACATAACACCTGCCAAAAAAAGTTCTGTAAAAGATGGAGGTTTGGTAATACTGGAGTTGAACAATGCTGGCTACTGTAAGATGCAGAGACAAAGGTGATTAGTTGTGAAAATGCAGTGCGCAAAAAGACAAAAACCAAAAATAACAAATTTGCCAATGGAAAGAAAACTATTAAACTTGACAGAATTTTATGTAATACCTTATTAAACCTTATACTATAAAATACTGAAAAGGGATATGTGACACAAGAGGCAATGGATGGTAAAAATATGCTTGCCTTATGAATTTTGGACCCTGATCTCCCATTTAATTATGCAGAAATTCTGAAAAAATTGTCCCCTTTAAATCTCCATTTTTCTTTTGCTCCCTCTTCCTTCATAAGTACTGTATGTGTAGCTTTATCTCAATCAGTAAAGCAATGCTGATTCGCTCTCCTTGTCACTTAGATATAGGCTTAGCCATATAGCATTACACGCTGAAATCTGCTATGCGTCATGTAAGACGAATAATGGAAGATTAAAGATGGGAGAGAAAGAAATAGAGAGAGAGAGAGAGAGAGAGAGAGAGATGGAGAGATAAAGGGGGGCTACTCAATGAAAGTACACAAGCGTAAATGACTGAATGAAAGCACTGCAAGCACACAGCCCTGCTGTACAAATCCCACTTATTGCTTCAGTATCTCAATGATAATATTGACTGGGAGGCCAGAAGTGACTCATTTGGCCTTTCAAATCATTTAGAGTGGACAGGTACGAGGGTAAAGGGTCTTTCATTACAGTACTACTAGTGGTACTAGAGATAAATCTTTTAAGATAAAAATAAATAAAATTCTGCCAAAGACAATGCATTCATAACATTCCATGATATTCCATTTTATGTAAAAAAAAATTGTGATGTAGTTTTAAGAGACATTCAACACGTGTAAAATGACAGGTTCCTATACCTATTGCTATGAACAACATTGATATTAGGAGTGATTCAAGTCCAGGCCTTGGCACCACTGAGGTACCCTTGAGCAAGGTACCATCCCGCTACACTGCTCCCCAGGTGCTGTTGATAGCTGCCCACTGCTCCATGTGTGCACGTGTGATGGGTTAAATGAAGAGGTCACATTTCGTTGTGGTGCTTGAGTGTTTTCACAATAACATATTAATTTTCTCATCATTTAGCTGGTCTGCCTTAAACCAACTAGTCACCACACTCTGATGCACCAATGACTTATGACCCACAGATTACTGAATAAAGTTTTAAAACTTCAGCTTAGTAGAATACAAGTATTAACCCTTTAATGGTGACATTATACATTAAAACATTAAAAAACTAAGTTAATAATATCAATAATTATTTTTTAATTACATACCCCACAGTTTTTACATATAGAGGCCGCTATCAAACAGCAAAATTGAAATTATTGGCTTCTCTTAAAACCTCTCAGATAAACGCATAAATCTTCCTTAAATATGTTTCATTGCAACAGAACCATTACATCTAACTTCATTGGGGAAGCTCACTGGAAATTCTAACAATTAAAGACTTTTTAAAGGATTTTTTATCCATAACTGACCCAAAACAAGTGGCACTGATGGAACATTCAGGTTGAGTTAAGTTCATTTCATGTTTTCATAAGATATAGGGACTCTCATTGTGCATGAGAAAAAAATTGACCAGAACACTAAAGATTTAAATAAAGACAATCTTATGATAACCTAATGATACATTTTAGCTAGGCCTTCACTTTGTACTATAAATATCAAAACTCAGAAAAATGAGAAAGAAATGCTCCTCTGCAACAATGGTCATTTTTGCTAGCACCCCTATGCATTTCTAGTACTAGGTTTGCACTAAGCCAAGGCAGGTATATGTCAATTTTTTTTGGCCTTTTTACATTAAACATAGACATCTGAAGCTCTGTCTGTGCCTGGCATTCAATGTTTTGTTTGAAGCTTGTAGAAGAATTTTACTTGGTATGTAGCAGTTTTACAGTGGGTCTTTCGGTTATGAGGCCTGGCAAAGAGTTGTTGCTCCAGTTTTCCATAACAACTGACTGAAACCTGGTTAGACTCTCACTCAAATTCACTATCAGTGAGGTATCTTGGCTGTGCAGAACTGGTGCCACTCACTGTTAATCAAAATGTCTTAAGTTAATTAATAATAATAATAATAATAATAATAATAATAATAATAAGTTACATTTATATAGTGCCTTTCTCAAACCCAAGGACACTTTACACATGCACAGGGTAAAACATTCCCGTTAACCTTCTGCTGTGCATTAGGGTCCTGTTCCTCTTGGGATTTATTTTTCAAAAATGGCCAAGGGACTTTACATTATACCTTATTTACTGCCACTGCATAACTAAAACTTGACTGCACAAGCATCATGAGATATTAATGCTATTAAAGAGACTAAATGTACCAAAAGTCTGATTTAGTTGCAAAAAGGTAAGAGAAAAAAAACAAGGTAAATATACAGTGTTGAGAATATGGGCAGTAGTAACAATACCACAGCATAGACATGTAATAGAGAACTAGAATCAATACAGTATGGAAAGGCATCAATTAAATAACAGTGTAAACAGTATATGACATTATAAACAGTATGAAGTGTCTGGCAATAGATTTGAATGGGAATATTGCCCACTTTCTGCAAAGTTGTCTGAACTCAAAACAGTTGTTGGGAAACATTTGTGGGCCGCCAGCCAGGTGCAGCTACAAGGTAGGAGTTTCTAATCAAGCGACAGCCTTCAGAATCATCAGATTACAGGCATTGCAAAATACCTGGTGGTATTGCTGAAACAACTACACACACACACACACACATACACACACACACACACACATTTGGCCTCCTTGCTTTACCACAATTCTTCCTTTTCCAATCCAAAAATGTCTAAGGATGATCAAGTACGGTGACGGAAGCAGAACGCTAGTAACTACTTCTGATGCACAACACATCCAGAAGCAATTAAGAGTTCACATCTGTTGTTTTGAGTCACGGCAATGGCGCGCATGTTAAAGTGACAGATGTACACCACCATGGCACCTCCACGCTTTCTCCCTCTCTGGTCCCGGCTCACCGCACATCTGCGTGGCTAAATTTAGCAGTCGGTTCGAGGGGAGGAGAGCAGGAGATGGCAGGAGGAGAGGGGTGACGTGTTTCGGAAAAAGGGGCTAAGTGATGAAGCCCCAGGGGGTCTCTTTGTGTGTGTGTGTGAGAGAGAAAGTGTTAGTGTATTTACCAGCCAGTCACTCAGAGTAATGGTTCAGGGACACATATGGGGAAGTGTTGGGAACCAAACCCACTTACTGGCTCAGTGACATGAAGTCTGGCCTCAGGGGTTGAACACTTTTTTCTGAATGTCAGCTGTCAATCAGGTTTTGCTTGAAAGGACATTTTGCTCATTTCTGATGAGTGTACTAATTACAAGTGAATTTTCTGGCATGCTGTTATGTGACTTCCTCTGAATAATAGAACTCATCATATAGGCCCACTCTATAGGTGTACAATTGTGCAGTGCAGTGGTTAGCACTGGGTTCGCCTGGGTTGGCCACAGGTGCCTTTCTGTGTGTAGTTTGCAAACTCTTTCTGTATTTACGTGGGTTTCCTCTGGGTGCTCTGGTTTCCTCCCACTGTGCAAAACCTTGCAATAGGTTGGTTAGATACTCTACATTACCCATAGGTATAAGTGTGTGTAATTGTCTGTCTCTGTGTTCCCTGTGATGGGTTGGCCTCCTGTCCTGGGTGTACCGAGAACCGAAATGGAAGAAGCGGTTTAAAAAATGGATGGATGAATAGATAAAGTGAGCCTTGGGGGTAAGCTTGTCAATGGTCTGAAAACAGTGGGTGGAAAGGGGCTATTTTACATTTTTACAGTCTTTTCAACTATTCAAGCAGCTATAACTCTGCAATAGAATGCAAAAAAAAAACAACAGTTCACATTGAGGACATTTTCCATTTACTGAAACTGCTATCAGCATCGCTAGTGTGAATACATTTTCATCCAACACTGGACCGCTGAAGGAATCTACCAATTAGTACATAGTATTTAGCTGTGTATGTGGTTGGCTAGAGCTTTCCATCATAGGTCTTGCAACCCCCTTGCTATGCACATTTTAGTTTTGCTAACCCCCCCCAACCCATGCCACACATACCTGATTAAACTAATGAGCTCATTAATAAGCTTTTCCTGGGTGGCTGTATGTGTGTTACAGCAGGAAAACGTTAAAATATGCACAGCAGTGGAGCCCAGGACCAGGGTCTGTAATCTATGGGTTAGAGCAGTGGTTGCCAAACTGAGGGGCAAAAATGTTTTGCCATTCTTGTGGAAGCAGAAGCCTTCATGTTCTTGTGGGAACCACTGGGTTAGAGGCTGGCCAACAGATGTCCTACAGTCTTGTCCCAGTTAGTTTAGGCTTAGGGAATCTACAAGTTAGGGCTAACTAATCTAATAGCCAGTAAGTGTGTCCAGTGAGTGTAACTTCCAGCCAATATGTAAGTTACACATCTAGATGTGGTGCGGGCCCACATACAAACCCTTAAGGTTTAAGGGGTTCAACAATATTTTGCCACCAAGGAGTAGTGCTCTTGGTCTTCGAGAGGGTGTTCGTTACTTCAAATTGGCTTTGGAGTCATATAAACTCTCCTCCTCTCTTTGATCATACTGAATGCCGTGAGAGTTTAGTGGCTGAGATGGAATTGGGCAAGCATATGAAGGGTGAAGGTCGATGGAGTTGGTATTGACCTGCCTCATTCTCTTTTGAAGTGTGAATGTAGATAATGGTCCATGTTTCTAGTGCTGGAGAAGGCGCGTTAACGATGCCAGGAGGAGCAAGTGTCTGTGTTAGTTTTCTACATTTTTAAAGCAAAAGTGTCCTGACTTGACAGAAAAGCTTACCATGGGAAGACTAAGGCAATAGTCCTGACTTTGTGAAGAGCTGAAAGTGCAAAGCAAACACATTTGGTCCTGACTGCTGAGGTTTAAGGAAAACTCCAGCATTTTAGCTTACTTTGTATCTGCCACCGCATACAGCCATTTACCATAGACAATAACTGTGTCACGGTCATGTCATTAACCCATAAAAGTCTGCAGATTTTAGTAGTGATCACATTTACTGAACTACTCAAACAATCACACAGCACATGCATAACTCAATGCAAAGCTAGTTGTATTCTGCACATTGCAACAGAAAATAAAATTAAATACATTTCATAAATGCTTCCAGACATTGAGCCATCAGCCATAACATTAAAACTACTGGTCTAATATTGTGTAGGTCATGCCACCAAAAACAGCCCTGACTATGGTGGACTGTGTATTCTGATACCTACCATAATTATAGCCAGGATTTTCTGTTTTTGTGGAACCAGACCAGACAGTCTAGCCTTTACTCCCCATTTAGTGAGCCATGGGTGCCCATGATCCTGTTGTTGGTTTACCAGTAGTCTTTTCCACTTGTCAACTTTCAGTATACTACTAAGCACTGCATACCAGAAACACCTCACAAGGTCTACAGTTTTGGCATTTTGGAGATGCTCTAATTCATGCATCTAGCCATCACAATTTGCCACAGTTGCTCAGATGCATGCACTCGCCCATATTTTCTGCTTCAAGAAGAAGTGTTCCATATATAGGCCACTCCTTGACATGTGCCAATGAGATAACATTATTAATCTCACCTGTGAGTGGTTTTAATATTTTGGCTGTGTGTGTGTGTGTGTGTGTGTGTGTGTACAGGAATGATTTGAGGAACCTGGCAAAGAGTTCAAGGTGTTGACTTTGCCTCCAGATCTTTTGGCATCTCAGTCTGATTAAGCAACTATGGGATGTACTGAACAAGTTTGATCCACTTCTGCTCCACCATGCAACTTACAGGACTTGTAGAATGTGCCATGAAGTTTGTGGTGCTAAATACCCCAACATTTCACATGTGAGTGCGTATGTGTGTGTGTGTGTGTGTAGGTCCCTTGCTGTGTCTTCACGTAAAACCTTAGATCATCATCCACTGTGTGTTGCTCTGGCTGATATCAACTTCTGAGGTCTTCTGACGCTCTGAGATTTTGGCGTCAGCACAGCAAGGGCCAACATCACACAGCATCATACTGCTGTGTGTGTGTGTGTGTGTGTGTGTGCATACACACTTGTGTAACAGCATTTCTAAACCCTCACCTCTTGCTCTTTGTGTCATGTTGAGATAAGCTAGTGTTTCTCCTTTCGTTTTTAAAGAACTGGATCTCAGTTCAATCCCAAGGACTGTAACTTCAAAATAACTCTTAATTAACATCATATCTGTTGGCTTTTTACTGCAGGTTCCTCTGCTTCGATTTTGCTTCAAGTTCATCCTCAGTGACTAACTTTAATTCGTAGACTCTACCTTGTTGTCATGGTAACTGTATTAGAGCTATATGTGGCTGTCTGGGGAGAACAGAGTCGATAATGACAGCCTATGAGCTGCTGTCCTTGAGAAGCTTTTTTATTCTCATGGACCATAAGCGCAAGTGTTATAAGGAAGCCTTCAATGAACTGCACTTGGAGTTATCACGCACTGTAATATGCTCTGTATCATTGAAATGTCTCTCCATCTCTCTCTCTCTCTCTCTCTCGCTCTCTCTAATCTAAAATATAATTTGGACAGAATCTATAGGCCTGATTGTATCAGGTATCATACTGTTAAAGTAGAAAAAATGTATTATTGACCATTCCAACACATAATGGCAAAAAAATGTTTGAAAAACAAGTTGTTAATTCTGTCCAGATAACTGGATTCATGGTAAGGCACATTATCATACACAGAGGTCATTCAATGTTCTTTACAGAGATAAAATGAGCATAAACTGAAAATAAGGCGAAAAAATAATATGAAATGGAATAAAATCTGATAAGAAATTCGAGTAAGATTTAAAATAATTGAAGTCAGTTTAAGTGCAAGACAAAAGTACATACAATATCAAATGCTTAATAGATTTTTTAGAACTCTTAAAACTGTAAGGCATTTTTGGATCTACATTTTAAGTCCTCACTCAGCCAACAGTTGGAGATAGGGGAACCTATCCACCACTGGTCAACGCCAGATTGCCATGACAAAAAATAAGCAGAGTCTTAGGGTTTACAAAGGTGGCATAAGTTAAAGCTTGTAGTTTGGAGTGACAGACCCTGTTATGCCTGTGGTATCACATGGAGCACGTATAATTGATCTGTGGTGGATGAACTCAAGACAAAAGTAATGAACCCAATTATATTTCAGTAGTTACAGTAAAGTTGGACTTTGTACTGCATTACTTCCAACACTGGCAAAGGCAAAACAACATTGTACACAGGGTAACTTTATGTTCATACCATTGTAATGTGGTATATCAACTGAAATTTTAGCATCAGTACTTTGAACAGAATTTCTCTACTAGTAATGATTGGATTCTTTCTTTCACATCTATTGCAAGATAAATAATTAAAAATAAGCCTGGAGTTACCCGGATCAATATTTCTACTGGCTGCTAATATAAGGCTATATTGATGACCTGCAGTTTCATGATGACCTGCAGACCAATAACACTACCAACATAATCTTAGAAACTATCCATCCATCCATCTATTGGTCACAAGGAAGCTGGAGCCAATCCCAGTTTACTGCGGGCCTAAGGCAGGGTACACCCAGGACAGGAGGCCAACCCATCGAAGGGCAACACACAGACAGACAACCATTCATACGCACCTTAGAAACTAAACTATAAATTATATTAATAACATTTATAATATTGGTTACCTCCATTTCTACCCCATTACAATCAGCTTTGGCATCAGCCAAAGTATTTTCATATCACATTGGCCTGACACAGAAAGTAAGGAAGAATAAATCTTCCTCAACATCAGGCAAGCAAGACACCCACAGTTTCACTCTCCTACTCGTTCCACCTCTCTATCTATTTATCTCGCTCTCTCTCGCACTTGCTCTCTCACACATAAAAGATCCTGTATTCCTTTCTTCGTGAGGAATACCTGCCCAAACCCTAACCTTACTGGACTGCTACATCTGTAGCATTTCGACACATTTCCCAGAGCTAAAAAAAATCCCTCTTCTCAAAACCTACTTACAATAGAAGTCAATATGCAGATGCAGAGGCATGAAGAAGCATGAACAATATGTGCACCACCTCTGACCTTAAACTGCATACGGTTGATCACCATGGACATTTATATTGACTTGATTATCTGAGGAAACAAAAACCTGTCTACTGAAAAATCTTTTATAATGGAAGTCAATGGACAGATGCAGAAGCAAAGGCCATTGGCTCCAGTTCTGTTTTGACACCAACCAATTTCAAATCAATAGGTTACGCTTTAGATATCCAACCCCGCAAAGAGAAACACACACACACACACACACACACACACAAACACATAAATATGTCTTACTGAGGGCCAACTTCCCTGTACTTCCATTGCAATGGTAAGGACTTTACAGACATACAGGTTTATAACAATTTCTCTCTCTCTCTCTCTCTCTCTGCAGGACTATGCTGAAAAGGAAAAAGCCATAGCCAAAGCACTAGAAGACCTGAAAGCAAACTTCTACTGTGAGCTCTGCGACAAGCAGTACCACAAACACCAGGAGTTTGACAACCACATCAACTCTTACGACCATGCTCACAAGCAGGTGAGCTTAACACAAACAAGGAATGAAAAGCACACCACAGATTACCACCATCACTCCTGGCTTGAAAAAATCACTCCAACCTTTAATCTGAATTAAACCCAATGTATAAATGCTTATGTATAAATGGAGAGTCTGGATGTTTAACAGGTGTGTTTAAAGCTGCAAAAGAGGAACTAAACCTGTTTTATCTTAACCATCTTGATGGAGGGGAATGGTCAGGCTTGGCCATCCGGAGCTATAGCCCCAATGTCCGATGAAATAAGCCCTTTGATGTTTAAGCACCTGCCCCATTTGGTAATAGTGTCATACCCTAACCTTATTGGACTGCTACATCTGTAGCATTTCGACACATTTTCCAGAGCTAAAAAAAATCTCTCTTCTCAAAACTCACATACAATAGAACATCAATAAGCAGATGCTGAGGCATAAAGAAGCATGAACAATATGTGCACCACCTCTGACCTCTGGCTTGAAATGATCACTGCAACCCTGAATTAAGCCCAATGTATAAATGCTAATGTATAAATGGAGAGTCTGGATGTTTAACAGGTGTGTTTAAATCTGCAGAAGAGGAACTTAACCTGTTTTATCTTAACCATCTCACAACTTAAAGGAGGGGCATAGTCAGGCTTGGCTGTCCAAGGGATGTCCTTGGATGTCATATGAAATATGCCCTTTTGATGTTTAAGCACCTGGCCCATATGGTAATAATGTCAAGGCCAAGGCCAGTGACCTCCATATTTTTGATTTTTTCCTCCCCCATGTCGACAAAATTTTTCAATTATACCACCTCCTTGACAAAAGTTTGTCCCCTATACCTCCGTCAACACACCAACCAATTCAACAAATTTTTGTATATACCCCTCCATTGCCAACATTTCTTTATTACACTCTCACAATGATAAAGTTTGCATATGCTCATTACCAATATTTCTCTAAAAAATGTTGTAAATCACTGTTCACACTTTTACATGTAATCATATCATATATTTACATATTATTTATATATGATTGTAGCTATATAAGTACAATGCACATCTGTCCAGCTTCGATGGCATGTCAGTATAAGAATCACTGGTCTGGCTAGCCAGCACTGAAGAGATGGCCTTACTTTGCTTTTGTAGAAACCAGTTGATAAGTGTTCAAGCTGTAATTTGCTTCCCCTGAAGCATAAGACAAAGCACATGCATCTCTGCAACTGACTGATACATGTATTCCATTGTGATGAGTAGCTAGCTAGGTAGCTTACACTCTACTATAGATCGCTTCACTTTCAGTACCAAGCAGAAATGTCCAGTTAGCCACAAGCCACTACAAGCTTTCATTGCCAGCAGCAAAGCAGGCTGCTCATAATCCCTTATTATTATGATTATTGTTATAGGCAGAATATTATATTGCAAATTACAGCATTGCCTTACAGGAAAAATTGTGTCTGTAAATGTCACTTATAAATATCTAGGAGGAAAAACAGACCAAATATTGGAGCGTGTTTTGTATAATTACTGAAAATAGTGCAATTATCCATCTGTTGAAGATATAAAGATTTCTGGGCCAAGATAAGCTCAAGATCATAACAACACCTCTACTTTATAGTTATTTATGTAACTCTATTTATGTTACTTCTTACAACACTAGAAATCTGTCCCCAAGGAAAATGCAATAACAGCATAAAACACAGTGGTGTTAATTCATTCTTTTAATTAGTTATTTTATGTGTTAATGCATTTTTTACTTTAGCAGTCCTGATTCGAACATTATAAGGTGTTTTCATTAGCAAATACATTATTGCAGACTTACATATGTTTGTTTGGCTGACCCACATTTTTTGCATGGTACTCGAACCTCAGTTTCCAACAGCTGAACTCTTAAACTAAAATGTTTTCTTCATTTGGTGCATTAGTGACAGGTCTGAGAAAAACATGCATACATATCTGCACACATGCAGAGATGGTCATTTGCTCAGTTATGGGCCATCTGACCCCTGCCTGGGAACTCAGCTTGACCGTCTGCTGTACCACGATTTATCTGAACGTCTCTTTTCCATGTGTCTGTTGAGCTTAGACTGGCCATCTGCTGATTTGCCTTGAATGAGGATGAACTTGAGTCAAAAGAGAGAATAAAGAAATGAAAGAAGGGTAAAATGAGAAAGGAGGGCAAAATCTGTCAAATTATTTATACTATTACAATCTATCAATATCCATAGGTGAATCACTTTATTAGGTGCACCTAGCATGTAGTTAGGGACATTTCGTCAGCTCCACATACCATGTAGATGCATTTTGTAGCTTACAATTAGAGTGACATTCTAGTAGAGGGATGTACACAACACAAAATGTATCAGCTTTTGAATATTCATACGTTCACACTTTCATACAGGTTTTCAAAAAGCAGCACTCATTTTTCTCTTAGAAAAAAATCTGCTTAGACCCGGACATCCTTATTTAGGCATGAGGGTGATTGCAAAGGACCATAACTTCAGAGATCTTAAAGGTTGTATACCCAATGAACATATCTTCTTTCCTGCTACCACCATCTTTAAACATAGGTTTTTCATGCTCTGCTCTGATTTTCTCACTGTTATCATGGTTTTAAAAGATTGTAGTTTCTTGCTACTAGGGACTAGCTAGCATTTAGCCTGAAACAACAATCACTACATCAGCATGACATTTTAAAGCACATTCTGTTTTGTCATGTAATAGTACTTGGTGACTTTAACTTCACCTGGAAGAGAAAATATTCAATAAATTGTTGTTGGCTTGTCTGCAGGTGTAAGATGTAGACGAAAACACTCTGAAGTACCATTAGGTCCTGTTGCTAGCAGTTTCGAGCAGATACCAAAAGCATATAACTGGACCACTGGACTGATGGTCATTGGAAAAAAACATTGTATCAATTTTCTGGCACCAAAGGTTCCAGTACATTTTTCAATTGGATTATCTTCTTTTTAATGTTACAGTGGCACCAGTTACTAGACAGCAAGAGAACAGTCGGTTCTTCAAGTTCATGTGTTGGACACAGGAAAAATAGGCAAGTTTATACAAATAGATCTAAACGACTTTGACAAGGGCCAAACTATGATGGCTAGTTAACTTGGTCAGAGCATCTCCAACTACCTAACCAAAGTGAGGACATCTTGTGAACAGGTGTAATCATGGGTGATCTAGCCTCATTGATGTGCATGTGGAGAGAACGCTAGCCATCTGATCCCACAGAAGAGCTACTGTGGTTTTAAAAATGAATGCTGACTATGATAGAAAGGGGTCAGAACACAGTGCTCCACAGTCAGAGCTATTTCAGCAGCATGAGGGAACTACTCAGTATTAGGCAGGTGGTTTATATGATTTGGCTGTGTTTATAGTTCTATGAAGAAACTTTAAAAATGGCTTCTAGCATCTATAACATAACTTTAATAATAATAAAAAAGCACCAGTTTACCAATATATGCATTATTGTTATAGAAATCACATATTTAGAAATGAAGCTGAATTCAGCACATGTACAATTCTGAAAAAGCAACACAGCATTTTATATTTATTTAAAACTTACCAACTAAATAAAATTATACTCATTATTATAAAGCAAATGCCATAAAAGAAACACCAAAAATGATTAAATCAGCATACAATGTATCACACACAGTGTTTGGCGCCCTGTGTGAACAACCCCTTCAGTCCATTTCCACTCCATTTGTGTTTATTTGGCACAATATCAAAATCCATCCCCCAACACAAGAGCCAAAACAATGTAAACTAATTCCTCTTGGTGCAGATTCGCTTTGTATTATTACGATCGGGGCAGCAGTGAATAAATAGTGAGGGGTAAACACCCATAATGCTGTGCGGTCGCCAGATGGTATGTTTTGGAATATTTAGGAGACTAGTGAGGTGCTCATTAATCTTATAAGGTGCACAAGTTGAGCTCTGGATGTTATTGTGTTGTTACATTTACAGCAATGTTAGAGTGGGAGTGGAGTGGGAGTGGAGTGGGATCTGCTACAAGCTCATATATGTGTGATGTTTAAGTGTAAAACCATTGCATTTACCGAAGAACCCCAG
>JBBPDA010000104.1:101365-115521 GCA_037974385.1 Arnoldichthys spilopterus
TATATAGGGTCAGTTATAAAAAGTGCTATGCAAATGAGACTGAAGTACACTGAAATGAACCATCGTTGACTTATATTAAAAGTGGAAACTGGACTCCAGTGACCATTGGAAGAACTCACTCAGCTGAGGAGAATGTACAGTGTGCAGTTGGTATGGGTCTGTTGGGGGTAGGAGAGGATGCTGCTGCCTCTTCCTGAAAACCACTGCTGCATATTTCACAGCCCACACAATCCCCAATCACTTAGCCTGAGGAAATGTGTGTTTGTGCATGTGTGTGTGTGTGTGTGTGTGTGTGTGTGTGTGTGTCTATGTGTATGAGACTGCCTGTCTATCATCATGCATCACTCATGGGTGAAAGCTTCTATCCATCACTTCCATAAAGCATCCTGTCACTTTAGTACAAATGAGAAATAGAGAGAGAGAGAGAGAGAGAGAGAGAGAGAGAAAGAGAGAGAAAGTAAAGAGAGAGAGAAATGGAGAAACAGAAAAAAATGATGAGGGTAAAAAGGAAATATATTAGGGGAAACCTATTACATTCAACTAAAGGAATACCCCAGCAATTGCACATTCCAACCTTATCTTCATTGATTAAATCTATATTGTTATTGCAGACAGTAGTTTTAGAGCATGTTTCTTGAGAGAGAAGAAGTTAGGTTTTTTTGCATTTGACTGCATTTAAGAAAAAACAATACAAAAGTCTGCTTGAAAGATCAATAAATATTTGGAAGGCATTATATTCATTATAAATAGTTACAATGTGATATTTATCTAACAACATTACATCTTACGTTAGTCAACTAAATCATATAACTTTTATTCCCAGTGTGTGAGTCTATTTTTGCCACTTGCACTAAACTCTCATGGAATGCTTTTCTTCTTGATACTTTTGCACAGCTGTCTTTTGTTTATGAACACTGAGTTGAAAAAAAAAAACATAAGGTGCTGACCAATAAGATAAAAATGAAGGCGGGTCTTCAGTGATGGTTATAGTAGCTAAATGTGTGATTTCATTGATCAAATTAGCATGGGAATCAAAATCGCTAGGCTGTACTAGCAGTACCACACATGGTGGTTATAAGTAGACCCCTTATTAAATGGGGGGTCTTTTGCTGTAACAGGTGCTTGACAAATTTGAAGCTACTGTCACTTAGCAACAGGGAGACATGCAACAAGCAGTGTTAAAAAAAAGCCCAACTCTGTACTGTATGGGATATAGTTTATTATGATGCAGTTAGAAAAGCAAATAGAAAGGGAAGACAATATTTTCACAAATTAAATCCTTTTTTATTATTTATTAATTATTAATTATTTAAAAATGTTGCAATATTCTGAGCATGGTAAAAACCTGTGTGTGCTTCTTGCTGGATGTATTTCGTTTGTATTTAAGTTTCAGTTATGTATGGTCATAATTTGCCAGTTTTTTTTTTACATTGTATACATTTATTCTGGTTAGTTTTGCTTTCACATAGCAATTTTGCACACAGACAAAAGAACTTTGTGTGACATCCTTACATCCTGTCATCACCTACATCTGCTCCCTATACTTGACACTGATTGGTCAGTAGATGTGTATGGCCCTAACGTTGATAATGTCAGATCATGTTTGATTGGAGGAAAAAGAATAAACAGAATCATTTTGTTGCCACAATACTATTATTTAAACGCTCATGGTCTCATAAATAAGTTAATTGTTTTCATTTTTGACCAAATTCTCTTGCCTAACCAAATTGCAAAAAAATCAGCTGCATCCCAAAGCACAAACTGTTATGCCTTCTATACATGATACATTAATTAATGCATTTCTAATGGCTGCTCTTTGGGACACAGCCGTCAGCATTGCCAAAATTTTAAAAAATAAATAATGGCCAACTTGAAACATAAAATCATTAGCAGAACACAAGTTTACTGACAACTTGACAGCCAGGAACACACTTTTTGATCAGATCATCACTGAAAGCTAGCAGTCTTTCCCACGTCTTAATTAAACAACTCTCAGGATTAGAACAAAATCTTGCTCTACCCAGCACAGAGTGCAACGTTGCAACCTAATACTGTCCTACAGTGGAAGTCAATGGGCTGTGGCTGCAACTGATTTCTATTCCAATTGGGTTTCAAGTGAACAGGGGTTTCTAAGTACAGAAAGACGATTAAAAAAATTGTAATTGATTGTGTGGTACTGATGCGGCAGATAGAGAGAAAGTTGTAATATGCTGGAGTCTTACTTTAAGTGGAAGTAAAGAGGAGAACAAGGCCTAGGGATAAAAAGGGAACGACTGGATGAGTTAGAAAAGAAAGCGAAGATCAAGGGAGTGCAGAGGATGGGTGGAAGAGAAAGAATAGTTCCAAGATCATACTGGGGAGGGAATCCCCCGTTTATGTTTTACTCTGGAGGCAGAAAGGGAGAGAGAGAGAGCCTGGAGATATGGGCTTTAGATTCATCTATATTTCATCAGCCACAATCACAGAGAGCTATTCAAGGAAGGATTCTCTCTCTCACTTTTTAGCAGCGGGGGGTGGGGGGTGTTTCAGGGGTGGATGGCAGTGCAAGCTTGGCCACATCGAAAAAGGGGTCCGCAGAGGGCCTGCTTAATGTTTAATAAATAGCCAAGGGACCTGCAGAAGGGGGTAGAGCGTCAGGGTCTATCCTCCGGGCATTTAGCAGGCTTTGGAGAAGAACTACCGGAGCGGAAGAAAGGCAGGCGAATGTATTTTTAACGCCACACTAAAGTGTTCACTTGTCTTTCGACGAGGGGATGGCATTGGGAAAGTGTTTCAGAACAAGCAAGAAACAGAAGTAAAGGCTTTTTTCCGCAGACAACAAAAAATACTGAGCGAGTCAGCGCAGTCAAAGCATGGGTAGAAATAAATGAATGGGCAAAACTGATTCATAAAGGAACTAGAGCATATATTTAGATGCTTCGAAGGGCAAGTGTCAGTGTGTGAACTCGGTTGAGGATGGAGGAATGTTTTGGCATCTTTTACCAAACTTTTAAAACAACACAGGATATTTTTAAGTGTTGTGTTTTTTGAACGCACACTTTGGATGCTCCAGCAATCACCCACTATTCACCTGTGGTGCACAATAATAGACTTGTAGCTGGAGGCGCTCTGCATCTATCCGCCCAAACACTGCCAGTCAATACACATATGTTTTTATTAGCATCAGGAAAGTGCTTTAAGTTATATGCGAGGTGGTATTTTCTTTCTGTTTGTCTTAATGGATAGAGATTATAAATACAGCAAAGAGAACAGAGTTTATATATATATATATATATATATACATACACACACACACACACACACAAAATGTATGTTCATGTTTTTACACAAATCCTAAAAATACAGCCAGACCCACACCCACCCCCCCACCCCCCAATAAAAAACCCAATGAAACAAAATTGGACATATTTTTTATTAAAGAACATAATCCACTATTATACTCTATCTGTGAGTGGCAGACTATATTACCCCTTGTGTAGTCATAACTGCAACTAAATGGTTCCGGTAAGTCCCAACATGCTAGATGGATTTTAGCTTGTTATTCTGTACAGAACAGCTGAAAGAGAGGTTAGTGGGTTTCCTCACATGAACTGCTCACTTCAGTTCCTTCAATAACATTGTTGTTAGATTAAGGTCAGGACTTTGACTTTTCAGAAAATCTTAAAACATGACTGCTTAAAGTTGTTGTCTTTCTGCATGATGCACTTTCTCTTGAAATTCAGTTCACAAACAGATGTCGTGACATGTCCTTTAGACATTTAGCTATTCCCATCTTCTATCTGTCATCTCTATTTTATCATTAATTGCCAGAGCAACATTCCGACACATTGTCCTGTAAATAGAAGCCACTGGCAGGATAGGCGATTGCATCCAGAATTCATAGTTCCTTCAATAATGGCAGGCTGTCCAGGCCCTGAGGTGGCAAAACAGGCCCGAACTGTTATACTACCACCACCATGTTTCACAAATGAAATAAGGTTTTTTGCTGGAATGCAGTGTTTGTCTTTCTCCTATTTTAGTCTTAGCCGTCATAAAACATTTCTTCTTTCAGCTGCCTTGTAGTTTCTCCACGTTATCCCCAGCAAATTGTAGATCTGTACATAATCTGTCTAACTGTGGATCAGTCTAATTTTTTTAGAGATGGTTTAGTGACCTTTTCCAGTCTGATAAGCATCAGCAACTCTTTTTCTGAGGTCTTTAGAAATCTCCTTTGTTTGTGCCATGATGCATTTCCACTAACTTGTTAACTGCTAATCTAAAACGTTCACATATTTTCACACTGCATATATATGAAAGATTTGATATTTTAAAAAATATATGAAATTTATATATATATATATTCTTACTCTTACTCCTACTACTTTCACTTTGTCTTTTTTATTAAACACTACATAGGAAAGCTTTCACAGGGCTGCATGACCTCACATAACCCATTAATGACAACCCACATTAACCTAAATAGACATTTGTAAAGGTCAAGAAGTGTCCATTGTCATTACATTACTGCTTTGAAACTGTCTAAAGTAGCTTTTGTGACAAGTGAAGGTTGTCGGAACAAACCATTATAAATGTTAAAATAGGTTTATTTCTCTATATTTTTTTCTTTTTTTTTCTTTGTTACTCTTGTCTCTGACTTTTTCTATCCTTTTCCTCTTCTGTGACCCTCCTCTTCTTCCTTTCTCTGTCTCGTGCTTCTCTTTCTGTTGCCCTTTCACTTTTTATTCCCTATTTCTTTCTTTCTATCATTCTTACTTTCTCTGTAACTTTCAATTCTGTCCCTATATTTTTTTCTTTCTTTCTTTGAGTCTATCCTTCTTTTACTCATTTTTCTTTGACTGACTTTCCCTCTGTTTCTCTCTCTCTCTCTCTTTTTTGAACTACTATTTCTTTCTCTGTGCATGTTTTCTTCATTCTCCTTTTCTGTGTCTAAATATCTTTTCCTGTGATTTTTCTTTTTTTTCCCTTTTTTTTTTAGCATGATGACCTTTTGCTTCGCCTTCATTTCTTTCTTTCTTTCTTTGTAAATCTTCTCTTTCTGACTGTTTCCCTCTTTTTACTTCTGGTCAGTTACTCTTCCTTTCTGACATTTTCCCTTCAATTCTCTTTCTCCCTCTGTTGCTGTCTTTTCATAGTTTATCTCTGTCTGTTTATTTTTGTCCTCTCTCTCTCTTGCTCTCTCCTTCTCTCCTTTTCTCTCTCTCTCCTTCTCTCTCTCTCTCTCTCTCTCTCTCTCTCTCTCTCTCTCTCTCCCACTGCCTGTCTGTCTTTCTTTCTACTGGCCTAAAGCTCGACATATCTGCCTGCATCCTCTATCTGCGGAGCTGCAGATAGCAGCAAGGTTGACAAATACCTCTGAGTGACAGAGGGTGAGCGGCGCGGGGCCCGAATCCGAAATTATTCAGCACGTCAACATCGCTGAACACGATTAATGTTTCTCCAGAGCTCGCTGTCCTCCTGGATCAAAGCCTCGACGAAAAGCTCCTTAGTGCACCTTCCTGCAATCTCCTGCTCCAAATCTCCTCTTCTTCTGCACACACACACACACATACACAAACACACAGACACACACACTCTTAAACATCCTCTTGCATCAAAGACCCTCACGTCCTTATCCGCTCAGGCACCTCACACACAAACTCATTAAAACACACACACTGGCAAAAAAAAAAACAATTCCTGAAAGCTAGCAAAACACTTAACCTGACAGGCTGTCATCTTCCAAAACAAAACGGGTCTAGAGGTGTCAGAGCAGCCGAGTTTCTGTTGTGCATAAACCCTTAGGCACTGAGTAGAGAATTACAGCTATTCTACTTAAAGTAGCTACTTGAGCACAATTTCACTTGTGAAAGTACACAATGTGGATTTAGATTTTCTTGATGTTTGTGTTCCACTCAGTTTTCCAGTTTCTCCATTTTATCAGCTTCTCTGACCATCATTCAATGGTCAGGACCCCCATCAGAACACCAAGGGGCAGGTGTTATTTGACTGGGAAATCATTCTCAGAACACAGATGTTGGTGGCATGTTAGTGTATGTGTGGGCTACACAGAGTGGATCACACATCAGTGCTGTTGGAGTACAGATGAGGGGTCACTGCTAGACTGAAAGTAGTCCACCAACTAAAAAATGTCCAGCTAACAGTGTCCTGTGGCCAGAAACTGGCAACTCTCCACTACAGTGTTAAAGACATACCTGCTGTGCTCAGAATGATCCCCCAGCCAAATAATGCCTGCTCACTGGTGGTCCTGTGGGGGTCCTGTGCATTGATAAATAGGGTAAATAAGACAACAGTCTGTAAACTGTAAACTAGTGCATTTAAAACATTTTTTATTCTTATTTGTAAGTGAAGTTGATAAAACAGACAGAGAGCATAGATACAAGGTAGGTGCACCTAATAAAGTGCTCAGAGTAGTTCACATCAATGACCTATACTAAGTGTCAAGTAATTTTAGCAGTGAGCACCCACGTTGATATGATAGTATAGGGTTAACTCAAAGCTGGGCATGTCTTCTAGATTTGCAGAGCAGGATTTCACAGAGGGTGGTTGATTTTTTTCTTCTTAGAAGGTGAAGACTGTGAGCTTTAGTCGATAACAGGACTAGCAGGATGGGCATAAATGGGCAGACAGAACTAATCCCTCCCTGGCATCCTTTAATCCCTCCATTGTTTTATCCTCTATTAACAACTGACACAAAGTTGATTTTTCTGGACTCCTGTGGACCCATGAACAACAGCACCAAGAAGTTGTAAAGAAATAAGTATAGGCTAAGATGGGGCTGATTTACCTCTAGCCCAAGCTGTAGATTCACATATCCTGTCTTCAATGTGTAGTGATGTATATCATGTAGGGAAACTCAGCCTAAATCTGTTCTCCAGTTGGGTATTTTCTATACTCTGCCTATTATATTATATCTGTTATATGCTCTGCCTCCCTACAGTCTGTGACCAATACTAGTCAGGGCAAATGGTTCCAGTTCTAAAATCTGATTAGCTGAAACATGTTCTAAGCTCCTGCAAAATATGCACATATATATTTAAAGCCTTTATTTATCTGATTTTCAGCACTACAATAATGCCAATTTCTGTTAGGGGCTATATGTGATTTATTATCTTGTCATGTTTTGAACATGTTATATAGGTACATGTACATTTATACATGTTATATTTATTCCATGGTAGAAAAGGGGTCTGAAATTGAATCTCAAATTTGACCCACGTGGAGTCAGGGCTTTGAGAACTCCAGTCAAGCTGGTAATAAAATTTGCAACCTAAACCTAAACTCATCCACAGACAATATAAGAGGTGTTTTACAGTTTAGCAGATTTTTACTTGGTAACTAAGCACTTGGGCTATAAGAATAAAAAATGTCCTACTGGGATAAATCGGTATTTTACACGTGTACTACACTCACAATGATCAGCATGTTTTTCGCAATTTCTAATCATACCTGTCAGAGAACAGCATCCACTCTCCTGTTCAACCATCCTACCTATCCAGAGGACTGGGCAAGGTACTGCCCAATTGAATTGAATGTATTTTTAATGATGCATTCAACTTTCCGTTTTTATTTTTAATAACTTTAAGAGTATATAGATAGTCTATTTAACAATAAGCTGCTTTTTGCAAATCAGTGAAGCAATTAACTTGCTTCATTAGCTTGCTAACTATTCTTAGATTAGCTAATAATAACAGAAGTGTTCTTTTTTTATTCTTGCCATTTGATCATTTTGATCAAGCTGTTCCTAATTAGATCCATTAAAGATGTAATTTTCATAATGCTGGTTAGCAAATTTGGCTAGGGTTGGTAATTAATACACTTTGGAAAGCCAATGAACCTAGCACAACCTTAAGTGATTTCTTTATCATCAAAGCCTTTTTTCTGCAAAGGGAAAATTAACTTAAGCGTAAGGGAAACTTAAAGTAATTATTATAATATGGTAAAACACTCAGTCCTGCTTTATACTGAATTAATTTGCTAAAGGGCACATATCATGGAAGATCAGCTCAGATTCATTTTTAGGCATGCACAATGATATCAGAATCATTAGTATCAGCAGATATTTAGTGAAGAAAATAATATTGGCACAAATGAACATAAAAATATTAGCATCAGTCTACATCAAACATCGGTGCATACCTAAAATTTTAGAACCATTTTTTTCTGGTACTATAAAAATATTGATCTTGGTAGATGTTGTCTCAATTTCTGCATTTTTAAAAAAATTAATTAATGTATTTATTTTTATTGGGATCAGAATCAGCAGATAATTACATGAAAATTTTCAGATGTCAGCATCGGCCTACAAATCCCTCTTTGGTGCAGCCCTGTTTTTTATTTTTAAAGTCTGCTGTTGGATGTAAACATTGATAATATTTTGAAACATATTGTTTTGCTCAGTCTGCATCCATATATGAAAAAATAGCTGCAAAACAGCCTGTTCTGAAGTCAGTGTTCTTGGTATTTCATGAAAACCAACACAGTTCCACAGTGCCTTAGCCTACAGCAGTTTAGCTCTGCCAATCGCGAATGACTCGCTCGACACTTGATGAGTTATGCAGCGCAATAGGACCCCTCATGTGTGCCTGCCGTATCATGACCAAGAGAGACAGTTCCATCCGAGAGGTGCAGAGGCATTGCTCATTATAAACTGGCTACCTGTTTCCATTGCAGTTCTGTACAAAACAGAAGTGATTTTTCTAGAAAGTCAACAAAACATACTTGCAAATTGTCTGCGTTTCCACAGATTGATGTCATGTGATTAAAGCTGGGTTTCCTTCTCTTTCCATCTCTTCTCTTCTCTCTTCTCTTCCTTCTCAACACCATCCATTTTGCCCTGAGATTTCATTCAAATCCACTGCAGTTGCTATGGAAGTGTATAGTCAAAGGGGATGATGGCATGTGAAGCCATTATCTAGATTCTGTCCACAATAATTTTAGCAGTCCTGTAGATCTACAACTTTTGAATGACTCGCTCAGTATTTGAGTTGTGCTCAATAGAACCCCCCCATTGTGCTTGCCTCTACCCTGCCTAAACGAGCTAGAGTCCAGAGTCATCGCCTTTAATTGTCTACCTATGCAGAGTAGCTTACTGCCATGTGACTAAAATGTAGAACTGGAAATTGTATTTTTGTTAAAAGTTTCCTTGATTATCCGAGCGATATATTTACGATACATGAGAAATTTCTGTTTTTTTTAGTGTGCAGTTTCAGCAGGTTAACAGGAACCCACCTAGTAAAACTCAAGGGGGCAGGCATATATGATAAAGTGTAGGATATGAGCCCTTTTAATACCTACTAATATTCAAGTGATTCATCGCTTCACTAGAATTTGCTTACTTAAAACATGGATTTTCAGGATTCTTTTAAACTCTATATAAACCCACCACCGTATCCCTTTTGCATCGGTCAGAGGTGGAGGAATGAAGCATTTTTCTCTGAGCAGATAGGGTTTAGGATAATCCACATGCTGATGTTTTCCCTCCTGGGAAGAGGAAGAGTGACAGGACTGGTTTTAGAGTATAATCGTACATTAGGCAGAGGCGATGGGGTGCATGATAAATCTTGGGCACAAGTGGATCTTTAAACCATTCCTTCAGCTGAAAGCTTCCTAGAAAAGTCTTCCAAATGATGGGTAGTCCCGAGCGACAGCCAGTAATCTCTGGTTTAAATCCCGAGACGATAGATATGAGCTTCCTTTCGTGGATTTTGTATCGGATTTCTGAAAGGACCTTACTTTTTTTTATAACTAAAACTGTATAAGCAAATACACACTCTCTCTCACTGTGTGTGTGTGTGTATGTGTGTGTGTGTGTGTGTGTGTGTGTGTGAGTGAGTGAAAAAGAAAGTGAGATGGAGTCCTTGGAGAGTTTAGAGCAAGGAGGGAGTGAGAAAAAGCTTTTCATTTTTCTTCAAGTACATGCCCGAGGCTTATCTCTACCTCCTTCCTGCGATCAGCAATGGCCAACAACTTTGGCCAGGACAAGATTTAGGCCAAGCGAGATTGGACCAGATATTGTGAACAGTAAGTGTGCGTGATTACGTCGGCTCCTTTTGTAAAGCAGAATGTACTGACAGTGTTTTCAAGAGAGACAGTGAAGGGAGATGGGGTTCTCTTGCTAACCCATGAGGTAGGCCGCAGAGACCTGCCAACACTCAGCTCACATCGTTATTGAAGAGAGTAGAACAGAGGTGCCACAGGAGCCAATGAGAGCAATTCGTCAAAGTGGTCCCATAACAAGAGTCAGGAGGAGCCATTGTCATTTCTGTTGAAAGTGGTGCAGTCACCCTGAATTCCATTTACTTTTCTTAACGACTTCCCCTGCAGCCTCCCAAACTTTGGATCTTTGTCATGAGTAGGCACATGTTTCCTTAAAAAGGTTTTTTCACAGTTTCTGAATAATTGAATGGTCAGGATATAAACATAAAATCATCCATATGGGGTTTGCTGTGAAATGTTCTATTCTATAGAACCTTCCTGAGTCAGTATTGTACACAGTGGTGGTGATAGGAATCAGACATTTAAAGATTTATTGCCTCAAAAATTTACCTCAAGGGAAACAATCACATTTAGGAACTGCACGGTTAGGAATACTCTGCTTGCTCTGTGTTGCAGTAGTTTGAGATAAAGTTTTGGCCTAAAAGCATTGTTTATTGCCTTGGAGGCACATGCAGTGGCATAGCAAGGAAACACAGTACCCAAAGATTTACTACTAGTTTATGGATGAAAGTGAAGTGAAGTGACTATTTGTCATTGTGAACACAATCAAGCACCACAACGAAATGTGACCTCTGGATTTAACCCATCACACGTGTACACATGGAGCAGCAAGCAGCTATCAACAGTGCCTCTTTGCTCAAAAGTACCTCAGCAGTGCCCGGGCCGGAACTTGAATCTGCGACCTGAACTTGGTAGTAAATAAAAAATTATTTTGGGGTTGTAGACACTACAAAACACTGCTTCCTATAATAGCTATTGTAAAGTAGTTGGTAGTTCTTTTTCTTGCTAAGTCAATTTTTTATTATTATTAATTATTTTTTATGTATTTGTCAGGGACAGGGTCCGCTGTCAATGAGCCAGAGTCAATCCAAAAAGCAAATTTTCATCTGTCTGTTTTTAAACTTGATAATTTTGGAATAGAGTAAATCTCTGAAAAGTTTATCCTCAAGGGCGATAGCTAAACATGTGTAACATGAATTAAGCTCCACAAATGTAGGGGGAGCCCAGTCACATAATTGTGCTTTAAATCAAAATTTAAGAAGACGCTGATCGACACATCCCTCATATCTTTTTGAGCATCCCTAAAGAGAGTGTCAGGAACTACATACCCAGCCCCACCCCATGTAAGGGCATAGAAGAGGTCTGAGAGTGTTTATCATTTGCAGAATCAGTGTGTGCTGTTCCAAAAGACAGATTCCTATTTCCATTTCTTCTATTTCTGTTTGGTTTCTATTCTATTTTTATTGTATTTTTTTATTGTATTTATTGTCACATTTAATGTTACTAGTGTCTACTGTTATTTTGTAACACTGTTAATTATGTAGTCTGTGAAGGAGGCATTCAAGTAAGAATTTCACTGTAATCTGTACACCGTACTTTTTACATATGACAATTAAACCTTGAATCTTGAACCAAAGTAGCAATATCTTTTTAAACTGGCTATAAATTGCAATCAATAACAAAGACATTCCTTTAAAAATGCAAATGCTTAGTAAATTTATGCCATGTTCTTCAACAATCAAATCTAAATGCTACTATTTGGGCTCATTATGGGCCTTTTTGGATACAAAATGAGCAATTTTTCAAAATTACTAAGACTATTACATTGACCCAGAGAAAGCATTATAGATGTATTATTGTGATTTAAAGACATTATCAGCAGCAGTAGCTGCCCCCACCAAAAAAACAACAACACACAACATAACATATTTATGGTATTACTGACCACCCACAACCCCATGGCCTATACTTACTCAATCACAATCCTTTGTACTCATTCTCTGCACCTTTTTTTGTGTATTCTCAACCCTATAATGTATTTATTAGGCAGTGGTGGCCTAGTGGTTAGGACCTCGCCCTTGTAAACTAAAGGTCATAGGTTCAAGTCCTGGCCCAGGCACCACTGAGGTACCCTTGAGCCAGGTACCATCCCACTACACTGCTCCCCAGGCACTGTTGATAGCTCCCCGCTGTTTCACATGTGCATATTAATGGGTAAAATGCAGAGGTCACATTTCGTTGTGGTGCTTTAGGGTGTTCACAGTGACCAATAATCACTTTCACTATTTGTATACATATGTATGTACATTTGTCCACATAAATAAATAAAACACTTGGATCAGCACTTATAACAAGAACCATGCAATTTGTTAATGGATTGAGCCAGGTGTACTAGATGAGACAAAATGTGCATAGTATGCCAGGACTGGAGTTGGTAACCTTGCTGTTAAATTACCTCTGAAATTCTAATTTAGTTGGTCCTCACATTGTGTTTTTTTTTTTTTGTCTTTCCTACGAAAACCAACACAAATAATACACACACACACACATCTTCACAACAGCTTGGCTTTCCTCCATAGTGACATCCTTGCCTTCCAACCACAGCATATGCCTGTTACTGTACTGTCAGCTGCCAGAGTTGAAACGGCATTGTCAGTACAGGCACTTCGTTTTGAAGTTTCTGGAAAAGCTGTTTGCCACACAGTTGTTGCGAATGGTGGCAATATATCTGTTCATCTCTGTGCTCACCTTCCTCTGAACTCCCTTCTCTCCTGCTTACAGGAGCTTGAAGTCTTGCAGATATTTGTGCCTCTGGGGTCAGAAAAGTGCTCAGAGAAGTCAACAGAGGGCAACATCCTACAGTGGAAAGGTTAATGGAAATACAGATGTTTGACATTACCGACATTATGGTGTAAATACAAGGGCCACGTGCTTTATTCTGAGTACAGCACATAGCCAGAGTTCACCACAGAGAGCAATCTTTCCTTGCTCATGTGTTACATTCACCAGTATAAGCACACTATAGAAATTTCCACCTATAGCGCTAAAGCAGCCTCTTGTTGTGGCAGGATCAATCTCATATGACTATATATGACTAATGTAAAGAGCTCATTTCTGTTGCACATATATGTTCAAAAAGGTCATTGCGAAAATACAGGGCTATCCGTAATGACAACTTTGATGATGGAGACGAATGATGAAGAGGAATTTATTATTTAATTATTCAGAAAGTGTTCTGATTCATTCATTCACTCACTATCCAAGTCCTTTCTCCTAACCCAGGTCGCAAAGAGGTGTTGGAGCCTATCCCTGGGCAGCCCTTCCAGATATTGATATCCTTTACAATACCTCCCTAAAAGTCATGTAGGCTTTTATTGTCATTTCAACCATATACAGTTCACAAAATACACAGTGAAATGAAACAACGTTCCTCCAGGACCAGGGTGCTACATGAAACACAGGACCACAAAACTACATAAATGAATAAACTACATTTTGTGCAAACATGTGCAAACATTGCAAAACAGTGCAAAGACAATTACAAATGAAGAGAGCAGAGACCACTATACAGTTATGGTTCTACCATAATTTATTATTATTATTATTATACATACATTATTGTCTGTCTTTGTCACAGATTATTATAATGTAAAATATTTTTTTAATATAATTATTAAGATTTAATTTAATAATAAGATTTTTGTGTTGTACTGTAATACCACCATATTTTTTAAATAGTCAAACATTACAAAACTATTTGATATTTCAAGTATACAATTTGTAAAACCTACATACTGAACAATTCACCAAGGATTTCTTACCCCTGGCATTAAAATCTTTAAAAGAGACTTCCTGGCCCACAAAAATGTTCTTAAGAAAAATATCTTTTAAAAAGCCACTTAAACAGTTCTGGTTTCTGACCAGTGATTTATTATTTGGAATTTGTTCTTAGGTCTGAACAGAACCTAGGCACACTCAAGAGCACATTTTTGCACATTTGAGTGTTGCTATGTTTGTGCAAAATAATTGGTAATGAATCTGACATTTTAAGGACCTATATCAAAAAGAATATTTGCCAAAAAAATACATACATACATACATACATACATACATACATACATACATACATACATACATACATACATACATACATACATACA
>JBBPDA010000104.1:115621-134456 GCA_037974385.1 Arnoldichthys spilopterus
GTTTCTGTAAAGCTGCTTTGTGACAACGTCAGTTGTAAAAAGCGCTATACAAATAAACTTGACTTGACTTGACTACTTACACACAGCAACACAGTAACATACAGAAACAGTCATTTTCAGTGTGAGCGCAGGTTAAAAGGCTTTTCCTTTGTGTTATAGGAGCAAACCTGTACCCAAGTTAAAATCCAGTTTAAACCCAGTTTTTTTCACATCCATTTTAGTCTAATTTAGCTAGATCTCAAATTCTCACACAATGCTACCAATTTATGAGGGACATGGGAAACCAGCCCCAATTTTTCTACACCTGCTTCTAACACAAGCAGTTGGACAGCTCAACATGGTTGGAGGAGAGCACTAACTGCAAATTTTATAGTTTCAGATTCCCACATTGGCTACCATTGTACTGAATGATAGGGGAGGACAAAGCCATCCTAGTCACCTAGAAAGACAGAAAAACATAGAAAGAGGCCAAATATGCTCTCCTAGACTCCTGCTCATGAATGGCTATGGCACCCCCAATGACCAAACTAACAATCCCCTGACAGAAGGGCCAAAGCTTAGGCATTTGTGCCACTCAGGAGCCCTTGGCCCATGTCAGAAAAATTCATTATTCTAAGTATAAAGCAATAACTGAATCTCAGACTTTAATCAGGTAACTTTTATTCAGCTTCAGGCTGCTGGGTAAGTGAAACTGCATAGAGCTAGTTCTGTCGATCGGTCTCTAAAGCCTATTATCAAGGTTGCATTCCTCCTTATGTAGTTTCACTTCTTCAGACTCTCTCACACTGAACCATTCCAGCAATCTTAAAAATGCCACATCCTTGTCTCACATGTAGATCATGTCCTTCACCATGAGAAGATTATTTAATGTGCACTTACAAAATACATCACTTAATCTTATACTTGAATATCATATACAATTAGGCTCATATATATATAAAAAAAAATCATTTACACGTTAATACTGGACAAAAAAGGATCCACATATTATGGATCAGTGTTCATCATCATAAGAACTTGCACATCTCCATCAGCAGCAGGATCATTTTGGACATTCATGAGTCACATCAATGTCATGTCACATTAACTCTAGATATATAACGCTTGTAATAGGTCTGAGCCTCTAGTGTTAAGTTGAATGGTTCACAAAAATCATCTGAGACATGCCTGCTATTTAAAGTCTCCTGTGTACGTATTGCACTGGAGCTACCAGGCTAATACAGATAACATGCAATAGAAGCTGACACTGAACTGGTCACATATTTGCCTCAAACTATCACTTATAAGTATTATCAAGTAATGTTGTATACAGTCTGTATATGCAGGCTAACAGGATCATAACTGTGTCATTTTTTACATTCAACCCTACTGCATAAGTGGTGTTTATGTATTTTCTGAAACTTTTAATCAAAAACTACATCTGTTGGCAACTGCACAACAGAAAGCATCTGAAATGAGTTTCATGTTTGTTTTTCTTTTCTCAGTGAGCTCCTTTTCATTTTTGCCACACCAAAACAGCACGAAGGATGTAATGCAAGCCTAAAAGCATCTTCCAGTATTCAAAACATAATGTTTTCTGCTAAATAGTTTAAAATGAAGCAATCTTTTGTTCCCCTGCATCTGCCATTTATTCAAGATGCAGCTGTTTTTCTGGCATTTAGAACAATCAAGGACAAAATCTAAAGCATCATGAATATGAGAGGATTCAAAGCTAATTACGAGCCACTGCTTTTCACTGGGCTCATCAGCAATGAACCAGCCAATGACAAGTCTTACCAGTCATCAATGAGAGAAAATTTGAATTACGCTTTAGATAAAACATTTCTCATTTTGTCAAAATGATAACATTTTTGGACAACAACTGAAAAATGCCGAGATTGTTCTTGGTTTTAAAGCATAGCAAACACTGGGTACCAAGCACTGAGTTTGGTGAGATTTAGTGCTGTTTGCATGAAGACAATGCATGTTTTAAATTGCTCTATTAATCTATTTTACAGGAAGGCATAAAACAGAGGTGTTCTAACCCTCTGAGATTTAAAAAAATATTTTCCCAATTAAGAATTTTGGAAACTTTGAAAGGTTATGCAATGTTTGTTACTGTGCAATTTTATTGGCCTTAAAAAAATAGAAGTATATAAAACTGCAAGCCATCATAATAGCCATCATAGGAAAGTCACCAGTGCCAAGCTTTTCCTTGGCATACTTTCTGAGCAGATCACCATTAATAATTCAGAAAGACCAAATACTGTCCCCAACACAGGGGGTATAAAATAATAGAAACACCAGAAATACTCATTGTCACAGGATAATTTGTCTTGTGTACCTACCATATAGTTGCACTTTGCAGGTTTACAGTCACTATTTGTAGTCCATCTGTTTCTGCAACATTCATCAGCCTTTCTTCATCCCATGCAATACTACAAAAGAATCACCACTGACCAGATATTATGGGGATTGTCCTCAGCACATCAGGGACACTGACATGGTAGTGGAATGATAGTGTGTGTGTGCTTGTGTGTTGCACTGAAATACCTATACAAGGCACAGGAGTGTTGATGGGTTTTCTTTATACACCTCAGTTTAACTTGGTTAAAAATTGTTCAATGACCACATCCAGCCCAGTGTGGTCCTGTGTTCAGGAACAGACCACTACTCTTTGTTCTTTTACCCATGCACAATGGCCTCTAGCTTTTTAAAGAGTTCCAACAAGGTAAGTGTATGGTCCCTTTCCATTGATTGACAGGGTTAATGGGGACATGGCACTTACATTATTTCGTAAATCCACAGTATATTATAATTGGCCATGATGCAAGATTCAAAATGAAGTTTGTGCAGTGAAATGCCAAGACACAGATCTTCAAGTGCAAATGCTGCTTATGCTGTTGAAAAGTGGCAAGAGGCACTTTAAGAGGATCAAATTTTAGTGCTGCCGTACAAACTCTCAGTACGCACCAATGAAAACCCTTGTACCATGAAGTTTGGTTTGTTTGCATCAAAAACATGCTGGCCATTGTGCATTCAAAATTATTTCTGCTGCATTCTTGGACAACTTTATCGAGGGAGAACATAGACATATGCATGGTGGCCTTTGTGCTTTGAGGGTCCACTGTTGTTGCTGTTGTCGTCCTTGTGTTGTTTGAACAGACCAGATTGCGTGTGAATATACATGTTCTGTTTGTGTTGGTTTATGTGCATGTTAGTCTGGGCAACCCTTTGAGCAGATGGCAAGAAGGGCTGGACCCAGAACACTGAATAGGGTGTGTGCATAGTTGTACTAGGAATTTTTTCTTACTTTGTAAATGATTTGGATGAGTTTAGCACACACCAGATTCAGTTCAGCAGATTACAAGAGACATAAGAAGGAGGCAGGATCTGAGACAAAGACTAGCAAATGTAGCGGAGCAGTCAGTGATATGAGTGTAGATGCAGGACGATGCCACCTGAGACATTCTGCTCAGGAAAGATTACTCCTACACTAAATTAGGAACAGACATTCATGTACTGTAGGGAGGCATGAGACATGTTTCAATGATTAACCATTTATTAAACAAATTAAAATAGACCAATTTAATATGATCAGTGTTGCTGGAGATAATATAGTTGACTACTTGTTAAAGACAAACCGAAATGTACCAAACAGAGGGAAGGGGGAAAAAAAATAAAAAATTACGAGCCTCACAAATGGCTCTTACTAATCATGACGCGAGCTGTGGAGACGGCTACCAAGTTTACTGCAGAAGCTATTGTCTGATACACCACACACACACCTGTGCTCAACCACTGGCACCAAAAAGACACACAGTGAAAGGAAGACACCACCACCCATGATCAGTCAACCTTAATATTCCAGTCCTGTAAATCCAAGTAAATCGTTACTTTAAAAAAACAATTATTTAAATGAAAAATAACAAATAGCCCAGATGGCAAAAACATAAGACACTGGATGTAGCCAGCTGGCTAGCCCAAACAGCAGTGCAGAAGTAGGCCCAACTGAGCCATTACTACTGGCTCTGGTCTGGGTATTTCAATGTACGGCAGCGCACACGTTCCCGGCTGGATCAGACCCACAAACACGTAATTCAAAACAATAAAAGCAAAATAAAACAGTATAAGGCAAAACAGAATAAAGCAAACGCTGCATCACAGGCTCACATCATTTACAGCACCTGATTGAGAAGCATATGCTAACACATGGATGACTACAAAAACCCCTTGGCACAGGAACGGGAAGTTGTAACCCAACCCCAGACCGCAAATGCGCATGTCCATGCTGGGAATGCAGCAGTATCCAAGCAAATGAGCACAAAAGCAGTCAATGCCACAGCCAAACTTTAACCAGGGAAAAGGGAGAGAACGGGAGACTGAGCAGACAGGCATGCTGACTGTGCAACCCAGATAGGACACAAACAACATAGAGGTCCTCGTACTGCCTGCTTACATAGCGAAAGGCATAGGAAAAGTACTACCCCTTACCAGAAATGATAAATTTTACCCTGCTACAATTAGTTACTTTAGCATTATCTGTGCTTGTTATAAAGCTTAAGGTTGAAATTAATGTAGATTTAAATGTAGCTGACCTGGCCAGTTGTAATACATTCTACCCAAACTATTTTATTCATAGAGAAACTGCAAAAGGGGCAAGTAGCAAGTGTTTTATTACAAAGGCAAAATATAGTGCTTGCATCAACTTACTTAACATTATCATCTTTTCTAACTTACTTTAATAATTTCACTATAGGCTGTCAGGTATAAAGGCATCTACAGACTACGAGATTTCAATAATTTTATTAAAAGCCACAATGGGTGACCTAGATCTGGATAGTAATAAATACTACTACTACTACTACTACTACTACTACTACTACTACTACTACTAATAATAATAATAATAATAATAATAAGTTGCATTTTTAAATTACCTTTCACTTAACACACATGAAAAACCCTAATGTAATTCTTGAAAAGATGAGTCTTTAGTTCAGATTCTAAGGTATAAGAAGAACGACAATGAAGAAGAGAATTCTAAAGTTTTGCCACTGAAGAACCTGCCTCCAAGTTATACAAGGAAATTACCTAATGGATTGAAGGTTACGACACAAGCCAGCATACAAGAACAAAACTGTCAGTGTTAATCATCCATCTGTTGCACTGTAGTGGCAAACAATGAAGCTAATCATGCCTTAATTATCATTGTGTCATTTCATGTTTATTCCTACAGGTTGGTTAGTAAACGCAGTCCATAGAAGTACTTACTATGTGAGATGGTCAAGCTAAATTTATGCAACTGTCCACAATTAGTCCCAGGCTGTCTTTGGCCACAAGATCATGACAAAGGTCATCAATAAACCTCACTTACCGTGGAATGTAAGAACACTATTTAAACCCATGGGGAGCCTTGATAAGAAGAGGTACTTTAGCTGTGGACAATAGATGGCCCTGTCTTTTTTCTGCCAGGAAAACTGTATTTGTGTTCAAAACTCAGAAACTAGTGCTTGTTCAATTTCAAGAAATATTGATCATTGTGAACACGCTTAAGCACCACAACGAAATGTTACTTCTGCATTTAACCCATCACATGTGCACACGTGGCGCAGCAGGCAGCTGTCAACAGTAGCGGGAAGATACCTTGCTCAAGGGTATCTCAGTGCAACCTGCACAAACTGCAACCTTCAGCTCACATGGGTTAACCACTAGGCCACCACTGCCCCATGTAGCTTTTGTTTTGCGGTTCCTTGTCAGAAAAGCATTTTAAAACAAACGAAAACCATTTTACATTGTGTAAGCTATGAAATATGTGTTGGTCATTTTATTTAGAACTCAATTAGGCTTTGAAATAAAAAAGTAGTCCAGGTTGGCATTTAGTCATGTACAATATTTACATGACATGGAGGATACTTAAACTTTAAAAAGCTTCTTTGCACCGGCACATCATTTACAAAAACGGTTATTTAAAAGCACCATCCACTGAAAGGTTATAGTTCTTCTGTGGCATTGACAGAATGCTCTTCTATGGCTCTACAGAAGCCTTTCCGCTTTTAAGAACCTACACTCTCATCCAAGTGAGGCTTCCCAACTCCCTTGAAGCATGCATCATTAGTGTTTTTTTTTCCCCTCTGTGGGGAGCCGAGCTCTCACCAGTGTTCCATCGCGGACTGTCAACATTCACCATGATGCAGCAGAACGGCACCGTTCTCCTCACAGCACTCTCTCTTGCACCTCCTCAAATTGCTCCGTGTGTGTGCGCGCTCGTGTGGGAAGGCTGTGTAGGTGGGTGTAATGACAAGCCGAGAAACAAAAGTGCTTGAAGTTTGTAGCACAAGCCGAAAGCGGCGCCGGCAACACTCTGACTGGTGTCAATTAAGGCCAATAGTATTTCCCCCCCACCCCTGCTTTCATGTAGAAGTATGTTTTATTGCAGGAAAGAATGAAACAGCTGTGAGTTTGCAGAAAGAAGAGAATATAGCGATTCTGAAGTCAAATCAAACAGTCAAATCTCATTTACATCCCTGCTGTGCGGAGTCAAACGTGTCTGGCTGTGTTCATAACGTCTCCCTTCCACATCTGCTGAACAAACGCAGACACCACTGACATTTTTATTGTTTTCTGATTGCGTTTAGGCTTTCTTGATATCCTGTTTGTTTTGTTTTGATTCATTTTCTCCCTGTCCTCCTGGAGGAAGACAGTGATAAATATATGTAGCTAAAATAATGTTGGCTGGTTAGGATGTTGGTAGGTAGGTAAGATGATGATAGTTGTGATTTTTTTTACATTTATTTTCTTATTTCATAAGTAAATCAACCTTGCAGACAATGCACTCATTGACTCTAGAGGATTTTGCCCATTTCATACATTGATTAAAATGTCTATCCTCTCCTCTTTACATACACAATTGGACTCCCACAGCTATAATTTGTGCCTTTTGTGTTTGTCTCGGCAGAGGCTGAAAGAGCTGAAACAGAGAGAGTTTGCACGCAATGTCTCGTCTAAGAGCTGGAAGGATGAGAGGAAGCAGGAGAGAGCAATCAAACGGCTCCATCAACTTGCCCTGCTCAAGCAGCAGAGGGACAGGTGAAGCACACCACATCCATTATGTAGTCTAGTCTTCAAAGCAGTTCAAAACCTAAGGCTTCCCATTGCACTTTATACATCTAGATATATACTCTTTACCTTACATAAAAGCATTTTAATAGCAGAGTATCTCTATGGGGCCACAGAAACACAGGCAACTATGTTCTTATGCATATACATCTATATAACTGCTTTGTACAATGTTCTGTTTTGACAGCGACAGGGGAAAGAGTTCCAAATTACGAGTTCCAACCAGAGACCAGCAGAATGAGAAAACAAGACTGAATGGCAGCGACAAACCAACCTCCAGGCAAAATTCTTCTCATCATGGCCATATCGAGTCGCCTTCCTCTCCAGACCGAACCTCTAGAGGTACCCCCTGCACTCCTGCGCCCAAAGGTCAACACACTCTCCAGGTTCAACATTCCTCACCAGTCCATCAGGTCCCAAAAGATCACCGGCACCCCAGGGCAGGGGTCTCATTCTGTTTCTCCAGACGAGCTCAGTCGAAGCTGGACTCCTGTGCATCAGTGTTCAATGATGGACTGGATGAGGCCAGTGACCTGCAGGAGCTCCAGCGACAGCGGCAGAGACTGGCACTGCAGGCCCTCTGGTCCCGATCTCCCAAACAGGATCAGGAAGGCCACGATTTCCGCTTGGACCCAGCAGCCATTGACGACACATCTTTACAAAAGGGGAATCAGCCAGATCAGGAGGACAGCATAGAGATCCAAGTGAACTGTTGTACAACAGAGCCAGAGAAGCAACTCTGTCCTAATGATTCAGAAGCTCAGAAACAGGCGCCTAGTTCAGAAGCCAGAGTAGCTGATCAGGGCCAGAGAGGCAGGCAAAATGGGGGTAATGGGGAATGGGGACTGGTGGAGAGGAACACTCTGGAGAGCCCCAGTCCTACTGCTTTCACACAGAGTAATGAGGCTTCTGGTCAACTGCACAAGGTCTTGCAAGGATTAGAAAAAAAAGGAAACACTGAAAATGATGAAAACTGTATTTCAGAGACAGAAAGCAGTAAAACTCTTTCTTTCCTTAATGTTGTCAGTAAGGACGGCACTATGCTCAAATGGCCTACTGAGCTTGTTCAGTACACCTCAGACGAGCCTCGTGTGTCCTACAGCTGCAACCCACACTGCTTGAATTTCAAATTTGCAGAAGGCAAAGTGAAAAGCACAGGGACAGGGGAGGCAGATGTCTGTGCTGTCTCTGGCCTCCCAGACCAACCCAGCAGAGCCAAAGAGCAGGCTCGAGATGTTCTCGAAGATAAATTTGGCATTTTAAAACCAAAGAGACCCAAAAACAGGCGGAGGATGAGAGCTCGTAGGCGTAAATTAGATGCTGTCAGGAGACACCGGGTGGGCTGTGCATTCGGTTCACAAACGCTTGCCAGAGGACGCTTTGAATTCAAAAGCCCCCCGGCAGACATGGGCTGCAGCAAGCAGGGACGCAGTGAGACGAGGCACAGGCTTGGGAAGAGGAAGAGATCAATGAGGGATGAGGTTTTGAATGAAAGTGACACTCCTGAACAAAGCCTGAAAAGCATTGTCATCAACTCCCTTTCCACCCAGCCAAGGCAAAGACGAAAGCAGAAGAGGTTGCCGTCTGCTTTTCGGGCATTGAAGCGCAGGTCTGTCCCACCCACTACTGTTCAATGCACAGTGGGGGGTGAAGATAATTACCAGTGGTGTGGCAACTTCTGCAAAGCTAAACGGGATGCTAGTGTGACCCCCTACAGTGACAAGTCTGGTTCCTGGGGTGCTTTGTCAGACTTGAGCTCTGATGGAGAATGGCCAGCTTGCCAGTGGGGGAGATACTGTCCTTCTCCTGGGTCAGCATCCTCTTACTCCTGGAGGAGAGGACATAGCCAGCCCTGGTCTTACATCAGAAAATCCAGTTACAGCTTTCCTTACTATGGTTACAGGCACGTCTCAGACAGCCCAGGTAGAGATATTGAATACAGAGAAGACTACTGGGATTACAGAGACTCGGAAATCTGCAGGGAGAGGGATTACTCTGGGGTTTCTGACAGCTCCTGTATTATAGAGCGGAGATATAGTATTAGAAAGCATAAGAGAGCTGTAGAGGAGAACAGACGTAGATACAGAAATAGCCCAAAGTTAGGCACAAAGAGAATATGTTTCTACAGAGTCTATGACAGCCCTGAACCCCAGGACACAGAAAGAGACTGGTGGTGTGAAAAGCCCAGCCCTGACAGTAGGAGGTATAGAGAAAGAGACAAGTTCTGGCTAAGCCCAGAGATCAGTCAGAGCCGAGAGCTTGAGCGGTCCAGCCCTGGGTCCAGACTTAGTCCAGCTTCATCTAGTACCACCAGCATTTCAGACCTCAGTGGAGATTGTAGCTCTCACACTAAGCTTGCCTATACTGAGCACACCCAGAATCATCACAGTGACTTAACATGGGAGAGACCTACAAGGACCAAAACTTCTCATTCTCCACCAACAGAGAAGAGTTCCTCACCAACATACAAATCTATTGCAAAACTAGAAACAATGCAAACAGACAGTGAACCTATTATTTCTGAATCAAGTGCAAAGGTGGAACCTGTTATTCACAACTCTAACTCAACTGATATGACAAAGCAGAGCCCATTATCTGACAAAAAGCAAACAACCAACAGGACACGAATCCTTTCACTCCCGCTGATTGGCAAACTACCCTCCATAAAGAGAGGAATAAGACTGACAGGAATACACAAAGATAAAAGTGGCAGATGCGGTAACCAAGACCAAACATCTGTTAATGGCCCAATAAAAAACGAAAGCCAAGTAGTTTCAGACACTGGACATAGCCTAGAGTGCACCACATGGACAGAAAAAAGTCATTCAAACTCATCCCAAACATGTCCAGTGATCACAGATGAGAGAACCCAAGAGCCTTGTCTTATCTCAGATAAGTCACATAGCTCCTCTTCACATGAGAACATTAGCAGAACCATGGTGGAGACATCACAGACTTTAGAAAATCTGCCGTTAAGGTGCCCCACCCCTCCTTTGACAGAACAGCCAATTACATTTACAGAGGAGGAGATTGACAAGTATAGACTTCTCCAACTTCAGGCCCAGCAGCACATGCAGCAGCAACATCTCCAAGAGCAACAGGACATGTCAAGTCAACCAACACCTGTGGATGTGCCTCCAGTAAACCACATACCTATACCTGCTCCAGAACCCTCAAATCAGTCTGCACCTCCTTGTCTCCCATTTGCCATACTTCACCATGGAACACTGTCGGCCTTCTCCTCTGCGGTCTCTTCCCCTTCATCTTCCTTCGCATCCCACCATTCCCCCACTGCACACCCTCCTCTCCATCCCTCTTTGTCTCAACCGCACTTCACTCCTCTTCCATTCCCTGCTGCATTCTTTACAGCTCCCCCCACAGCAGTGCTGGCAGCCCGACCCCTCCATTTGATCCCAGCGGCATCCCTCCACCTGCACTCTCACCCTCCTGGCCTGGCCCTTCACCCCCTGTCCCGTACCCCCTTGCTTCCTGCTGTACTCACTCCGACACCTGTGGCTGCTGCAGCCATGGCAGCTGCTAGTACTCTGCAAATCCACCCCCTACTACACCCTCTGTTTCACAGCCAAGACCTTCAGAGCCACTCTGGTCATGCCAGCTAGTCTTAGTGACAAAATGGGGAATAAGAAAAAGAACGAAGACAGAGAGATGTAGAGTAAATAAAGCCCTCTCTAATTATGGTGTGACACTCCTGCAATCGTTCTATGACTCAGCCAAAGGTTTTGGTCTTTTGAAGGTCAGGTCATATCCATTTGTTTCTTGTCTGTCTGTTTGCTTGTCTACTATGTCTGTGAATGGCAGTGCAGATGAATGCACAGGCCTCCAATATCATGTTCTTTGTGTCAGTGGCTTGAGCAGATGGGCTATTTTTTTCCCTGCTTAATCGGAACTATAACCTATGGTTAGATGGCAATTTGAAAAAAGTCCCTTCTATTAGTACACAGCACATAGCATTCGCATATCATAAGGGATATGCTAATCTGCGGGTTATTTGCATCCAGGTCTAGAAGTCGGAGGAGATGTCAGAGAGCCAAAACCAATTCATGGAGTTGACTGTGTAGATTTGGGGGTTTCAGGAAACATTCCTTGCTTCAAAACGATCACCATGTCATGTATGAAAATGAAAATGGAGGGTAGATGCTAAAGTGCAGCATGCAAACGATCTGTTGTGTCCTACAAATCCAACATATACTCTCTCTGTCATTCGGTACAGTAAAGTGAGGTGAAACACTGACTTGATAGGCTGCAGTACGGAGTTGCAATAATGTTTTCAATCTATTTAAGGGTCTAAAGCCTTCAATTGTATTTATGTACTGTACTTTCTAATGTAAATACAATGATTTAACAAAAGAAGGTGCAAACAAGCTGAACTTGGCTGTATTACATAGGTTCCAGAGACTTTGTATTTGCTCTTATTTTGTTAGAGGCAAACCTTTTCTCATCTGTAAGATAATGTCATGGGATGAGTAATAAATTGAATGTCCTTTGAGGAAAACTTTGTATCGTGTCATTACTGCTATCTACTTAATTTAACTTTGTCATTGACTTCACATGGACTGTGAAGAGAGTGAAGAAAGTGGAGAAAATGGAAAGAGCATGTGCAAAAAAAAAGCAATTGCCATTTGCTCGAAGGAAGATTTTGGATGAGCTGGCATTTTAATCCCTTACCTCGTCTGAAAAAAGACCTCAAGTATATTCTGGGCATAGCATATCATTCAAAGACAGTATATCAAAAGAGCAAAACTTCATCACCATGATCTGAAGAAATGGGAATTTGTGCTAATGATGAGATTCATTGCCAGGAGTGCCCAAATAACACAACTGTGCATTTGTGTTAATTAACTCTCACTGGTACCAGTCTGCCATTCCAGCATGCACAGTCCACTGACTCTTTTTGGCGCAAAAAGGATGGATGATTCATAACATGGGAGCCTGCAATCCCCTCACTCCTAACTCGAAGCCTGTCAGCCCTGCCCTTTCTGTAATCAAATTATGAAGTTCTGACTGTCTACATTCTGCAAAATACATTTTTATGTAATAAACATAATTAGCATGAGCCATAAGCACGTTATCTCCGATCAGCCATAACATTAAAACCACCTGTGCCTTTCTATTATAGACATTCACTGCAGTACAGAAGAGCAATAGTAGCTCTTTTGCGGGACAGACTTGCGTTTACCATGCATTTGCCATAAGCATCCATGAGCCTTGGACACCCTTGACCCTGTTACAGTCTCACCAGTTGTCCTTCCTACTTTTGGTTGGTCCTAATCACTGCATTCCAGGAGCACTCCACAAGACCTGCTGTTTTGGAGACACTCTGAACCAGTCGTCTAGCCATCACAATAAGCCCTCTGTCAAAGTCAATAGCTGACTGTTCACTAGCTTCACAGGTGCCATTGTAATGAGATAATGAGATAATTAAGGTTATTCATTTTACCTGTTAGTGGTTTTTAATGTTGCGGCTGATTGGTGTACATTTTCACTTTCATACCAAATTAAAATATTATGTGCATTTCATAGACAAGATGTCTTTCCCCAAGCGTTAAAAAACTGGCTAACTTACAGCTTTCCTGCAGCAATGGAAATAAATTCACCTTTGAAGGTTAATGCAAACAGTTCCCACAGTTGACTTACAAACCCCTCTGTGTGAACAAGGAGCTGGATCACATTGTTCCTACACCCTCTGATGCATTATTAGCACGATACTGTACTACAGGATGTAACATTCTATGCGCTAGCAGAATGTTGAGGAAAAGGCAATAAACAAAAGACAGACAGTAATATAATGAGCCAAAACATTAGAAGAAAAAATCTCAGCAGTAGATACATTTATTTGCCTCTTCATTGTACAGTACTTTAGCCCCACCCATTCCTGCTGAACAAGGAGCAGTCTGGACTAAAATTTAACAGATGAGCAAAGAAGATCACCAGGCAGAAGTCAGGTCATTGACATATATTATCAATTGCAAAAAAAGGAAAAAAAAACAACACAAACCCTTAATGAGAACCCTTTAACATGATTTTATTCAGAGTAATGTGGGAGCACTGCTACTGGTCTATTTGTAAAAAGGTGACATGTTAAAAGAAGGCAGCTTTCATTTTCAAATGGTGTTAATAAATGAAGAAGAAAGAAAACAGGTGAGATAGGAATGAGCAAGAAGACACTGTAGGAATGAATAGTCCTGGTCCGTTACCTCCACTGCACCACTGCATCTGAGGCAAACAGACTCCCTTCTGGTTCCACTGAGATTTCAGGGTTTTTTTTTTCTGTGATCTTAGTGAGAATTCTCATCGAGTCTGGAAAGCTGGGCAGCCTTCAGGATGGGGAGGAGAACGGGGAAGGTGTGTTCAGAGGGGTCATCCCACCTTCGCCCTAATTACACCTCCCACACCCTGGCACTCTGCTGGCAACACGCGCCTGCTCCGCAGGACAGCACATCAAACAGACTGCGAGAAACGGAGAGTGCCGATAATTAGCAGATGTTTCAGAATAAACTCACTCTCGAGCCTCCTGCTCTCCTCCTCCCTCTCACTCAATGTTTAATATTGAGTTTTTCAGACTCAAAAAGGAGGGTGGGAGAGAGAGAGGGAGAGAGACGGGAGACAGAAAGCGGCAGAACATGAAAGAGATTAATTTGGGCTCTTCTCTGGGTCGTTTAGAGTTATAGTGTGCTGAAATGACCCAAGTGCAGCCAGTGAACTTAGCAGGTATTTAATAGAGCCAAGGACTCTGAACCTGAAACCATGTCACACTGGCATTTGCAGAAATTCCATACTGGCACTTCTTTGAGCGTTTTAGATTCATTTGATGTTAATGGTGCCTTGTGTTTAGGCCTGGATGTTGTCCAACAAATTTCTCTTTGAAAACGTGTCTACACCATTTCAAAAGAAGCAGGGATAAATGGTAGAACCCATTTTTTTTGCCTTGTATCAGCTAGCTAATACCAACACATTCTGTTCTTCTATTGCGTTTTTTGAGACTCCTCTACTACTGGTAACAACAATTGAAAGTCAAGGCCTTTTTACGCAAAGCCCTTATTCTAAAGCCAACAAATGAATATTAAAACAGTCTTTCAAAGCGAGTATGAATAAGTCAAACTGCGGCTTCTGCTCTTTAGTTAGAGCCAGTTGGATTTCATGCATTGTATGGACACATTAAAAATAAAAGTTTCAGTCCATATACATGGCAGAAGAATAGCTCATCTTGCCAATGGCAGAGCATGTAAACACAATTGGTCCAACTCAACTGTTAATTGCAAGGATATATTATGAAAATTAATTATATCATTGATACTTCTAAAGACCAAAGTGTTTTACTTGAGATGTTCTGCATTTTTCTGAGCTAAACTCGGCTTCAAACACAAGGGCTATTAATTGATATCGGAAGGCAACATAGTCCAGTCATCTTTCAAATTATTGGAAGCAGTATTTTTCTAATCCAGTTCTCCCTGCACTGCACCGTTTGCTCATTATCAACTTTTTAATTAGATGATGAGATAATTACATAATGAGTTGGAGCATTGAAAGCACTAAAATGTTTAGCGGAGGGTTACTCCACAACAAGGACTGGGAAATGCTAATCTGAAGTGACTATAAAACTATTATGTTTGAGTGTTAGGTTTGTAGTAATGGCATTCTGCTGTAATTGGTAAAAAGGGAAATTAACAACACCCAGAGCAGCCGTGAGGATCTGTTATGCGCATACAATACATCATACCATTCACAAAATATGGACAATGAACTGAAGTAATACTCCTTTCATATTTTTATTTTAATATTCACTCCATATTTTACATGTTTTTACTGCTAAGTTTGTTGGTTCTTCTCATGCAACACATCGTTGTACTGTTGACCCAGCATTTACATACATAAGATCAGCAAAACTGAACTGAACTCAAGGAGGTCTGATGTTCTACAGCTAAATAGCTCAGTATACTACTATACAAACTATATAAACTATAAACTTGTTTTTTACTACCAGGGTATTAAGTGTTTTAGCTTATGCAATTGCTCTGGTCTGTCTACACTCTTAAAAATAAATGTGCCACAAAAAGCCTGGAGAAGGTTCTATACCTCTTCAAGGGTTACTCAAGGCAAGGAACATTTGGAATCCTTTATTTTGAAAAGTGTACCTCCAGTCCTCCAAATTAAAAACATAATAATAATAATAAAAAAAATAATAATAATAATTCTACACTTCAGTTTCCAAGCTGGTGGGCTTAGATCATGTTATTCCCTACCCACAGGCTGAGGAAACAGCTCCATATGAGTCACAGCCCACCCGGTAAGGTCTGAGCAACAGGGTCCACATTTGACCAAAACCCTAACCTAGATGAAAGTCCATCCTGTACCACCAACCCAAGCTCACCTACTGAGCTCCCCACAGTTGAAAATCCACAGGCTAAATCATGCATAATAATTACATTACAATATATTTCTGCATCTGCATTTTTTCATGCAGTCAGTGGGTCAATGAGTCATGCAAATACTTTGGAATTTAATTGCTGTGTGTTATATGGGGTTGGAACTAAATTCTACAGGAAGCAATTGGTGATAACTAATTGCTGATGACTAATTCACATAAGGCACAGCATACACAGAAAACACTATGCAGTTCAGTTGTAAGCAGAACACATGCAATGAAGAAACGCATACAGTACTTGCGGTTTGTCATGCAACGCCGTATCATAAATCTTGTCATTTTGTGCAACTATATATATATATATATATATATATATTTATATATATACTTATATATTCAGCATGGGAGATCTCTGAAAAATTACAGCTAAAACAAGGCTGGTGTATTAACACTTGTCACAGTCACTGTTTATATTGCCATCTTTCTGAAATCATTGCACTGAAACCACTGCTCTGAAACAGCAGCTCTGCAGTCAACGAGGCTGAAGGGTTAAAAACAATTGTGTTTTCCATGAAATAATCAACCATAGCCTTCACTCAATAACCTATTGTAAGACAGATTGTTCTGGTCAAAAACCCACTGTAAATGGATTGTTATGGTGCTCATATAATCCTGAATGGCTTCAGATTTCTCTGGTTTTGGTTAGATTTGCCTTTGTAGTGATAAACTATATTAAATCATGTACAGGTTCCACTGTAAATATGCCATTGCTGTGTTGAGGTGGTAATTTGGCAAAAAAAACTACTTGAAGATTAATGACAGAATTGGTATATTAACATATTTTCATTATTCACATCATTCATTAGCCAGATCATGAAATACTTATAATAAAACTCAATGTACAATGGGGAGTGACTGAAAGTACTTGTCCTCCAGTTCATGGTAGCTTTGCAACAACAGCATATACAAATTAATTTTCTTGGTAAAATTTTTGTTTATTGGGATTTTCATTTTTAGAATATTTATTGAAAATGTTTTTCCACTTAAGGTTTTGTATTACAATGATTTTAACAAAGGTAAAGGGGTTTACCCTATTAAAGTCACAGCAACACATAGTGGTGTCACAAGAAACAGGTAATAATGATAATCATAATATTCAAAAATGAAATGCTGACAGTGTATAATACACATATGACATTATCTTAAATTAAATCTTAAATCTATAATTTAGTGCCAGTAACTATGTGGTTTCCACTCCAGCATAGTAGACATCAGTTTTGATCCTTAACTAGTTGCCACTCATTATAAAATGAAGAAGAAGAAGAAGAAGGAGAAGAAGAAGAAGAAGAAGAAGAAGAAGAAGTAGAAACAGCTAGCTGGTGAACTTATAGCTACTAGCATGTGCTGTGTGGCCTCTACTGTCATTTAAAATTTCTTCAGAGGAGATAATGAAATGATGGAAGTCTACCTGTTCACTGAAAAGAGTAATCATCCTGCAGATTTGGCAGTTCATTTGCTCATGCTGAAAGAATAAATGTTGTTTAAGCTTAGTTATTGTAGCACTGGACTTGACAGTGTTTACTCTCTCCTGGTTATTTGCTATTCATATAGTGATCTAACATTGTGACAGCCCTAGTAACAAGGGAGAAAGAATTATTTGACAAACTATTCATTAATATTTTTAATTTTATCCTTTTTGAATATTATATAAGTTTAAGCATCTTCATAAATATGCATTGAAATAGGCAGATCTGTCCGGAAGTGCAGTATTACTGTTCTTTGCTCGTCACACCCCCTACCTGTGCAGTTAAGTCCGCTCCCCTGTGGCTGACAGTGGGAGACTGTTTAGCACATATCAAAGCAATAGGATGCTGCTAAACAAGCAGCACGTGGCAGACACGCGCTTCTCTCATCTTGCATTCCCTTTCTCGCCGGTCCCTCACTTCATCTTCTACAGCGACCCCTGGAGACGGGCATCCCACCTGCAGCACTGACAAGGAAATCAGGTTTGTTCACAGCAGCTGGGGCAGACTTCTCTTCTATCACTGTGAATTATGCTCAAGTTGGATTTAATGATGTCTGCATGAAAGGGGGTTTCCTTGCCAAGCATGTCCAAATACTAAGCAGAGAGAGAGAGAGAGATACAGAGAGAGAGGGGGGGAGAGAGAGAGAGAGAGAAACAGAGAGAGACACACAGAGATAGAGATATTATATATATACACTACTCACAATAAGTTAGGGATATTGTGTCATACATATGGTGTTTGTTTCAGTTCAGACATTTTTTAGATAGTGAGGCAATTGTATTGGAGTGATAGACACACCTCATTTGGTGTTTTCCATGTAATGGTCTCATTGTGTACAGGTGTGCCTTATATTGGGGCCAATACCAAAAGACAACCTTTCTTAATGTGGCATCAATTTCAACATTCTGTGGTTATAAAAAGCTGGTATTGTCAGTAAGTCATTCCAAGTCCATCAATCAAACAGCCATGAACACACAACGTCACTTAAGGGATGAGCAGCGTCACCTGGCCATGACACGCCTTCGGGTCGGTGGCAGGCAGTCAGATATTGCTTGTGAACTTGATGTGTCTCAAAGTGTCATCAGCAGACTTGCATCAAGACACAGAACTACTGGCATTCATGTTCATGACAGACCCCTTTAGTGGAACCCCACGAGTGACAGACCACAACGATGACCAGTACCTAAGGACCTATGCGAGGGGTACTAGGGTTTCCAGACAAACCATTAGCAACCGACTCCACCTATTTGGCTTGAATGCCAGACGACCATTGGAGGTGACTCCATTGACACCAAGACAACGCCGTGAACGTTTGCAGTGGGCAAAAGACCATGTGACCTGGACAATGCAGCAGTGGTCTACAGTCCTGTTCACTAATGAGTGTCGGGTCACCTTGCACAGAAATGATGGTCGTCAGCGTTGCTGGAGAAGGCGAGGTGAACGATACGCTGAGGTCAACATGGTCCCCAGGGTTTGCTTTGGTGGAGGAGGTGCAACAGTCTGGGCGGGCATCACCAGTCAGCGCAAAACAGATTTGGTTATTGTACATGGCTCAGTCACTGCACGTTCTTACCTGAGACACATCATAGAACCCATCACCATCCCCCAATTTGCCAGCACACTCTTTCTGTTCATGGATAATAATGCTCCACCACATCGTAGCAGAATTGTCACAGCTCGACTAAATCCCATAGAGCACGTCTGAGACCAGTTGAAGCAGAGACTGCATGATCGTACCCCACCCCCACGTAACCTGGCAGAACTGCGTGTAGCACTTGTGGAAGAGTGGAACGCATTGCCTCAGGACAACATCATGAGGCTAGTGAGG
>JBBPDA010000105.1:55418-77606 GCA_037974385.1 Arnoldichthys spilopterus
GAGATTGTTTTATGTGTATATATATATATATATATATATATATATATATATATATACACAAGCTACACACACACAGTGAAGAATTACTTCATCATGTCCATCACACCCTTTATATCTCCACTCAGTGTCCATTGTATCAACTCCACTGACTGTACAGGTGCACTGCATGATTTATAGGTACAGGCTTTTCTGCATATGTGTTAGACCCACTTTTACCCCCTCAAACAATCATCAGGACTAGAGTTTTAGTCATGACCACCTTTGTTGAGTCCAAGACCAGTACTAGTCATGTTAAAAGAGTTTCTAGTCTGAGTCTAAAGAGGTTTGAGTCTGAGTCTAGACTGAGTCCAAAGAGATTCAAGTCTGAGTCCAAAGAGGTACGGGGCTGAGTCAGGAACAAGTCCAATGAAACTCCCTGGGCAATTTATATATGCTGTGAGACACTTCTACTGCAAGATGGTCATTCTGCACTGTTCTATTATCTGTAATGTGTGTCATATCATTTACCCCACACAGCATGTGACTGGTTACCAGACGGCCAATGGCAGTGCCTGTTGTAGATGGATTTTGGAATAAATAAAGCACTATTGGTCTTCTGACAAAGCTTATTTCAGTCAGGGATTTTGTTGATCGATGTAGCCATTTTTGTTTGCCGGGAATTGGGGGGGGTGATGAGGGGGATTCATTAGACCCAGAAGTCATTAGGCCTCGAAGACCTTGAGGGTTCCCCTCGACTATAGATATCAGACTTTCTGTCTATGTGTGAACGAGCATCTGAAGCAGGAAGATGCAGAGCATCACTGATTTCAAGCTCAAATGTGTTCCTTATTAAGCTAAGGGGGTCCAGATGCAGGCCTGTGCATGAGATTAAGGGAGGCTGTATTGATTTTTGCAGAAACCGTTAGTGGAGGTTGATCAATGTCATTCTGGAGAGGTCAGTCTTAGGTCCCGACCCCAACACAGAGTAATCCCCTGGGAGTCTGGTGGTCAGACATGAGGTGAGTGATAGTGGAGTGGTGTGTGGAGCACCTGCCAGCCTCAGCACCAGATATACACTATATGTAAATATCAGCGGGGGATGATAGAAATGACCCGAATCACAGAGACCCCCTGCATCTTTCTGCTCATTTCAGTACAAAGATATTTTCTTCACTTACATCTCACAGTCTGGCAAAAAGTCACATATATGTCTAAATAAACTCACACAATGGCTGTCAGATATCAGATTCTCTCTACACGATGAATGAAGCAAAAAAAACCCCACAATATCATATATATGTATATGTGTGCCACTGACTACTTCCCCACTGTAGTCTAGCTCCACCCCTATGTGTGAGATGGGGAAGGTTAAACAGTGAATGTTCTAATAGGTTTACAATGAGTCACAACTAAAGTTAATGGAGATTCAACATCACAGCAGATGCGCAATTATTTTTTTATTTTTACTGCTTTAAATTCAACACTCTGTACATAAGCAAATCAAACACACAGGGGACACACATGCAACGAGATCTGTGCAACTGTTGAGCACACATGACATGCATCAAAGTAATACCAGTAAATGAACCAGCGTTAGACTAATGAACATTTTAGCCGTTTTACAAGGGTTTTCTGGTTCGATGCTCTCTTGACGTCAGGCCCTGTCTGTATCACCACTGGACTAAAACTGTTGCTTGTGAACAACAGTTGTTTGTGGGGCACCAGCAATACTAAGACCTATTTTTGGAGTGTGAACCACATAGTTACTGAGATTATTTGCACTTTAATCATATATGTACATTACTTTTTAAATATCATGGTTGTCACCTGGCTTTTAATTGTTATGTCCAAATTGTTAGAAAACAGTCCCAATCTAATACTGTGAAAAGTGCTACAGCCAGCGAGATCACAGGGCCTGGGGCAGAGATTATGTTCATTATTTTTATAGACATATTCTTTTCTTTTCCTGCCATGTTTTTTTTCCTGTAAGTAAACATCTCGGATCACTTGCATCTAGCTGACATTCATACTTGGAAGAATAAAGTTCCCTTTCACCCATAGAATCATGTCACTTCCTACCTCACCTCACTTCACTGTCTAATTTTAGAACATAAAACCACATAAATGATATAAGCTGGGGAAAAAGTGAGAAAAATGTAGGATATGGGCCTTTAATGACATGTGGCTTAAACAATTTAGTGTAGGTTTGAAGGTGAATGTGTTCCTCTCTAACCCCGAGGCACCACCATCCTGACTCCATTAGTGTCATTCAGGTCTGCTGGAGTGAAGCACCGGCTGGAGCAGCACTGTGGATGAAGTACTGCAGAAGCAGAGTCTGGGGAGAAGAGACGGGGCTAACCAACATCAAAGCTCATAATGAACCAGACCTACTAAGGGGTTAATCCAGTGTATCTTTATTTCTGCATTAGTGTGGTTTACGCGGTGCTGGAGTAACACTTACTTTAATTAAGCTACTCGGTAACGAGGAATGTAATTAACTACCTGCCACTAGGGATGCCATTCTTATTGAATGATAGATAGATAGATAGATAGATAGATAGATAGATAGATAGATAGATAGATAGATAGATATACATACAAATGTAAACAATGTAAACCCACACAATGCAAAATAATACAAATAACTTTGCTATATAGAAAAACATAAAATGTAAAATAGAAAAATACACAAAATACAAATAACTGTACTGTACAGAAAACTATAAGCTATAAAACCTTAATAATTACATTATATAATGACTAGATGTACATTTGGGCTCATTTGTGGAGTAGCGCCACGTTGTGCATAAGGTCAATGCAAAAATCTAGCTCTTCACTCACCAACATGTCATGTAGCGGTTCGAACTCAAAAGCACAAAATTTGACGTCCTGTATCACTGCCACATTCTTTGGAGGGATACTAAGTTAGTGAAATTTTGTCTGTCGGGGGAACTGCAACAGACACAAAATCACATAAGCTACAGGTTTAAAATGTGGTGTGCTTGCTCTATGCTACATTTGCTCACAGTTTCAAATTCCCACCAACAGCCAATCACAATTCAGTATCCAGTACATCCCTGGGCCAAGCCCGTGTGATGTAAAGATTCCTGTGTAAAGTCCTGTGTCACTAATACATTAATTTAACAAATTACTTGAAATTCTGTTACTAGGGGGCGCTGCAACTGACATATCCCAAAATCATTACAGTCATATAGTTATTGTAAATTTTCTCCTGTTGTTTTTTAAAAGCTTTTTTTGCAGGAGGAAGTCCAAGCACAGATGATGCCTTTTGTTTATTCAGACTTGTTTACCAACAGTAAATGTAAATATCATGATAGACGACTCCGGGGAAGCATCTTGCCTCATTAGCGCTGGATTCATAGGTGTGTGTGTGTGTGTGTGTGTGTGTGTGTGTGTGGCAGCACTTTACATCGGTGCATCACTGATTATCTGAGCAGAGATTAACATGTCTAGAATAAAGGGGGTTCCACAACGAAGACCACCTTTTATCTCTCTGCTCTAAATTATCCGCCATTCATAATCAAATTATTGCTGTTAATATTGTCAGAGATAACAATGCTCATAATTATGCTAACGATCATTCTAATGACATTAATCAGGGCTGAAATTAGAGCCATTGCTGCGTTTTATTCAGTGCTGTTGGCGTCTCAGTGGAAATGTGTTAATGCTGATCTTGTTTACAGAATTTAACGCTAATGGACTTGTTTTCATGCTTAGTGCTATATATATATACACTGATCGGCCGAAACATTAACACCACTGACAGGAAAAGTAAATAACGTTGACTATCTTGTTATCTCATTACAGTGGCACCTGTCAGAGGGGTGGGATATATTAGATAGCAATGAACAGTCAGTTCTTGAAGTTGATGTGCTGGAAGCAGGAAAAATGGATAACCATAAGGATATGAGCCACTTTGACAAGGGCCTTATTGTGATGTTCTAGATGACTGAATCAGAGCATCTCCAGAACAGCAGGTCTTGTGGAGTGTTCCAGGTGTGCAGTAGTCAGTACCTACCAAACGTAATTCAAGGAAGGACAACTGGTGAATCAGAGACAGGGTCATGGACACCCAACGCTCATTGATGCAGGTGGAGAGTGAAAGCTAGTCTGTCTGGTCCAATCTCAAAGAGGTCTCCTGTTGCACAAAATATTCATGCTGACTCTGGTAGAAAGGGGTCAGAACACACAGTACACCTAAGTCAGAGCTGTTTCAGTCTGAGTCCATACAAAAAATTTTTCGCTCATCATGTGGGGTCAGGACACAACTTAAACATTGTTTCTGTCCACCTTTTTTTTCAGAGAACTGAACAGATTTGCCTTAAAGTGCAAGGTGCTTAGATTTGATGTGCTGCAGTGGGTTTGAGGCCTTCAGGGCCTCATTAGATAGCCTCTCCACACACTTCCCACAGGGGACTTGGAGCTTGCTTAGGCTGGTTACAGTGAAGCCATATTTCAGGAGAGACTCTCTGTATTTCCTACTGAATGAGGTTTCTGTTTTTTTGCTGCCTCTGCAGTATCTGCATCATCACTGGGCCTTTTTATCCCGTTAGCCCGTCTGAAGAAGCTCTACAACAACAGTATTTATTTGGCAAGCAGACAAAGAGAAAGAATAATTAAAAATCTAAAAAAGTACAACAATATAAATACATGTATAATAATAAAATACTAATAAAAACAAATTTAAATGATATGATATGATATGGGCAGTCCTCATTAATGAAAACATTTTGTACAATGCAATAAAAACAAAGAATCATCCACCAAAGGCTCAGTCTCTGCTAGAAAAGAACAAGAATTGAGGTCTTTCATCATCTGCAGTACATAATATTGTTAAAAGATTTAGAGAATCCAGAGAAATTTCAGTCCATCTAGAGCAAGACCAGAAATCACTGTTAAATGTGTGTGACCTTTGAGCCCTCAGAAGGCCCTACATGAGAAATTGCCATGATACTGTGATGAAAATGGCCACATGGGCTCGGGAGGACTTCAGAAAACTCCTGTCACTTAATACAGTCAACTCTATTACGCATATTAGAGAAAGCCAAGCATGTGTGTTGTAGTCAAATGAGTCCACCTTTTAGCCTGTTTTCAGGACAAAAAAATGACGATTTTAAAAATGAATGGACCATCCAGACTGGTGGTGACCTGCATATGTGTGAAGGTCCCATTGACGCAAAGATGTGTTATAGGATTTTAGAGAAACATATTCTGCCATCAAGACATTGTCTTTTCCTGAGAAGTCCATTGCTATGTCACTAAGACAATGCCAGGCCTTGTTCTGCACATGCTACAACAGCAAGTTTTCATAGACACAGAGTGAGTGTGTTTGGCCTGTCAGCAGTCCAGATCTGTCTCTTACTGAAAAAGTATGGAGCTTCATGAAGAGGAAAATCAGAAAACAAGGACCACAGACTGCAACCAAAGTCTTGTATCAAGCAAAAAGCGACAAAAATTACACACCCTGTGTTTATTATCAGTGTGTTTCCATGGAACTGATTGCGCCTGACAGAGAACACCATTTACCCTCTAACTGTTAGCCACGCAAATAAACGAATGAAAGAGTGAGTGGACGAGTTAATGAGTGAGTGAATGAATAAGTGGCACGAGTGTGTAAGTAAATGAATGAGTGAATAAGCGAGTGAATGGAGGAGTGAGTGAGTTGTACTCCTCTCCTGTGATGGTACTGACCTTTCTCTAATGCATTTTCTTTCTTTTTCATCCTTACTGCTCTCCTTGACCTTCCCTCGCTCTCTTTGTCAGCTCTGCCCTTTCCTCTGCCTCTCTCTCTCTCACACTCACACGCGCACACACTTCTTGACAGGATGATTTATTTACTGTACTGCTCAACCCCCCAACACTCTCTTGCTCCCTCTCTCTCTCTCTGTCTCTCTCTCTGCCCCTTTCACACTCTCTCTTTGTTTTTTAACCCCTTTATCTTGTGCTTCTTTCTTTCTTTTTTTTCTTACTTTTCCCCTCTGTTTTCTCTCATTTCTTTTTTGCAGTTATTTATCTCTCTTAATCTTTCTCCCTTTTTCTTTTCTATGTGCCTTTCACTTATTTAATGAGGTGTCTCTCTCTCTCTCTCTCTCTCTCTCTCTCTCTCTCTCCTGTATTTGATACTATACTAGTGCGTTGTGTACAGCAGTAGCAACATTAGCTTAATTATCCCTGTAGCTCCAGTCTGTAATTGGCTAATTTTGGCCCCTCTGACCTCCACAGCGAGGTTTTATGTGTCCTATGTGCGGTTTCTGGGGTCCAGGTGTTTGTGCAGAATGCATGGTGGGGCTGGTGGGTGTGGGTTTGGAGTAGTGTTTGTTGGTGAAAGATGGGTTTTGTGTTTTGATGGATTCTGTCGAAGGCTGTAATGAACTGAGACCCTGCGCAGTGTCCTGAGGGCTCTCCGCACCGTTCAGCTCTGATTAATGGCCTCAGTGTAGATAGGAGCAGGCTGAAATAATTTATACTGCATGTGGCCGTGAGTCTTTAGTCTTTTCCACAACAATCAAACATCAACAAAATCTAATGTTTCAGTGCATTTGAATGGGGGTGGGGGACCAAACAATCAGACACAACAAACACACACACTGATAATGGAGTTTGCTGCTGTTTGCGTGTGTGGCACAGAGAAAAATAACTCAAATATACTGCATTGTCTGGGAAGCAGAGACACGTTTCTCTTGATCATATATTATTATGGGTTATTTATCCAAACAGTCGTCTTGGTTTCCTTCTATGGACATCAATCAGCCACAACATTTAAAAACATTAAAGTAACACTGATGATCTGGATACAGTGGCTGTCAAGGGATGGGAGATATTAGGCAGCAAATGAACAGTCAGTTCTTGACGTTGAGATGTTGGAAGCAGAAAAAATGTGCAAGCTTAAGCGTCTGAGGGCTAGACGGGTCAGAGCATCTCCAAAACAGCAGGTCTTGGAGTGTTCCAGGTATGCAGTGATTGGTACGTACTAAAAATAATCCAAGAAAGGAGTACCAGTGACCTGCTGACATAGGGAGTCAAGGCTCACTGTTGCATGTGGGGAGTGAAGGTTAGCCCATCTGGTCTGATTCCAAAGCTGCTGTAGCACAAGTGAATACTGACTATGATAGCAAGGGGTCAGAATGTGCTGTGTATATGCAGACTGCCCAGAGTGCCCATGCTGACCTCTGCCCACCGCCAAAATGGCCTACAATGGGCATGGGAGCATCAGGACTGGACCATAAAGAAGAAGAAGGTGAACTGGTCTGATGGATCACACGTTTTCTACATGTTAAGGACTTCGGTGGCGTGTATGTCACTTACTTGGGGAAGAAGTAAAATGTGCAGAATTAGTTTGGCCCCACCTATCAACTTACCAGACTTAAAGGATCTTCTGCGTAGTGCCAGATATCACAACACACCTTCAGAGGTCTTGAGTCCAGACCTCAATGGGTCAGAGCTGTTTCGGCAGCATGAGGGGGACCTATACAATATTACGTTTTTATTATTTTTTATTGCATTTTTTGTTATTATTATATACAAATCCCATTTCCAGTAAAGTTGGGATATTTTCCAAAATGTAAACAAATGGGATATTTTAATTAATGTGAAACTCTATTTAACTGACAAAAGTATATAAAAAATATTTTCAATAGTTTTACTGAACAATGACATTGTATTTTGTAAATATAAACAAACTGAGAATTTGATGCTGCAACACACTCAACAAAAGAACATCTACAGTACATAAAATTGTGAAAAGATTCAGATAATTCACAGACGTCTCAGTGCATAAAGGGCAAGGTCTGAAACCACTGCTGAATATGTATGATCCTCAAGCCCTTAGACCTGCCTAAGAAACGTTTATGCTACTGTGACAAATATCACCACCTGGGCTTGGGAGAACTTGAGAAAACCATTGTCACTTAACACAGTCAATCCCTGCATCTAGAAATGCAACTTAAAACTATTACACAAAGAGGAAGTCACTGTGCAGAAACACTGGCAAGTTCTATGTCTCTGAACTCATCTCAGATGGTCTGAAAGACTGTGAAACTGCACGTTGTGGTCAGATAAGTGACCATTTCAGCTTGTTTTCTAAAAAGTGGTTCGCTGCTTTTTTCTCTGCAGTTATCTGTGCCAGAGATAAAAGAATCATTCAGATTGTTCTCAGCAAAAGGTTTAAAAGCCAGTATCTGTGATGGTATGTTGGTGCATCAGTGCCCATAGTATGGGTGTGTTGTATGTATGTGAAGGTCCTATTGGCTTTGAGGCTTTTTGAGAGACATATGTTTTTCTGAGATGTCCAACAGTGACAAATCAGAGTGTATGTGTTTGACTACCCTGCTGCTTTTCCTACTGAAAATGTAAGAAGCTTCATGAACGGGAGAATCAGACAACGTCCAACACAGACTGTTGATCAGTTGAAGTTATATAATTGTAAAACTACTACGGTTAGTCTCCTCAGTTCCCAAACTATTAAAAAGTGTTTTTACAAGAAAAGGTGATGAAACGCAATGATCTGTCCCAACATTTGTTCAGTGTGTTGCATCCATCAAATTCTAAATTTGTGAATATTTACCAAATAAAATTAAGTTGGACAGTAAAACTATTGAAAATCTTTTCGTTGTACTTTTGTCAGTTAAGTAAAGGTTTGTGTAAATGTACGTCATATTGTTTTTGGAAAATCTTTGGAAAATTTTCATTTTCTGTGATGGGGTTTTACAAAATTATATTTTGATATTTGTAAAAACATTTCACATGGGGAAAAACACCTTGCATGTCACACACACGCACACACACACACAAAGCCATCTATTATAGAGCATCTTCTCATTCTGAATATAGAGACAGTTCCATTATGCGAGGCTGAGATCAATCCAGCTGATGCCCAGAGCTACACACACACATAAGAAAATGACAGACACACATTGTGTGAGGTTTCTCTGGCCCTCATTTTGGAATGAAGCGTTATAATATAAATATAAATTATATTTTTTAATTTCAGTCTGAAAGAGCCGTAAAGGCACTGATATATTTGAGACATTTTCTGTCCAGCTCATATTCTCATTCTTGGCCTTATTTTAGAGCGTAACTAAGCCGGTTATAGTGAGAGTGAGTGTGTGTGTGAGTGTGTGGAGGATGGGTGTTTTTAAATTAATGGGTTTTTAATGTGCCATGATGCCCGAATGACTGCCCCCACAATTACAGGGCGAATTAGTTCAGAGTTTAAAACAGAAAACTTTTACACACAGTACACTTATTTATTAAATACCCAGAATATTTCCAGTGTAGATGTGTATATGCAGTATATGTCCAAAATACAATTTTTTTGCAAAAATATGTTTTATTTTTCAAACAATAAAAGATATTTTAGAAAAAGAAACACATGAAAATGTTTCTGAGCGCATCAGTGAAAATTCTTCAATTTTGAATCATTTTCTGACTTGATCCAAAGTTCTTCATCCCAGATGATCTGATCAGACACTTCATCAAACAGTCTGAGGAAAAAGTAGAATGTGTGAAATATCTTAAGTTTCTGAGTTTCTCTGGTGTTGCCCTTTAATGTTAATGCCAATGTGACTCCATGCGTTTGTGCAGAAGCCTCTGATGAGCAGATCAGCTCCACCTGAAAGTCGTCTGAACACACACTTTAGTGAAAGAGAGGAGACTAGAACACACACTGGCCTTTCTGTTCATAGGGCTTAACATGGGCTGTGTCCCAAATCTACTTCAGTTTAAACAGGGAGCTAGAAGTAGTTCCAAATCTGAGTTCTGCTGCATTTTCTGAGCACAGCTGCATTCTGCTGCACACTGCACACTCTTCTTCACCTTTCTGCTGTCTATTCACACACTTACAGCAACAAACAAGCTCGGAAATACAGTGTGAACTCAGACATGTACAGTCACATGGAGAAGTAAGTACACCCCATGGAAATATATTTTTTTACATATTTGAACAAGCAAACATTTCACCCTCTTTGATACACTGCCTACAGATAAAGACAAATAAAAATAAATTAGTTACATGGAAAAAGTAAGTACACCTTACATTCACTTACATATGCTACTACCAGAAAGAGACTGGACAAATTTGGCCTGCATGGGAGGCATGTCAGGATTAGAGTAAGACTGCAGTTTGCCAAAAAAAACGTATATGTAAGGCCAGGTCCTTTGGAACAATGTGGATAGAGTTGTTCGGGCACAGACAGCTTTTCAAGAGAAGAGCCTCATACCAACTGTGAAGCATGGTGGTGTAAATGTTATGGTTTGAGATTGCTTTGCTGCTTCAAAGACTGTGCAGCTTGCAGTCATTGATACAGCTATGAATTTTGCAACATACCAAAGAGTGTTTAAAGATAATTTCTGTCCAAAGGCTTAAGCTGAATTGGAGGATGGACCTTTCAAAAGGACGATGATCCTAAGCACACTAGCAAATCCACCATGGAATGGCTCAGAAGGAGGCTTTTTGGATCCCCATGAAATGTTGTGGGGGATTTGAAAAGGGTAATGTGCAAGAAAACCCTCAAACTTCAGCAAGCCAATATCAGAGACTGGTGAACAATTATGCAAAATGTCTACAAGAAGTCATTTTTGCTAAAGGGGGCAATACTAGCTCCTGAGGTCAAGGGTGTACTTACTTTCTCCAGAGAAGAATATTATACTGCTTATATATTTGTTGAATAAATGACTGAAAAAGCTGCTTTTTTTTTTCAAGTCGATCACCTTTTTCTGTAGGCAAGGTATTAAAGAGAGGGAACTGTTTGCTATTTCAAATATGTTGAAACCTATTTCCATGGGGAGTACTTATTTTTTCACGTCTGTATATAATTCCTATATTTATTTATACAAGTACATTCTTATAGGTTATACATGCCTCATATCTTAGATGAAAGCATAGAAGCTGTGCATGCATGTGTGACCTAAGTGGAAATTCAGTGCTTTCTGACAATTTCTCGCTCTCAGAGAGAAAGAGAGAGAGAGAGACAGAGAGAGAGAGAGAAAGAAAGAAAGAGAGAGAGAGAGTAAAGTGAACACAATGGAATCAGACAGACGCTTTCTGTCAGCTGGCCAGACACAATTCATCCAGATACACCCCCACCTTTACACCCCTCTACCTCCTCTCCCTCTCTCTCCTCTTCATTCTCATTCCATTCCTCACCCTCGCAAACCCCCCACACACCTCCATCACACACACTCACACACACACACACACACACACACCCTCTCTGCTCCTTATCTGCATATCTGCTGTAATTGACATTTTCCATTTGGCAGGTTCCACATCTCCTGCCCGCCGTCGCCGTGGTAACGCCGTGGACCGGAGGCCTGTGCTTCGCCACGGTAACAATCTTTAACCCGACTCAAAGCCCACCGCTGGCCCCCACAGGGGCTATTTGAGCTTCTAAATAGTCGCTGTTCCTACATCTAATAAGAGCCGAAGCATTAATGAGTAATTTATTACAGTAATAGAGTGAGTTTATGACATCACCGTCTCCTCTCAGCTCTCAGCTCTCTCAGTTACACTCATCACAAACCCTACTGAACTGTAAGTTCTGCTTTTAAAGGCTTTTTATGGAGTTTACACAGGCTGCATGTGCAGCAACTGCACACCTATATCAATGATGGGTGCAACTTAAAGTAACACAGTAGAAGAACTGCTTGGACATATCTTGAATCTGCCTCACTTTTTACTGTCCACGAAAAAACAAAATCTTTCCAAAACTGAAACTTTACATGTGGAGGCAAAAATGTTCCTTGCTCTAAGTTTAATTAAAAAACATTTTAGATCATCTGACTTTGGAGCATTTCTATTGGTCAGTTCAGCAAGTTTTACACAATGTAAAGGTGCACTGCTGTGTTGATATAGAAAAATATCAATTGAAAATGCAAAAACTTTTTCTCTGGACAGGGACGATTTGTGTTTGCTCAGTCTAACTAATTAATGGTGTGTGCTTCTCTGTGCGGGCCATGGTAAAATGGATTAGTGTGTGGAATCAATGCTGCAATGTTTATTATTGCTGTATAAAAGAAGCTCTATACTGCCCTTATTGTTGGATGCACTGCTGTAGTTTTGGAAGGAGCTGCACCAGAGTCTCAAGCCTCTGGTTGCAAGTCTGAGTACAGGCTTGAGTTTCTGAGGTTCACGTCCAAGTTAAATCTTAAATCTCTGGGGTGTGAGTCTGAGTCCAGTCACTTTGAGTTGAGTCTTAATTCTCTAAGGTTTAAATCAGTTCTAAAGTGTATGGTGCAAGTTTTTAGGGTTTAAGCCTAAACCAGCCTGAGTCAAGTCTCTGAGGTGTGAGTCAGAGTTGAATCTTAAGTTTCTGGAGTCAAAGTTGAGCATTTAGTGATGTCCTCCATCTCTGGGGTGTGGGTTTGAGTCAGGTCTTGAGGCTCTGAGGGTACTCGTCTGAATTATGTCTCGTTATAAGTCTGAGCTGAGTCTTACATTGAGTCTGGAGTTTCTGGGGTCTGTTTCTTGAATCTAATGTATCTGGGGTGTGAGTCTTTGGAGTGTGAGTCTGAATCAAGTCTCTTGGTGCAAGTGTGATTTAAGTCTCTGCAGTGAGAGTCTACACCAAGTGTCTGGGGTTAGTCCAAGTTGAGACTCAGGGGTGTGAGTCTGAGGCATGTCTTTGGGTTGTGAGTCTGAGTCAAGTGGTTGGGTATTTAATCTGGGTCGAGTCTTGAGCCTTCGGTAGAGAATTTGAGGCACTGTGTTCAGAAGTAAACAAGTCAGCTTCAGTGTGGCTTCGAGGGACCCGACTTTAATTTGACCTGACTTTAATTAGACTCAGAAAAACCTTCAGACTGACTGAACAGCAGCTCTACAGGCAGTAAACGCAGTGAAAAGGAAAGAGGCTGACAGGGTCTGCGCTTCGTTCTGTGCGTCAGATTGAAGGTTCTTCTCTAATGAAAAGCTCATTATTGATGCAGTGCTCTGTGTGTAACGGCCTGAAGAACAGTGAACCATGTCAAAGTGCTCGTAAACCAGATAAACACAAAACAGCATGTCGCCAAAGCTCACACACATGCACACATACTCTATTCAATTACAAATGACCCATAATTCAACATCAGAGAGGTCCCAAATCCACTGAAGTGAGCCCCCCCCCCCCACCCCCACCCCCCCATCGCCTGCTTTAATTAGCTGTGGATTAAATTAAAGGCTGTAGGTGTGCGTTAATTGATCTATCCTGAGAGTCCATAATTACAGCTATTCTGAATGGAGAGATCAGCACGGTGTCGCTGCCAGCTTTGTGTGTGTGTGTGTGTGTGTCAGTGGCTTTGTCAGCGAGTGTATAAAAAGGCATTGTGTGAGCAGGCCGAGGGGCCAGGGGTAATGAGAGTGGACACAAACAGGCGTAACAGCGGCGTAATCGAGCTCAATTAGAGCCGTTAGTGCGGATGAGTTGATCTGTGTTTGGGTCTCACTGCAGCATGTTTGTTTTTACTGCCCTTGCTGTATGTGTATGTGTGGGCATGTGTGTGTGTGTGTGTGTGTGTGTGAACAATGCTTCCGTTATTAGTGTTAGAGACACAACACACATACACACTATTCCACAGAACAGAGAACAGTTATTATTATTTTAAAAAACGGATAATAACACATATAATACAATAATTAATTCGTATAATAAGTGTAATATACATATAAATATTTATGTTCTGTGTAAATTATAATTAACTGTTAATATTCTTTATAATAAATAAATAACAGAAATAGGGGCAGTAGGTGGTTTAACGGTTAGGGATAATGATAATATAATAATCCATATACAAAAATGCAAAAACATGCAGCAAAAATTATGCACTGAGGTCACTTTCCTACCAGGATTTGGCCCCTTATTGGAACTGCCAGTACATACCGCAACATGGCTGCCTTTGTTAGACTGGGGGAAATTTTCAAACTGGGAGTAAAACAAAGGAATATCTGCTTAAATTAAAGGCAGTTGGGCTTGACTGTGATCCTTACAATGTACCACAGAACCAGTGGGCCATGGACACTGACATGTGGTGAGGAAAGGATTTTCCTCACATTTGCTGTGTGTATTTTTTGTCTGAAGCCATATCAAATGCATATAAATGTGAGGACACAGGTCAGTGTCCATAGCCCACTGTTCTTGGGTAAGTTGTGAGGATCACTGTCGAGCCCAACTGCCTTTACTGGAATGCTTTTAGCAACCTGGGAAGTGGTGTGGCATTTATATTAAATGCCCAGGTGGGGTGGTGAGAATATCTAGGTGGAAGGAAGGGTTTGGAGGGGGGGGGGGGGGGGGGCTGGGGTGGTATGTTCTGTGTGCTAAGTGTTTTTTGTTGACTGACACAGAGCGGTCGTGCCACAGTAAAGAATTTTGATTGTTGAGCTGATCGCTGAATGCTGTTTTCCAGACGGCGATGCTGTAACGATGTGGGCCTAATTAGAAGAAGATTCCTCAATGTGGACTCTCTGTTAGTGTAGGAGTCGGCGGAGCTGCAGTTGGGTGTGTGAGTTAGTGGAGAGTCGACCTGTGATTGATAGCGCATTATTAACGACACCGTGATCGTTCTGGAGATATCCTGTCCTCGACAGTGCCGGATTTCCCCCCTTTAATCACCCACTTCTGCCACATTTATAACATGTCATTTACACCTACCCTCAGTAATGGATTCTCAGAGCCTCGGAGTCACAGCTCAGCCGGGTGGAAAATCCCATTTCGGGGGAGAATCGGGGGGTATGAGGCCGCCCTGACTGGCAGGAGGCGGCAATCAGGCAGTGACTGGTCGCATGTCCATCGTTTTCTCAAGGATAGGAGCAGTAACAGTGATGTTACACGATGATGACAATAGCAATGACAACAACATAATGATGACAACAAAGACAGTTCAGTGACAAAAACTGTGCCAATGACAATTTAATGACAATTTAATGTCCGTTTAATGACAATGAAGCATGACGTAAAGATGTTTCTGGGTCCAAATGGTCCTTCAGATCCCAAACACCAATGGAAATGCAAAAAACAGCAGAACTGAACCTTTTCATGATCACTTCCTTCTTCAGTGAGGCACCACTGAGGGTAAAAGATGAGATGTTGGGGTGGGGGGACAGACAATAACCACACGCTGTACAGCTGCAGCTCTAGCTTTTTTCACAAAGCTCCTTTTATCCTTCAGCAAATGCTCTTGCTTTTACATGGCAGCCCCTCTGTTAATCTCTTCTTTTTTACCCACTTTAGGCCAATCTGGAGTTCACATATTTCAGTTTCACCTTAAATTGTGCAGTTGTGATTTTCTGGTGGTAGCGTAGCACCAAACTGGTTCTTTATTTAAGGTGGAACAGAAAATTCAAGCTTCAGCTTCGTAGATCCTCCCAATCTTAACTCTTAATTACTGGAAATTGTGGACATTCCTCAGCGTCCAGCTCAGGACATTTCTCATCTGTACAAGTGATTTTGAAAGTGGACGTTGGGTTTTATAGGCTTTAGAGCTTCAGCACACAGGCCCAACCACTGTTCCTAAAGACAACTTTAACTAACACAGTACAGATGGTTCTCTAACCTCAATTGTCAATAAGTGATGTTTACTAAGTAAGATTTCTTGACCTAGACCAATCTGCCATAACATTAACACCACTGATGGTAAGGTACATTGACTATCTAGTTATTTTATTACAGTGGCACTAGATACAGGAAAAATGATCAAGAGTAAAGACCCAAAACACTCTGAGAAGGGCCTTGTTGGGATGGCTTGACGAGAGTCAGAGCATCTCCAAAACAGCAGGTCTTGTGGAGTGTTCCAGGTCTCTAGTAGTTAGTCCCTACAAAAATTGATTCAAGGAAGGACAACTGGTGAATCAGCGACAGGATCATGGGCACTCACTGATCTATGTAGGCAGTAAATGCTAGCCCATCTGGTCTGATCCCACAGAAGAACTACTGTGGTTTAAAAAGTAAATGCTCACTCTGATAGAAAGGGGTCAGAACATGCAATGTGAAAGACAGTGTAATGACAGTAATAGCATCAGTAACTAGAACAATGACAGTGATGTCAGCTGGTGTGTTTTAGACTGTTTTGGGGGAGCACAGTTACTGTGGCTGCTTTACATACACATAGCCCAAACTTCAGACAGGGATGACAATATGAGACTCCAGTATGGGGCCCCAATACGACCCTTACCCACCCCCACTCAGCCCCTACCAACCCCACCCAGACACCCAGGGGAGGCTGATCTTCACATGGCCTTCTGCTGAAATGACTGCATGCAGATATGTATGTATTTATAGTCACACAAAAGGCAATTCACCCCATTTTTTACAAATGCACCCAGCCAAGACTGAACTGGAGCTAAGAGGCTAACGTTGCTAACAACAGAAGTCATTAGTCACCCAAATCTTTTAGCATAAACACATCCTCAAAATATCTCTTGACCCACTTAAACCACAAGCAGCTCTTCATTACGGTAAATTGGTCTTTTTGAGGAGACTAGCAAACCCAGCGCTGTAGTTATCCACCTGCATAATACTGTGTGGGTCCCTCTCATGTCTCCAGAGCAGCTCTGACTGTGCTGCACTGTGTGTTCTGACCCCTTTCTTTCAGAGTCAGCATTCACTTTTTAAACCACAGTAGCTCTTCTTTGTGATTGGATCAAATGGCTAGCTTTTGTGACCCTTGGGTACCCATTACCCTGGCACCGGTTCATGGATTCTCCTTTCTTGGAGCACTTTTGGTAGACACTAACAACCGGAGACACCCCCCACGTCTAGCCATCACATTTTGACTTGCAGGTACTTAAGCTTGTCCATTTTGTCCAACATTTGGACTTCAAGAACTGACTGTTAACTCTGCTGCCTAATATATCCCACCCCTCTGACAGGACCCACTGTAACCAGATCATCAGTGTTACTTCACCTGCCAATGGTTGATTTTGGGGGGATTTTTCCTGTTTTTGTATCCAGTTCTCCTCACTAGATAGATGTCTCTCAGTGCCACCAACACTGGGATGGTGAAGGCGAGCATGTTCTTCCTCTGAGTCTGGTTAGGCTCCACCCACTTATTCTCAAATTGCTGCTTACACTGAATGATGGGACTACCCTACCCACCCAAAGACAGAGAAGACTTGGACTCCTGACCACAGATGGCGGTGGCATCACCGGGGATCAAACTCGTGGTCCAACACTTAGACAGCTGCACCACTCAGTAACCTCATAAATATATTTGAGATGATGAAAGGCTGATCTGTTTTTTACTTTCATTTGGCTGCTGAAATTGGAGTCAAATAAAATCCCTTCCATTCTCAAATTTTGGCGCATCCATCCATTTCTTAGCTCTTAGCACTGTCACAAAGCATCTGTGGGGCCAGTCATTTAGTGACACTGCTACAGTGCTATAGGACTGTCAGTTCAAGAGCAAAAAAGAACTTAATTGTTATCCCAGCCTCACACAGCCTATAGTAGAGTGGAATAGCCTCAGCCCAACACAAAAGCCATGCAGTTCGAGTGAAATGTGATAAATTGCAGTATAATAAGCAGACAAAATGCGACCTGAGGCCCACATCTCAACAGCTGTAAATGTCCCCTTGACATCAGCTCTTTTCATGCCTCCTTATCGTCTTGGGCATGTTCAGTCCTCACAAAAACAGAAAAACAGCGGATACATTCACACAACTTCCTGTATGTTTATTTTTGCCACTCAGTGCATGAATAACAAACACGCCCAGCCTGCTATTCGTAATTAAACAGACGAGGACACAATGCGGGCACCTGCGGTTTTCTGCGCGTTTGGCTGAAACAAGCTGAGAATGAACACGCACACAGGTGGGAATACCTCTGGGTTTCAGAATGACATAATTACAGGCCTCTTATACAGTCATTATGCAGCTATCACCCCTTATCTCATACACCGCCGATGGTAAATAAGAGATTTAACACTGAGAGGCTCAGAAAAAGCTCTTAGTCACACAGAGCCAATCAAACGGCATCCAGCTCTTCGTTAAGGTGTAGCAGACTCGAGTGGTAGTGGTTTAGGACGCAGCATGACATACTGTGGGCTATAAAAGTAAGTATTGTTCCGACTCCCCTTTGTGTGCATGTATGTCATGCAAGTATATGGACACTACATTATGGTCACGATTTGTGTCGATTTCTATACAATCAATCACCAATCAATCATAACATTGACTATTTGCTTAAAATTGAGCAGGTTCCCCTCATCCAGCCAGAACAGCTCTGACTGTGGTGCACTGTCTGCATTAACATTTTGTGCAACAGCCTTTATTCCCCATAGGTATCAATGAACCTTGGGTGCCCATCGAAAATGCTCTTACTCAGTCGTCACATCATAATAAGGCTCTTGTCAAAGTTGGTCAGATCCTTACACTCACCTGTTTTTACTGCTTCCAGCACATCAACTTCAAGAACTGAAAGTTCTTCAGGAACTGACACACCCCCTGGGAGGTGCCATTGTAGTAAAATAACTAGACAATGTTATTCACTTCACTTGTCAGTGGTGTTAATGTTATGGCTGATATATGCCTGTGTGACATGTTCACACAAAGGGGAGTTGGCCATTCAGCTTACAGCATTCCAGTATCCAGAATGGCAACCAATCAACACTCAGTAGCCAAAATGCCAGCCAATCAGCACTCAGTAGCCAGACTGCCAACCAATTAGCTTTCAGTAGCCAGAACGTCAACCAGTCAGCACTCAGTAGCCAGAATATGTGAACTACTCAGCTACCAATAGCCAGAATAGCAAGCCATTAGCACTCAGTAACCAAAATACTAGCCTCAAAAGGTCTATCCATCTATGTGTGGGCAAGGGGTCCTCCAGAGTGTTTTTGTACTTTAGTCCAGGATTTCAGGTAACAGTGTGTCACACAGTGTCAGAAGCCACATAGATGAGTGTGTGATCATTTAGATGGACAGCAAAGCTCCAATTATCTGTTTACTAGGCTCACAGCTCCATCCCTACGGAAGCAGACTAGCTACTAGTGTGCTAGCTGGGCTGTTAGCTGGAGATAGACGTGTGTTTGTAGCTGCTGTCATTTCCAACCATGGCGGGTGAACTGAGGGGTGGAGAAGATGGAGGAGGAGAAGGGGAGCAGTTACAAATGGCAGGAGCAGAAGGGTGTGAAATTGACATTGCCACCTCCCTCCAGGGATCACATCACCACGACTGGAATACACACACACACACACACACCCACATCCTCACTGACCAGTTAGCAAAAGCACATGGAAAGTGTTTCCAATAAAGTGGCTGCTCAGTGTAGATGTGTCTTCATATATATATTTGGGGTTGTATATATATATATATATACAACCCCAAATTTAGAATAAGTTTGGATGATATGGAAAATGGAAATAAAACAAGGAAGTAGTGATTTCTAAATTTACTTTGACTTTGAACACAAAATTTTTCATGTTTTGTCTGGTAAGCTTCATTTTATTTGTAAATATATATCCTTTCCTGTCATTCAGACCTGCAACACATTCCATAAAGGTTGGGACAGGAGCAATTTAGGACTAATAATGAGGTAAATGGTTAAATAATGATATGATTTTAAACATGCGATGTCAACAGGTGCTAGTAATTATGATTTGGTACAAAAGCAGCATCTAAGAAAGATCTAGTCCTTGGGCGGAGGATCTGGCCAGTTTGCCAACAAATATGTAACAAAATTATTGAAATGTTTAAAAACAATGTTCCTCAAAGAAAAATAGGAAGATATTTGAATATTTTACCTTCAACAGTGCGTAACATAATTAAAAGATTCAAGGAGGAATCTGGAGGAATTTGTGTGCGTAAAGGACAAGGGCGCAAGCCTAAGCTGAACAATCGGGTCTCCTGATCTCTGATCCCTCAGAGAATCATCATTCATCTGAAAGTGATATCACCACATGGGCTCAGGACAACCTTGGCAAACCTTTGTAAAGTACCACAATACGTAGTTACATCCACAAATGCCAGTTAAAACTGTACAGTGCCAAAAGGAAGTGTCCAGTTAGTAACGAAGTTAACAGTGTCCAGAAGCGCCATTGACTTCTCTGGGCTATGAGGCATCTGGGATGGACCATCACACAGTGGAAATGTGTACTGTGGTCAGATGAATCAGTATTTCAGGTATTTTTTGGGAGAAATGGATGCTGTGTGCTCCGGACCAAAGAAGAAAAGGATCATCCAGACTGTTACCAGCAACAAGTTCAAAAGCCAGGGTCTGTCATGGTATGGGGTTGTGTCCGTGCCCTTGGCAAAGGTAACTTGAACTTCTGTGATCGCACCATTAATGCTGAAAAGTACATAGAGATTTTAGAGAACAATATGCTGCCTTCAAGAAGACATCTTTTCCAGGAACGCCCATGCAGATTTCAACAAGACAATGCAAAACCACTTTCTGCACACATTACAAAGTCCTGGCTGTGGAGGAAGAGGGTTCGGGTACTTGACTGGTCTGCCTGCAGTCCCGACCTGTCTCCAATAGAGAATGTGTGGTGCATTTTGAAGCGCAACGAAGACCTCGTACTGTTGCCCACCTTAAGACTTGTGTGCAGGAAGAATGGGACAAAACTACACCTGAAACACTTCATCACTTGGTGTCTTCAGTCCCTAAACGTCTTTTAAGTGTTATGAAGAGGAACGACAACATAACAAAGTGGTAAATGCTTTACTGTCCCAACTTTGTTTGGAATGTGTTGCAGGTCTGAATGGCAGGAAAGGATGTAGATTTACAAATGAAATGAAGTCGACCAGACAAAACATGAAATATTCTGTGTTCATATTGTCTGCAATGAAATACAAGTCAAAGTAAATTTAGAAATCACTACTTTCTTTTTTATTTGTGTTTTTTTTATTTGCCGTCCCAACTGTTTTGGGGTTGTGTGTGTGTGTGTGTGCGTGTGTGTGCTTGTATGTATCTGTGTGTGTGCCACCTACATACTTACACACCCACATTAAGTGGCCCCAGAACAACTCATAACTTATAGTGGGGAATCAGTGATCGCGCTGATAGATCTGTGTGTGTGTACGTGTGTGTGTGTGTGACAGATAAACAGGAGCTGCTGTTAGAGAGCACATTCGCTTTCACCTGCTCTCTCTCTTTCTTTCTCTCTCTCGCTCTCTTTCTCTCTTTCTCTCTCTCTCTCTCTCTCTCTCTCTCTCTACTTCTCTCTCTCTTGTTTTCTGCTTCTTCTCTCTCCCATCCCCCCATTCTATCATTTTCTCTCTGATTGCGCCTTGCTCTCTCTCTGTCCCTGTCTCTCCTGATGTAAAGTGATGGACGAGAATATGTGTGTGGGGTGTGTGCGCGTGTGTGTGTGTATGTGTGTGTATCTCCTGGGAACACGCCTAAGGGATTACAGCGAGCAGCAGCATGAAAGATTCATGACTCTATGCAGTGTGTGTGTATGTATGTGTGTGTGTGTGTGTGTATTGGCTGGGAATGGGGAACAGAGAAGAAAAAAAGGAGAAAGAACGGGGGTGGGGGGGTGGAGTGGGGTGGGGAGAGTGACCCCTGTGAAAAGCGACAGAGAAAGAAGGAAAGTGATAGAGAGAGAGAAAATAGGAAGAACAGAAGGAAGAGTAGGAGAAAAAATTGGACAGTGGGCAGGTCAGTCATTTCCCTGCGTATCACTGCGACACACTGGCAGGGCTTTGTGCCGGCGGCTGCAGTCGGCGGCGCAAACGCTGAGACCATCAAAGAGCCAGTGTCATAGGAAGATGTTTGATTAGGTGTCTATGATGCCACTAAAAGCTAATTTATTTATACACTGATCAGCCAAAACATTAACACTACTGACAGTGGTGTCTTGTGGAGTGTTCCAGGTGTGCAGGAGTAAGTACCTACCAAAAGTGATTAGGGGAAGGAAAACTGGTGAATCAGCGACAGGGTCATGGGCACCCAAGGCTCACTGATGCATGTGAGGGGTGAAGGCAAGTTTTGATCCCACAGAAGAGCTACTGTGGCTTAAAAAGTAAATACCTACTCTGATAAAAAGAGATCAGAACACACAGTGCACCACAGCTAGAGCTGTTTCAGCAGCAGGGACCTACTCTATATTAGACAGGTGGTGTTAAGAAGAACTGACTGTTTACTGGTTGCCTAATATCCACCCCCCTTCCCCTGACAGGTGCCATTGAAACCACTTCACCTGACAGTGATTTTAATGTTGGTGCTGATACACACACACACACGCACACACACACACACACACACACACAAACACATATA
>JBBPDA010000105.1:77706-133147 GCA_037974385.1 Arnoldichthys spilopterus
TTCTTCTTCTTCTTCTTCTTCTTCTTCTTCTTCTTCTTCTTCTTCTTCTTCTTATTATTATTATTATTATTATTATTGTTTTCCTGGAAATTTATCTTTACATGTTTTGTCTCTTTTTTGCAAATTAATTGCACAGAAAATATGAGCGAGAGCTTCATCTACGTGCTCACCACATTCACTTGTCTTTTCTTATTCATTGGCTCAAACACCATGAGCTGACCTGGATCCCTCTATCTTCCCTTTCTTTTTTAAATGTCATGCTTATCGTGACGACTGTGACACCATATTTCTTTATACCTTTTCTAAAGGTTTAGTCTGGACATTATAATTACGCCCTTATCTACATTTCAGGGGGATGACCTCTTTTTTGGATGAAAACATGATCAATAGATTTAAAAATAGCTACAGGGATAAACTCCCCAAACACACACACACACACACACACACAGAGTAGCGGCAGTCTTTCTTGGCATCATTTCAAGATGAGGCTCACATGCCTGGGAGCAGACACGGTGGAGCAGACAAACGGCCGCTTCCTCTCTCTCTCCTCTTGTTTGTTCGGCATGGTAATGCGGACCCTCTCTCCAGGTACAAAGCCACCCCCCCCCAATTCCTTCACGCTTTTATGTTTTTGTTTTGCTCGTGGCGCTCACGTAACCCAGCGTGGAAAGCGTAGGAGAGCAGCTGGCTTGTTTGGGTATGATTAATTCATCACGCAGCCTGTTTGTGTGTTTCACTGTTCAGGGCATGGAGGTAGAGGCGAGCGGAGAGTTCGCACCAGTGCAGAAAGAGCAACGAGGCAGGGAATCGCAGACAGAAGCCTCGTGCTCTTGGCTGCGTTTCAGCTCTGATAAAATGGCGTCCCGTTCCGAGAGAGAGTGAGGGAGAGGCTGGCGGACAGACGCTGGATCGCCCCATGCCACCGGGGCTCCCTTTCCATTCACATCTTTAGACGGCTCCTGTGTTGTCCTCTTTCGCTGATTGCAGCACTGTTGCCGAAAATGTCAACTGTAAACAGTGGCTCCACTGTTCCTACGAAGAAAAAAAGCTGGAGATGTGGAGTTATTCGAACCCTGTAACCGTGCCAGCACAGCTCTAAAGGCATTTCAGCCTTTGCCAAAGCAACTCAGTTGAAGGACGTTTGAGCTTTTTGCAGGAGAGCAACACTGCTGTACTGTTTGGCCCAAACAGCGGCGAGTGGCTTGATCGATGGCGAGTTTTAATTTGAGGAGCTGCTTCGCTTCTGATGCTGGAGCCAAAGCTATGATCAGGGTAAAGAAGAAATGACATTTCATATTCGAGAAGTGTTTTAAGTCGTGTGTCGTCTTTCCTGTTGATTTGATCACCTTTCCGGGAGAGCGAGATAAAACAACGATGGCTAAAACGGTAGATTTAGTTCGTTTTAATGTGAACTGCTTGTTTTGTTGGGTTTCGGTGGTTAGTGGACAGAGTTGTTAGTGTCCTGACCTGTTTATTTACTATTAACTACTCTGTGAAGTGTCCATATGACCCATAATGGCATTTTGACAGACTGTAATACACTACAGGAGCCCTAGGGGGCAATACAGCGTTTGTTTAATTTTAAAAATGCTGTTTAGATCACCCATAGTCATTCTGACAAACTGCAATACAGTGCAGGAACCCTAGGGGGCAATACAGCTTTTAATATAAAATATTTGAATGATGGTAACAGCAAAGTGAGCGGAGCCATAGAAAGCTAATTAACTGGATTAAAAATGATGTGATTTTAATATAATGAGGTGATTTTAATATGAAAGGTGCTCTATAACCCTCTGTAATGTTCATATACACCACCTGTCCATTCTGACAAACCGTAAAACACTACAGGAACCCTAGGCGCCAATACAGCTTTAAATATAAAACGCACCCTATAACGCTCTGTAATCCACAAGGCCATTCTGACAAACTGTAATACACTGCAGGAAATGTAGGGGGTGATGTGTTTTCTGTTATTTCACCGAAGAAAAGAAATGGCTTGTATCAAAGATGGAACTTTGAATGATGGCAACAGCTAAGAGAGAGGAGCCATAGAAAACAAGTTAACTAGATTAAAAATACATCGCAAAATTGTGTTGTGATCGCTGTCCTTATCTGCCTTTTCCTCTTGGGCTTTCTCTGGAAACGCCTCCTTCAGCAGTCTTCATGAGCATATGGGGAATTCTGAAGCTTGTGATGAGTGTGAGCAATGTGTGGGCTGATATTTGCTGTCAATGAGGTTTTTGCTGATGGTTCAGGGCTTTCTGTTGTTGTTTTGTCTTTTTTAGCTCCTTTCCTTCATTTCAGCTCTGAAATGTTTGTTTTTGGCAGGCAGATCACAGAGCAGGGACCTTGCTTGCATTCTTCATAAACCGTTTTTTCTTTTCATCTCGTCTCCCCCTGCTGGCATGGCTCTTTAGATGTGACGGTGAAGATTGTAGAGGTTTCCTTTCCTCACAAACCAGAGTTAAACGCTCAAGAAAAGACTCCATGGGATGCGGTTAAGGTTAAAATATCGCCTGCACCAGTTTAAGCTGGACTGACCGCTGCAAGGCTTTGCCTGTCCGTCTGAGGGGCTGCCCCTGTGATGTAGACGAGCTTGTGTGGCAGTAGCTGAAATGCATTGGGCCCTGACGGCTCTGGGAGATAAGGGTGCCTGGGGGAGAGCAGATAAGTACACCGAAGGGAAAATTGCATTCTGAGGGGACCGAGCACAAGCGCAATTTATGCAGGACCTCACGGCTGACGGCTGTTTGAAAGTGTCACCAACGGATACATTCTGCTTGACAGCTTGTCTGCAGCGCATTGTGCCACTGATTGATGGTTATGTTCATTGGCTGAATTGAGCGACTTAATGGAAATGAAGCTCGAAGGTAAGACAAGACACGCTACGTTCTGCTGAGACTTTCAAAATTCACACTTATTTTTTTATAAGTGTGAGTACGTCCATCAGCCATAACATTAACACCACCTGCCTAATGCTGAGTAGGTCCCTCATGCTGCTGAAACAGCTCTGACGGTGGTGTACTGTGTGTTCTGACCTTTCAATCACAGTCCGAATTGACTGTTTGTTCAGCAGGAGCTCCATGCGATGGGAACAGACAGGCAAGCCTTTACTTCTAGCACATCAACTTCAAGAACTGACTGATTACTTGCTGCCTAATATATCCCGCTTTGCTGACCGGTGCCATTATAGTGAAATAACTAGATAGTCAATGTTATGCACTTTAGCTGTGAGTGGTATTAATGTTCTGGCTGATTGTTGTATATATATGTACACATCCAAGACTTTGTGTACTGACTGATCTCGGGAGGCGTCATGGAAATGAAGCCTGAAGCTAAAACAGAAGCATTCCAGTCAGCTGAGAGTTTCACAGCTCAGGCATGTAGTTATTTTATTAGCTCAGTGCTAGGTATCAATACATTGGAATGCATGGGATCAATACACTGTGCGCTTCCATTGTTTTAACGATTGATGGCTGTATTCATGATCTAAAGGGAGAAACAGAATGGAGGTTGTACGGAACAGGCACTCTGAGCTTTATTATTATTATTATTATTATTATTATTATTATTAATAAACTATTAGGGTATTAGGGTTTTTATTGTGATGAATTGTGTTTTGGCAAATATTCTTTGAAACCATACTTAAAAAAACGCTGAACAACTGTATTTTGGGTGTGTGTGTGTGTGTGTGTTTGGATTTTCCACAAATTTAGGTCAACTTCAGTCTCACTAACTATCTAGGACTTCAGTCACACCATAGCACCCACAGTGAAATGGTGAAGGTGAGCAGAGACTTTTTCTGAGTCGCGTGAATCTCCACATGTTCTCACACTGCTGCTAATGCAATGGACAGTGTTACGTGTCTGGAGGAGAGCACTAACCACCAATTCTGGTGCTTTAGCTTACAATTGTCCAAACAAATGAAACAAAGGATTCAAATAATAGGAAATGGCCACTGGCCCATATTCCTCCATCTGTCTTAATATTTTATGCCAGTGTAAAATATCATCCGATTTTGACACGCATGATGATGTTGTGTGCAGCTGTCAGTTTGTTATCCAAAGTGTCAACTTTGCCATAGCTCCTTATGTGGCTTCTTTTGTAAATTATGGACTGACCTTTGCCTATTGGGAAGGACAATGCATTCCAAGGCTGAGAGAAATGCGCTCTATGTGAGAATAGGGAAAGGCTGGTTGTGTTTGCATTGCAAGATCAATGCCCTCTATCCTCTGTTCACCATCATTTACATGCCATCGATTACCTGCTGCCTCATGATTGATTACAGCTGGGGAGTGGTAAAGCACTCTTTGCATGTGTGTGTGTGTGTGTCTGTATGTGTGTGTGTGTGTGGCTGCATGTGTGTGAGAGTAGATTTTTGAACAAACCAGCAGCCCCTGGTGATCCCAGTAGCGATGCATTCGTGGTTTTGTGGGGACTTGGCGGGGCGTGGGAAATGATGGATGAGGGACTAGACTTGGTTTCGTTCCAATAAATGAACCCCGTTCCACCTCAGCTTCTCTTCAGCATTGCGGCAATGGGCAATATGGGGAAGGAGACTGATGGCTCCTCTTTTTCACGTTTCTGCCTCCAGAAGACATAGAATGTACGAACATGTTTTAACTGATATGACTAGTGCCACAGTCCAGCGAGCTTTGCAATATTCTGGAAATCTAAAAACCATGCATGTATGAAAGCGATCTATAGCAGAGCAGTCATAGATCACTGTCAGCCAATCTTTTTATTTGTGTGTTTTTATTCCAAAGTTTTCTCAATTTTGTGCACACCCTGTGCTCATGCTAATCATCTTGTTGCTTCTTTTTGTCTTTGTAGTGCTGCATCATCAGAGTGTTCCGGGAGCCCAGCATGAAAATTCCCTTTGGGGTGTCCCAACCAGCAGCAACAGCACCTCTTGGGATCCAGTGATTATTGATGCAAAAGACACTGAAGCTTGGCCTTCCATTATTCAAAGCAACAGCCAGCGGTCAATAGAATGTACTTTGGATGCTGACACACCAGAGGTTGTCAGTAGCAGCGTGAGTATGGCTACAGGAGCTAGTCAACACAGTCACTACCCAATTAGCAAAGCCAGCGTTAATCACCCCTCAAGTATGGTCTCCAGTCAGGGTGGCCTCAGCAGAGGATGGGCCTCTGAGGGTAAGACTGATTTGTCCATGGCCACCAGAAGCCAGTCTGGTTGGGGCTCTTCCAACCTAAACCTAAACCCCAGCGCTAACCCTGCAGCATGGCCTGTACTTGGACATGAGGCCCCAGGGGTGGGGTCAGGGCCTGGTGGTCTGGGTGGGTCGAGTTCACTCCCGTCCACTATGTGTGGCCCAGGAGGTATTGCGCCTGTTCATGGCACCAGTGGAAATGGCAACATTGGATGTGCCAATGGAAACCTTGTAGGAGACTGTGCATGGGGGAACCCAGACACTCCAGAGCAGCACAAGTCTCCAACAAACATGTCTTTCAGCATGGATACCCCTAACCTTAAAACTGATGTAACAAACACTAAAACGGAGCCAATGAGCCCTGTGAACAGCTGGGGGGGAACCCTGAGTCAGTCTCCCACTGATCAAGCCAGTGGAGACGGGACTGCTCTTTGGGGCAATGGAGATGCCAAGAGTGGAGAGTCTAAAGACTCAGGCTGGGATTCTGGCCATGTCTCCTCTTGGGGTTGTGGAGCAAGAAGTGCAAGCTGGGGTGAATGGAACAAGCGGTCAAGCACTGAAGGATCAGGGTGGGATGCTAATGATGAACCTATTCAGGAGCCAATGAGTTCCTGGGGCACTAATGCCCCAGCCAGTGAGGGTAGCAGGGACAGCAGCGAGGGACACTCACAAAAAGGGGAAAAGTCCTCCAGTATGGATTTTCCACTTCTGCCAAGGCAGGACCTAGACCCTCGTGTGCTCTGCAACTCTGGATGGGGACAAACACCGGTTCATCAGCACACAGTGTGGGAAATGGATGAAAACCCTGATCTCAAAGATGACGGAGGCACTGAAGCCTGCAGTTCTTCATCTAATGCACCTACTACTGGATCTGCAGGTCCTCCGCCAGGCTGTGTCAATCCTAACCTAAATGCACCACCTAGGATGGACACTGGGAGGAAGAATGCACCTGAACCTTGTCGAAGTATGCCAACCCCAGCCTGGGGAGGATCAGTCCCAGCCACTGGTCAGCCCAGCAGTGGATGGGGTGAGCCACCTGCTAATAAGAAGGTGTCAAATGGGTCAGTCGGTAGTTGGGGTGACCCAATGCCAAATGGCCCCAGCACCAATGGCTCTAGTGGCCAGTCCTGGGGTTCGGAGGAAAAGTCCCCCAGCTGGGAAGATGGTCCTGTGCAAACCAAATCACAAGGTTGGGGAGATGGACCTAGGACTTCTTCAGGCTGGGGAAGCAGTGGAAGTGGAAATAGTGGAGAATGGGGAGAGCCTTCAGAGGGGAGGAAGAATGGCTCCGGTAGCTCCTCTTGGGATGGAGATAGGGGGAGCTGGAAGGAAAACCAGAGGAGCTGGGACAAACCGGCGCCAGCATCAAACGGAGGTTGGGAAGACTCCCAACGCTCAAGTGGTCCTGTGCAGAGTTGGAGTGGTAAACCTCAAGAATCAACTACAGGCAGCAGTGGGGTTGGAAGCATGGGTTCCTGGGGTGGTCCAAACTCTGTGAAGCAGGGTGGCTCTGGCTGGGTGTCTGGAGGACGACAGGATCCAGGAGAAGAGGCGACAGGCTGGGAAGAACCTTCACCTTCTTCAATCCGCCGCAAAATGGAGATTGATGATGGAACTTCCACCTGGGGAGATCCTAGTGCATACAGATCATGTGTCAACATGTGGGACAAGAATAACCCTGCCTCTCATCCAGGGAACAGCAACAGCAACAGTGGCAGTAGCAACCATGCCAGTACCAACCATACAGGGCCTAGCAACAATCACCACCACCCTCACCACAATCAGGGTCCAACTCCGAACCACTCCAATGGCAACAACAACGGTTCACCCAACCAATCAGGACCTCCCCACAACAGGATGTCCATGGTGAACCCAGGTAAGAGAAATCAATTGTTTTGACATTTTGTGGTTTATGATTATGATTTTGTAAACGATTTGATGAGCAATTGTAGAACAAAGCATTTTACATCAAACCACCACAAATGTTTAATTCCACATCCTGCTTTTGCTTTTTTCTAATCAATCTGTGTAAAATGATTTCATTTAGACTACATTTGGTGTGAAATGCTGTGTGGTGAATTGAACCAGATATCTCCCTCACAGAAAGTAATGGTGTTTAATAATTTTGCATAAATACAAGATAAAAATCTAAAATATATTTATTTATTTAAGAGTAGATAAAGAGAACCCACTTAAATGAATAAAGAATATTATACTTTATTTTAGTTTTATTTTTTTGAGGAAAATGACAATTTTATGAGTGAACCTCATTAGCAGTTAATTTTAAAGTGAAATTGGAGATCCAATCAGTGGGATGACAACCAGGCATGAGTGTGTGCCCTGTTTCACTTTATTTTTTCATTTGTACAGAAATATAGACAATTCAAGAGCTCACAAACTTTCAGGTACCACTGTACTACATTACATTTGTGTTGGAGACATGACGTCTGGTTCCATTCACCACCCCTGTAAAGAAATCTCAGTCTGAACCTTTTTCGCCATAAGCCTACTCTGGATGGGGCTGTTTACTCTTTACTCTAAAATTGGTGCAATTCCCTTTTAACAGATTTTTAATAGGTTTCTTTAGTAACATGTAAATGAAGCTTAGTGTGAAGCTTAGTGTGGAAAGCGCCATCTGCTGTTCGTCCCTGTGTCGGAGCTTAGTTTAGAGCGTGGTGCTGTGAAGGCATGCATTCTGCAGTGTTCTGCTGCCAGCTGGCCTGCGGCCTGCAGTTAAAAAGACATGGCCGCCTTGTGCTTGGCTTGACAGAGTCGGGCCCTCAGGCCCTGCTGTCGGCCCCATGAAAGCTTTTCTATTTCTGTTCTTGGCAGCACCCGGGCACAATGGCAGACATAGACGTTTGCTGTCTGAATTTTTCTGCCTTGCTGAGAACAAGCTCTGCGCTCACTCGACATTTCTCAGATACTCGTTTACTTTTTTTTTTCCCCCTGGATCCTTAGAATGACTTCCCATATTGTCAGAAAGCAGGGAACAGAGAAACGGGTAGTCTTTATGTCATTTTTCACTATAGAGCAGGGTTACTGAATTGACCATGATCAGTGCGGTCATGATTTTTCTGATCTGGTAGAGAAATGCACAGAGGTCAAGGTCAAAGAGTTAATGTGAGATATACTGAGAAAGCTGCATACAGGACCAGTTCTGTTGTATTTAAACCCAGCTTTGCTGACCTACTTGCTGTGACTACAGTTAAATGTGCTTTATTCAACACCTGTTGTAGCTGTTATTTCATTACAATGGCACTTGTCGTGAAGTGAAAGTGACTCTTTGTCATTGTGAACACACTCAAGCACCACAACGAAATGTGACCTCTGCATTTAACCCATCACACGTGCACACAATGAGCAGCGGGCAGCTGTCAACAGCACCCTGGGAGCAGTGTAGTGGGACGGTACCTTGTTCAAGGGTACCTCAGTAGTGCCTGGGCCGGGACTCGAACCTGTGACCTTCAGCTCCCAAAGGCAGCGTCCTAACCACTAGGCCACCACTGCCATTGTCAGGGGGTTGAAATGTATTTGGCAGCAAGTGAGTCAGTTCTCCAAGTTAACGTGCTGAATGCAGGAGTAAGGGCCAGGCGGAAAAATCTGAGCCACTTTGGCAAAGGCCTTATTGTGATGGCTAGACAACTGAGTCAGACCAGCTCTAAAACGGCAGGTCTTGTGGAGTGTTCCAGGTGTGCAGTAGTTAGTACCTACTAAAAGTGGTCCAATGAAAGACGACCAGTGAATTGGCGACAGGGTCGACATTGTAGAAGCCTGTCTGGTCTGATCCCACCAAAGAGCTTTAAAAAGTGACTCTGATAGAAAAAAAAACTGACTCTAATAAACAGGGGTCAGAACACACAGTGCACCATAGTCAGAGCTGTTTCAGCAGCATGAGGGACCTACTCAATATTAGGCAGGTGGTGTTAATTTTATGGCTGATCATTGTATATGCAGTATAGAAGTGAACAACATTTGTAGACAGACTAGCACTGTGGCAGTGCAAATGGTAAGTCAGGTTTCTGTTAACATGCTTAGTGGGCAGTTTGAAATTGTAATGGGGGAAAAATTCATTGCTAAAACGTTTCCACTTGCATGGAGTGGGCTTGCAGGCAGTTCAACAAAATGTTTTGCCAAACTGAAGTGGAGACTTTTTGCATTAAAGTCACATGACATGGAAAGTCACATTACATTCATTTGGTGTGGTGAAATGAGGTGATGTTGCAGTTGTTTGGAGAGAAATAAATCGGTGCTTTTTAGACAGTGGGCAACAAAGAAATGCCACTGTTTATTAGGAACGTGGGGCATGTCTGAGGGAAAACCGAGCTCTGTAAAAGAAGCAAAGATAAAATTACCTTTTGAAACCATAGTGCCAGAACGTGCTTCTATTTTGCACAAAACTGCAAATCTAAACCCACCTACTGACACTGGAAAAAACTGCATAACTAACATGAAAGGGGGTTGCTTTGCCTGTCTTCTTTATGGAAGTGGTAGCAACTAATCCTCTTTGGCACACTGTCAGAAAATAATAAGAAGAGGAAATCTATGCTCCAAGAACATATTTATATGTATTTATTTAAATGTATTATTTTTAATAAAAAATGTCTTTGCAGGCTGGGGTGAGCTGCCCACCGTGCAGCCTAAGTCGGAGTCTTCATCCTGGGGGGAGCCTCCTTCTAGCTCCACAGTGGATAATGGCACCGCAGCCTGGGGTAAGCCCTCCAGAGGTTCTAGCAGCTGGAGTGAGAACTGCCGTGAGCCCACTGGACTTTACAGCAGAGGCAGCAACTCCTCCGGCTCAGGCCCCTGCAAACCAGGTAAGACTGGGTGATGAGAAATGCACTCCTGATGGTATTTGTCTGTTTTGCCATTTTTTAAATCGAATTTTATTAGCAAATTGTGTGGTAATATTGTTGTTGATACAAAACGTCAAAGTTGGAACTTAGTGGTGCAGTTGGAACAAAATTTTCTGAAGGATTTTTACTTTTTGGACCTATGTTGCCCACCCCTACTTTTAGATGATCCTGTGAAGAGGTGAAGAGCTCTAAAGGAGAATAACTGAATCAGTATCAGAATCAAAACACTTCCAGATCCCAGAGGAAATTGCTTATAATTATAAAGTTAATATGCATTGGCATTGTAAAACACAAAAGTGGTATTTGTATTAGGAATTAATTTTTATGGTCAATTCTGATTTCTTTAGAGACAATAAACAATTTTTTGTAGATTTTAAATAGATTTTTTTTCTTGTAAATCAGTTTCTATCACTTTTACAGCAGGCCAATCCTGAAGAGCCTTTATTCTATTTGTGGTCTTGAACCACACTGACATCTGGTGGTTAAGTTCTGTCTGTGCAGTACGCCCTCTAATACAGCATGCAGTCATGCTTAAAAAACATTCTGTGCTTCTCTAGCCCCCAAATCTATGCAAGACACCTGGGGGTCAGGAGGAGAAGAGATGAGCATGAGCAGCAGCCAATGGGACAATGAGGATGGGGACATGTGGACCAGCCCCACCCCCCAGGACAGTAGCTCTTCCTGTAGTTCCTGGAACCAGCCCAAGAAGGGCCTACAAAAGGTAGCTGTTAAACTTTGCCTGTTGTGTGATACGATGGGTTATTTGCCTGAGTTTAACCTTTTAAAGAGCCTGTATGTGAGGTCACACTTATAGCTCATAGTGCACAGGGCAGCACTTTGGACATGTCACCAGTGTATTGCAGGACTGACATACATACACAAACACTCATACACAGTCACAACTAGTGGGCAGTTTATCATCTCCAGTCCAGTGATGTTCATTTCTTTAGGAGGAAACTGGAGATCTCACAGTCAAGGGGAGTATATGCAGGAAGGCCCCTGGCCGTCCCAGCCGAGAATCAAAGTGTTTACAGTGTTTGCTGCTGATGCTAATTTTCAACTGTGGGTTCCTCTCTTCCAGGGAAAGGTGTCCACCAAACAGGATGAAGTCTGGATCATGAATCGACTTATCAAACAGCTCACTGACATGGGCTTCCCTGTAAGCTACTTCTATATCAATAATGAGCACTATTTATGCTCTCCTACTGAGCACAGAATTCTGCAGCAGACTCCTGTAATTGACAGCTCCACACTATGGGGGGCCCTGCTGTAGAAGTGTTAGATACAAGTATATGTGTGTGTTGTTGGATAAAAACGCGTTTGTGTGTTTCTTGTGTATTTCAGAGGGACCCTGCAGAGGAGGCACTGAGAAGTAACAACATGAATCTGGACCAGGCTATGAGTGAGTCACTACACACACACACACACACACACACACAATCAAACGCTCCTAGGTCCACAGTAGCTCATTTTGCCCTCTGTCTCCAGGCGCTCTGCTGGAGAAGAAGAGTGAAGGGGACAAGCGGGGGATGGGTATGGCTGATTACAGCAGCGGCATGAACAAGCCCATGGTGTGCCGTCCTCCGAACCTGTCCAAAGACTCTTCACTGGAACGAGCTCCCTTCCTGGACAAGGTACTGCAACACTTCGTGAGTTATAAAGAGCATTTCAGTGGTTTTAAATGGTTCATACGTAAACAGAGTGGTTCAGAGTGGGTTTGGTGTGAAACTCAAAACCAAGTTAGAACTTGTGACCGTTGTGGCGAATGAAACCAGACATACATGCAGGGTGTGGTTTGGCCCGAATAATGATTTCGTTCGGATTCAAGATTTTACCATCACCAACATTCCATGGAAACACTCAAACATGTGGAGCTTCACAGGGGGTTTGGTGATGTCACGTGACGTCTGGTTCCATTCACCACCACTGTAAAGAAATCTCAGTCTGAGCCATTTCGCACTCGATCCACTGTGAAGGACTTGAATGACATTGCTTATTATCGATTTATCCAAAACGTGAAAAACTGAAGCAACCCCTCTTCAATACACGCGGAACTGTAAAGAGTCTTTAAAATTCAGGCTGTTAGATCATTACAACTGTCAGGCAGTGTCAGAAACCACATAAGCAAGTCTGTTAGCACATGGTTTATGGTTAGTTTGTGATGCAGTTTGCTAATCACTGGGGTTTTGCTCCCCTTAAACCAAAAACACTTCAGAGAAAAAAACATCTGGGGAGAAATTTTCCTTATAGCGATAAGTGATAAGTGACTGACTATTTGTCATTGTGAACACACTCAAGCTCCACAACGAAATGTGGCCTTTGCACCTAACTTATCACAGGTGCACACATGGAGCAGCGAGCAGCTATGAACAGCGCCCAGGGAGCAGTATAGCCGGGCGGTACAGTACAGCGGGGTGGTACCTTGCTCAAGGGTACCTCATAGGTGCCTGGGCCAGAACTTAAACCTGTGACCTTCAGTTTACAAGGACAAGGTCCTAACCACTAGGCCATCACTGCCCTAAAGTCATGTCAGAAGTGGGATTCAAACCCACACACATTTGTTCATCTTGGTAGTCTGGCTCACCATCTACAAATCAGGCAACGCTGGTCCTAACTGTACTGTCTCTTTTATGTTTGTAAGGACGGTGGTTTATCAGATGACACACCATCCTCACCGTTTCTGCCTTCTCCCGGCCTCAAGCTCCCGCTGACCAACAGCAGCCTTCCCAACCATGGACTGGGCGGGGCTTCCCCAGGACTGGCCATGCAAAACTTGAACAACAGACAGGTCAGTGGCCCAAACACAGTTAAAGTAAGCTCATACGAGTTCATTTTTACTGCAACAGTTACTACAGAACCTACACGTTAGTTTCATACTAACAGCGGAATAATTCACAGCAGCTACGTAATGACATTGCAGTTTAAAGGACTAACAATGTTAATTATAGGTTGTAATTGTACATTTTTCTCTCCCAGATGAATGGAATGTTTGGCAGTAATGGAGCAGCACAAGCTCGGGCTCTGCAGCAGCAGGCTCCGCCCCCTCAGCCGCCAGTGCCGTCTCTTAGCTCCACCCAGCCTAATCTACGCGCTCAAGTGCCTCAGTTTCTCTCCCCTCAGGTGAGAACAGCAGCTTTTCCCCTTAATATTTTACTGTAAACATACTGTAACACATTTTACCTCTAACTTACTTTACCCAAACATTTTATCCCAACCTTACTGTATCCTGGTACTTTACCCCAACCTTACTGCACCCTTACATTACTCCAAACCTTCAGTTTCTTCCTAGTATTTTACCTGAAATGCACTGTTCTGTTTATCTCCCTGTCAGTCATTCAGAATGACTCTAAAGATGACGGTCACTGTATACGTTTTTAGGTTCAAGCACAGCTCTTGCAGTTTGCAGCAAAAAACATTGGTCTGAACCCTGCACTTTTAACCTCACCAATAAATCCTCAACAAATGACCCTGCTGTACCAGCTCCAGCAGCTACAGATGGTGAGTAAGGGAGGAACAGAGGCTATAGGCCCGTTGCTCCATGTGCTGCATTTTTTCTTTTTCATTGTGTTCATAACCTTGCTTCTAATTGCATTCAACCTCACAATATTTCTTTCTGTTTTCTTCTTCTCTCGCTCTCCCTCCCTCTTCTTTCTCACTTTTCTTGCTCATGCTCTCTCACAGGCGTACCAGCGTTTGCAGATTCAGCAGCAGATGATGCAGGCTCAGCGAAATGCTTCTGGTCCCATCAGACAACAGGAGCAGCAAGTGCGAAACTCACACGTGCACATATTTTATCTTATAGACCCGACTTTCTGAGCTCTGAATAGGAATGACTGTTGTTGGTAGATGCAGGATGGATTATGATGCTCCACTGCGGTCCTTTACATTACTCAGTACCTTAAGCTTAAACTTTTGTATTTCTGTTCTGTTCTGTTTTTATTTTACTTGTTATTTTATTTTAGGTAACTTTTACTGGACCATGTGTCTACATTTCTCTACAAAGACACTGGGTAGCCATCTTTATGGGTGGGAATCAGTCACTGAATATATATATGATATGATCGTCTCTGTAATTTTGACTTCCTTTTGACAAAAAAAAGACTAAGCGTTAATGCCATCTTGTGGACTTCAGAAGTAGTGTTATCAGAATAGATATATGGAGCAAGGTCAGTCTATTAAAAATATTAAATATGAAAAATGATCAAATATGAAGTAAATAAACAGATACTTGGCACAGCTACATTGGTATAATATTGTGAAAACAAATAGTGGTACTAAACGATATAGATTTCTTTCTCCCACCTCTACCAAATTTCCACAAACCATAAACAAATAACAGTTATAATAATAATAATAATGATAATAATAATAATGATAATAATGATGCCCTCTCCTTCAGGTTGCACGCACAATCAATAACATGCAGCAGCAGATCCAGCAGCACCAGAGGCAGCTGGCACAGGCCCTACTGATAAAGCAGCAGCAGCAGGCACCGCAAGGCCCGTCCCACAGCAGCCTGCACCCCAGTCTCACCAAACCCAACCTGGACATCTTTCCAGGAAACCCTCATGCTTCAGGCCTGTCTATCTCGGACCTGCAGACCAAAGAGCCTCAGAATTCTCCCAGCTCCTTCAGCCCTTACCCTCTCTGTAAGAAACACACTTTTATGCTCATATAGATTAATGAAATCGATGCACTTGCATATTCTTTTGCTGTTGGGAGCTTTTTACTTCCCCAAGATAGAAAAAAAAAAAAATAAAATATATATATATATATATATATATAAGGTATAGTCAGTACTGTCTATATATCAATTGATGAGTTAAATATTTTAATAATAATATTCTTGTAATGAATCACAACTGTCTTTAGTACATAAAACCACAAATGGCATAAGAAGCACAGCAATGTATTTTGTAAGATATGGGCTTTCGTATGACTTAAATATTTAATTGACAAAAAATATTCAGACCTGGTTTCTGTACAGTCTTGGTTTTAATCTGGGAAGTCTGGGAAAGCAGCCATTTTTAACAGACTCACAGACTACTTCTGTATCTCTGTCTCTCAGCTGGTTTGAATGGTAATGTGGGTGTAGGCTGCATGGATGTTGGCGGTTTGGCAATGAAGGACACTCCGCCTCAGCCACAGTCTCGTCTGTCACAGTGGACTCATGCCAGCAGCATGGACTCTCTCACCACTTCCACACCTCATATGGAGACCAGCCTCAGCAAGCATGGTACAAACCTCACCACCACACAAAAACAGCACTGCTGCTAATAATTGACAGATTTGGCCGAGCAGGCCAGATTTTTTTTTTTTTAATTTTTGGCATATGGCATTAATCTCCTAAATGACCTTGGTCTATTATAGGTATCCTTTTTCTCTGTTTCGTTCTGTGTGTAACCCAAGCTGAACAACAAAGCCTGCCAAAGTTCAGTTCAGGACAGCTCCAGCGGGTCCTGCTGAGGTGCAGCAAGACCTAGAAAAATAAAAGCCAATTAAAGTGATTGTATTTGTTATTGTGGTTACATTTTTTGTTTCTTTTTATACATTTTTATACATTGTTACCTGAATTGACCCATTTTCTACAAACACCATTTCTGGAAAAGTTTGGACATTTCATTAAAAAGTCATTTTAAAAAATCTGCCATTTGTAAATTCTTGTGAATCTCTATGTGTGTATGTCTCACCTTTTCTGGAAATTGGGTTTGTACTTACAGGGAGCCTGTTGCAGCAGTGCTGGATGCCAGACATTGTGGTCAAATCTCTCTGCTACTTTATATGACTTCTGTACTGATTTAATATCACCGTTTTTTGTCTCAGGTACTGCAGCTTCCACCCATGTGGCCGACAGTAAGTCTGCGATGGAAGACTCTTTCAGCCCATATAATCTCCTGTCCAACTCGCAGTCTCCCAGCAGTCCCCTGGTGACACCGGAGAGCTGGACGCAGGGGAAGAGCCCCAACGAGAAAATGTCAAATGGGACAAACATCAGCTGGCCTCCAGGTGAGAGACAGTGATTCGTTTTCTGGTCAAATTACTAAGTCTTGTCGTCTCATATAAATGACCCTTCGCCCTCGGGTACTTGTTTTCTTCTGGTTTTACCCCAGTTGTATAGAAATGTCAACATGCCAACTCACTGACTGTGGATTTTCTAGACTTGCTCTGTTCGCACATGGACATTGCACAGAATTTTTTTTTGGGGGTGGGGGTGGAGCCTGGTCCATTTAATGTTTTGTCCGACTGATTTAGACATTTGCGTTCTCACATACAGCTCCTCTGGGTGATGTCTCAACAGGTTAAGGGTTGCAAAGCATGTCTAAAAAGGGCTTATTGGTATATTTTCTTCTCCTAAGAATTTTGTCCAGGAGTTCCATGGAAAGGCTTGCAGAACATTGATCCTGAAGCTGACCCAAACATGACACCCGGCAGTGTTTCTGGAGGCCCAACTATCAACACCAACATTCAGGATGTCAACCGGTACCTGCTGCGGGACAGGAGTGGAGGTAAGAGAATGAAAAAACAATGCTTTTAAAACATCATACTATCATTGTTCTGTCAATCAGCAACAAGTCTGCTGTTCAATTTTCAATTCCAGTTAAAAATGTCCCAGAACTGGTCCTTTAGTATTGATCGCTCTTACCGTGTTGAATACACCACCTTCATACCTTCATCTCCCAAACTGCTCTTCCCTGGACATCATCTTGTAGACTTTAGAAGCAGCGGTCTATGTGTTAATGTTGTGCTGAGAAATATTCAGATACATCACTATTACTTTTTTCCTCCTACCAGTGATGTACACAAATGGAAACCGTGTAATACAAGTTCATTTGTTTGCCTTTTTCTCTAACTCTTTCCTTCAGTGTAGCAAACAAACAGCTAATGCTAAGCATTTGGTCTGTGAAATCTTTAGGTATCAATCAAATCTGCAGTTATTATAAGTAGTTGCTGGGCTGTTTTCATTTTCTACTTGACTGCTTTTGGATGTTAACAGCATTAACTTCAGGTTATATCTGTGATCCTTTCTTGTTCTTTGTTTTGCTCTTGCTGGATGTAAACACTCCACAGCCTGGTCCCCCACTGTCTCTCAGAGTGGGGCACAGGTGTCCATGAGTGAGTGGCCTGGGGCCACCTGCTCTGGCTCCTTCAGCCTTCCTGTAAACAATCAGGAAGAGGAGGGGAACACAGGTACTGCCTCAGCCTACCTGCCCCAGCCCTTGTTCTCCTGCCCACCTTCCCCCTATTTTTCCAGCTTTTGTAGATAACCGTGAGAACCCCAAAATATGTGTTCCTTTCCCAAAATACGTTCTCTTCACTTCCAGATGTTTCCTCTCTCCAAGTTTGGTCTGTGATTACGAGTTCTGAGAAACCTGCTCCCCTGATACACAAAGATAAATAATAATATATTTTGGGTTTTTGGGTTTGTCTCATCTAGGTAAGCTTTTGGACATGAAGTCCACCTGGACTGCAGGTCCTATTTCACACACACAGGCCCCGATGTCTCATGACCTTTGGAAGGTTGCTCCAGGTGGTCGCTCCTCCACGGCTCCATCCAGACCTCCGCCTGGCCTCACCAACACCAAACCCTCTCAGAGCTGGACATCTGGGTCACTGGGACTCAGCCAGGGCTGGAGCAGCTCCTACTCCTCAGGTTCTCCTCCTTTCTTATTCACCTTTAAACTGTATTTATGAACTTCTAAGTGAAAAATCAGAAACGCATTTTAAATGTCATGGTTCAATGCCTCATTCTCACAAATTTGGGACTAATTACGCAAAATCTACCATGAATTACTGAATAATACTTCATACTTCTTAATTCATAAACAGAATGTGCAGTGAAAGCGCTTAAGTTAAGGCTGTAAATGTGATCTTACTACTCCCCTCCTTCCCCTCACTCAGAAGGAACAGCTTGGAGCTCAGACAGTTCCAGTAGGACCAGCAGCTGGCTTGTTCTGCGCAACCTGACCCCTCAGGTATGTGCATTTTGAATGGGACCAATCTCATTTGTAGTTCATTAAAAGCAATGTGTTTGACCCTCTTCTCTGAAATGTGCCTGTGTGTGTTGCAGATTGATGGATCCACTTTGAGGACGCTGTGCATGCAGCATGGTCCTCTTATCACGTTCCACCTCAGCCTGACACAGGGCAATGCACTGGTGCGCTACAGCTCCAAAGAGGAAGCAGCCAAAGCCCAGAAGTCACTGCACATGTGAGAGGCTCTCTAGTACATATTATATTGTTTAGGCAGTGGTGGTTATGTAGATTGGCCAGTGGTAGCCTAGTGGTTAGGGACTTGTCTATGTGATCAGACGGTTCCAGGTTCAAGTCCCAGCTACCACTGAGGTACCTTTTGAGCAAGGCTGCTACTCTTGATAGCTGCCTGGTGCTGCACGTGTGGATGAGTTAAATGCAGAGATCACATTTCGTTGTGGTGCATTTTGTGTGAAGGTGTGTTCACAATGATAGATAGGTCACTTTCACTTCACTTCTTACACAAGAGCATGCGACATAGTCGTTGCTGCGTCTCGTATTGCTCAAGCTTAAGCTTTAACAGGCACCTAGAAAACATTTTTACTGTCTGCTGTTGTCTTACATTGATGTTTACGAATGACTGGAAAGCAAATTCTCTAAATATGAATGGTAGCATGTATTAGCCATTGTTATCTGCTGATAATCCTTCTCTGATGCCATGTTCTATTCTTGTTGCTGCTAAGAAATGGACCACATTAAGGTCTAAGCTCATAAATGAGCTGGAGCCAAGTGTTGCCCCTTCCCAATTTAGTACCTGTTTAAAGCCTAGGATTTCTACAGTGGAAAAATAATTATTGCTGTTTAATTGGATTTAGTGCAGTGTATGGGATGTGGAATTACCAACTTATCAAACCTTAGAAAAAACGAATGATCATGGTGCACAACTCTTACATTGTCTGACGCATACTCTCGTCATCTTGCCAGTGTCACTTTATTGAAAAGACCCTCTCATCTTTTTTTCAGGTGTGTTCTGGGTAACACCACCATCCTAGCAGAGTTTGCTGGAGAGGAGGAAGTGACCCGATTTTTTGCTCAGGGTCAGAACCACCCACCCAACAGCAGCTGGCAAGGCAATGCAGCTCCTGGGTCCAACCAGCAGCGCATGGGAAACCACTGGGGCACTGGGGGTACAGCAGGCACCAAGACAGGCACCAGCTCAGGCACTGGAGGTAGCGGAAATGGGGGAGACCTGCTGTGGGGCGGCGTTCAACAATACTCCAGTTTATGGGGTCCTGCAAACGGAGAGGAGACCAGGGTCATGGGGAGCCCCATCCCAATCAACACGCTGCTGCCTGGAGACCTGCTGAGTGGAGAGAACATGTAGGTGCCTGTGGTTCAGCATTAAGAACAAGAAGAATTGGGGGGGGGGGGGGGGGGGGAGGGGGCGGGGGGGGGGACGAAAAGAAAAAAAAAAAAGAAGAAGTGGGGGGGGGGGGGGGAGTAGAGGATGGGAGGAGTGACGAAAAGGAAAACAAATAAGCAAATCAGTGTGGTGATAATCACTTTCTTTCTACAAAGCTAAAACAAAAAAAAACAGAACTGTAGGTTTCGGGGTAAGACTGGAATGCTTACCTCTACCTCTGCTGACCAGTTCATCTTTTAGAGACTGGAGGCGTTTGGTGGGTCAAAGCATCTTATATTGTTTGACTTTCAAAAAAAAAAAATCAAGAATCAACAGAAACGGAAGCCTTGAGGTTTTTTTTCCTTTTTTTTTTTCTTTTTTTAGTCTTTTTTTGTTTGTTTGTTTTGTTTTTCTTGGTTCAGGAGAAGCAGAGGAAAGGCAGCCATGTTAAACCAAGCCCAGAAACAGAGAAACCTCATATGGCCCTACAGCCTTCCTGACCGTGACGCTGGGGAAAAGCTCCTGCTACCTTATTACGCATTTCACTGTTTGTGTGGTTTCTTCAGAACTTGTATTAGCCTTAAGTGCTCGCGCTCTTATCTCGCTGTCTCATTCTCTTTCGCTGTAGGTCATTCGTGAGCATTTATTTTACACACACACACAAAAAAAAAACAACTAAAGAAATTTTAGGATCTTGCACACTTCTGTTTCTGAGCCAGCGACTGGACCAGAGAATGCAGGGGGGAAAATGAAAAGAAACAACAACAACAAAAAAAAAATCACCCAGCAGTATGTGGCCTGTCTGCTAGACCAATCAGCCGTGAGCTTATGCCTCTTTAGTAGTTACACATAAAGGAGGTACACTGACTCTTTTTTTATGTTTTATCCAGGCTGTGTGTATGTTTGTGTGTGTGTGTGTGTGTGTGTGTGTTTAATGTGAAAAATAAGCTGAACGTTGTGGTGAGTGGTGTGTGTATGAGTGTATGCCTACAGGAACTTGACCAAGCATCTGTTTGTGAACTCACCACTGTTTTTAAGGCCCTCAGTGGAAATATTTCCACATTGACTGGATTTCAACGCTGAATCAATCAACTTAATCCAATCTTTACAAATTACTGGAGAAAGATGGAGGAAATAATGGAGGGGGGGGGGGAGTGCAAGTGATGCATTGTGCAATATAAGCATCAGCCGTTATCTTCCATCCACACTGAAGCGAAACCGAAGCTCTAATTTTTTTCTTTTGACTTTTTTTGTTCAAACTGAATCGTGCGAATCGTTATGGAGACTCGTCAAGCTACAGAGACGTTACTCATTGACTTCTTCACCTACCTGGTCTCTCGCCGGCCAACGGCTGTGTTCTCGGACTAACTCTGTGTTTTAGGGTTTGGCTGACACACTTTTCCCATATGCCCTAAACGGAGAGGGGAACACACAGAGATTTGGGATTCAGGCACAACACCAAAATAAAAGGTTTTCTCCTAATGCAGTAAAAGAAAAGGGAGCCTTGTGTTTGGTACAAGCAGAAAAAAAGGTTTTTTCCCCTCTAATATGTCAAGGGGAATTAATATAGCACTTATGAACAGATTGTTGCTCCACCTGCAATGCCAATTAACCAGACTATGGAGCAAAAAATTATATATATATATAAAAGAAACAAAAACAAAATAAAACAAACAAAAAAAACAAAAAAAAAAGAACTCAGCAACTTAGCGCTTTTTCATACCTTAGTGGTATTTAAAAAATGCTTCTTTTGTTGCTCAGGTCCTCGGAGGGACCTGAGTGGACTTCAGAGCCCGTGAGGTCAGACTGAAGGGGAACATAAGACTAAATCTATAATATGATGAAACCTGCAGTATGTTTTTACATGTTCTTGTCCTCCTTTTGATTTTTGATTTTCTTTTTGGACAATATCAAAGTGAATGTCACTGTTACTCCAAACTTGTTTATGGCCTTTTTTGCCATGTCTGTGAGAGACACCAGGCATGGATTGTTATCTGGATGGATGGGGTGGCGACCGTGTTAAACAAAAAGAAAAGAAAAACACAAGCGGCTCCGTTTACGAGTGATGGAAGCTGCCGAACCTCACGGGAGGGGGAAAAAAACGCTCGCTATCACTCGTTCCTCTCCTCCCAATCATGGAATGTCTATCTTCTGTCGCTGTGCACCTAGCCACACAGTCAAAGCCAAAACGAACTGGCGATGACGCCTCATCACTCGAACTCATCGCTGCCCTCTCCCTCTTTCTCGCACCTTTAGCAAGAAGCTGAGACAGTCTGACCTCTGGAATCGCCAGTGTTGGTGTTTGTGATTTTTTTTATTTTCTTTTAATTATCATTTGTATTTTTTCCCCATTTTCCATGTACTGTACAATTCTTGTTGGTCTTCATGCAGTGGGTTTTCACTGGCACCCAAAGCCCTTCGGTGTTTATATGCAGAAACACTTCAAAGTGGTGCCGCTGTAGGCCTGCCCTGTATAACCAATGCAAACGAGGAACAATGCTTAAAGGCCATATTTGGTTTTCTTATTTTATGTGAAATGTCTCTAATTTTGTGTAAACAGTGTTTCCTAGGGTTCCCCATATTATCTTACGTCATGTAGAACATGTAGAAGACATCTTTGCAAGTGAAATCATCTTAAATCTACTCAATACCTAATATTTCTTAGGGTTGATGTAATATTTTTTAAGATTGTTTTTTTTTATTTTAGTAATATTGAGATTTATTATATATCATTGTATATTGTACGTTGTTTCAAGAAATTATGCTTGAAGGAAGCAGAATTGTCTTCCAGTGTAGTGAGATAATTCCACTTTACATCTACGATTGCATTGAATAATCTTATATTCTCTAATCTCATCGATGTTACATATTCCCTGCGTTTGAGATGCTTTAATTTGCCGAGATGTCATTTTTTAAAGTGTGAAGTTACATTTTTGCGTGATCTTATACAGCTGCTTGGATCCTCTTTTTTTTTCCCCCCTCCTTTTTGGCAGCCTCTGTGCCGTCCACCTGTTAGCCAGAGAGCTCTCTGTTTTTTTTCCGTTAGCAAGAGCGCCCCCTTCCTGTTAATAAGAGAGCAGCTCTTACTTGAAACGCCCGCTCTGAGGGGACGGGTCCTTTTAGCTGCTGGCTCACTCTCCAACCAGCACATCGTTACATTACTATGCAAAGTAAGAAATATTTCAGACGCATCAACAAGTTGTTCGGTGGCCCTTTACAAGGTTAGTGCCAATCATAACTCCAGGAGGTTGGGCCCCACACCCACAACCCTCAGGCCTCCAACACACGCACACAAACACAGATGTTGCTTTCAGAATGCTACTAGCTTAAAGTGGTGTTTAGAGAAATGTGACTTCAGCACTCTTTCAGGGCGTAAACAAAGAGAACAAAATTTACATATATGGGAAGATAATGGTTTTGAGCTGATACTTATCTATTAGTGCTTTTATGGCCTAAGGCAGAGTTTCCCAGCCTTGGTCCTGGAGGACCCCTTGCTCTGTACATTTTTTTTTTTTTACATTTTCCCTGCTCCCAACACACCTGATCACAACTAATTTGCTAATTGAGCCTCTCTTGAGTTGAAATGGGTCTGTGAGAGTAGGGAAACCACTAGGGCAGTCTTTTCAGACCAGGGCTGGGTGACACTGACTTAAGGCGTCTCAAATGTAAGAGAAGTGCTAAGTTAGCTACAAGTAATACTGCCGTTTCTCTCACTCTCCTAGCAGGGGGCGCAGTTGGGTCGTCATCACTGCAGCTTCTGTTCATTTACAGAGCCTTCACGTACATTGGGACCTTCTTACCCACATGCTGCTGATTGCATATGATCTTCTCCGAGGTCTCGTGTGCCAATGTAAAGGCTTAGGGGTGTAGTTTGGCTGCAGGTTTTCAAATTTTCGTTTTCTTCTTGTTGTGTGGACGACTTCTATATAAGCAGTATGGAGGCACATTGACGTTTTCTGAGGCTGGGGATATACACCTGATTACTAAAACACCTCATTTGCATCACTGAGATAATCCTTTTGCTGTCCTATTACAGAGCGAGAAGTTACGGTGCGTTGGGAATTCGCTAATGGTGCACGGGTTGTGGCAAAATCCCTGGTACTTTTTTGAATACCAAAAAAACAAAAGAAGAAAAAATCACATTTTAAAATCTTTTGATATATAAGTATATATATAAAAGGTGGACAAAAAAGATCCTTAATGTAAATGATGTAAGGGGAGAAAAAAAAATGTTTAGAACGGCAGTTCTTGCTAATTTTCTCCTGCTTTGCAGACATGTTTTGTCCCTCATTCTAAATGTCGACTGCATGCAGGAGTGCCTTTTTTTCTGTATGCTGTTTGTTTGTTAATCTGGGCCCACTGAACTGTGCATTTCCATTCGCCCTGATTGTGAAAGGGCCCTTGTGTGTTCTCTCCCCTCTGAGGGACATATCGTTTCAACAGGTACAATGACATGTCTTAAGCTGACGTAAGGTGTCATTATAAATCTTGGACTCTAGTCTGACGTTGAAAGCAAAATCACCGTTGCCTGGGTGTGAAACTGCCTTTCTCCGAACTCGAAAAACTACAAACGGACGTCTGCACAGCTAGCCCGTCCGAACCCCTCGAAGCATCCTTAACGACACCAGCATAGATGACCCTACAGCTTCAGTTCTCTTAGCTCGTTACTGTAGACCAAATTATTTTCAGTCCAAATTTCTCTCCCTTTTAAGACCCAAGTGGGCAGAACACGTTTGAATGAGCAATATTTGCATTTGACCCTGCGAAATAAGACAGGAAAAGTACTGATACTTGATAATTCAATGAAAAAAGAAGCTTGTCTGGGATTTGCACGTGTTGGGATTTACTCTCAAAGACATGCGGTGTGTATTTATTTATTCTTTTTAATTTTTTTTACATTTTTTTTTGGATTGTCAAAGCTATTTTTCATCTCCAAACAACAAAAATCATAAACATATCAAAACAAAACAAGTTACGACACCAATACTTGAATCAAAGATCGCCAGTAACGCAATGTGAACCTTTTTTTTTCTTATTTTATGGCGTGTATACTTTCAAAGTATTTTGAAAATTAGCATTAATCACAGAAAATGATGTCATACTTTTTTTTTTTTGTAAGTGGGTGTTTCTGAATTTTTGGTCATGCACCTGCACTTCTGTTCCATTCAGTATGCTGTAATTTTTTTTCTTTTTTTTAAGCTTGTTCAAACCTATGTTCTGATGATTATTGTAATCCAACGTTGCACTGAGTGTCTTCTCTTCCCTCACTCGGCAAATCAAGAGAAAAATAACAAAAAAAAACAAAAAAAAAAGGTGACGAGGGAAGACAATTCATGTGTTAAAGTTTACTCAAGGACTTGATACGTTTTTGTTTGTTGTCTGTAAAATGTTTAAAACCTGTAAAATGTTTATCTACCTTTATAGTGGCTTTCATTGTTGAATAACTAGCAAAGGTTTTGCACCGTTTTGTTTTAAATATTAAGTATAAAAAGAACAAAAAGCAAAAAAAAAAAGCTAAATAAAAAAGCCGTGGCCATAGTTAGTAAGGGTCTAGAACACCATATGTGATGTTCATGCATAAAAACAGACAACCGAGTGTGAGATGAGTTTGTGACGGTGTGACTCATTTCAGAGGTGCCTACCGTTTCCTTGTCTGTAAAGGTGTCCCGTCTCCTTCCGATCCTCCTGCCGTTTACAAACGACCAATTTGTCTGCAAAATGATACGAGGGGTTTAGCATGAGAAGAAAAAAAGAACCTAGATACAGTTTAATCTTCCATCAGAAGAGAGTGAGAGAGAAAACGAACTTTTCCAATGAAGATGTAAGCTATTTTCTGAACTCTGGGATTGATTCAGTGTCGTATTGTAATTGCTTTTGAATTAATCTCATTTTGTTGTTGACAGACTATCTATGCCTGTATGTATCAATTTTAAGTTTATGTTCTGTGAAAAAAAAAAACATAATTTGCTTGCTGTCCTGCACACTCACAAATGGACTTGGCTATTTTCTCAGGAAGACGAGAGGTCCACATTTTCCGATTCTACTGTTTTCTAATGTTTATCATGAGCATATAACAAAGTTAATGGGTGTAAAAAAAAAAAAAGATATTACTCGAAATCCAGAAATCCAAGCACTGAAGGATATGGATTTCCAGATATCTGGCATTTAATCCGTAGCAGATAAACATTTACCAAATACTAGGCATGTATTGAACTCACTTTTTTTGTTTATTTCTCAAGGTGGAGTGCTTTATATTTGAATATCTATACATTCGCATCGCTTTATGTTCAAACATAGTTTGTGTTATGTGTGAAGGTAGTAAATTGACCTGTAATTAATTATACAATATGACTTTGCCTGGCTTTTTCTTTTCTTTTCTTTTTTTTTGTGGTCTGGTAAAGTAAGGACATGCTTCTGCTCTGTTCATCCTCCTTCTTCTGGCACTTTCTAAGAGGTCGGTTTCCGCACCAGAGTTCTTCAACTGCAGACTTTGAATTCAGTTTTTGCTCCTGGATTTTGGAGCCACTGGCATACACTGTACAAGCCGCTTTTTCTTGAGAGCCATTATGTCCAAACCACTTTTTGAAACAATCCCCTCCCAAGGTTGACAAAAAAAAGACCCCTACCTAGCCTATAAGCCACAAATACAATTCCAAAACCCTGCCTAACCCCCACCCCATCAACAAATACAACTCCAAACCCTTACCCCCCACCCACCCCCGATCAATAAGCATGATGGCCAACCCCCATTAATTCCGTTAACTACCAATGATTGTCAAATGCAGGACAGGAAACTGGATTCAGATTGCTGTTGAAAACTCCTCAAAATAAAGGTCCCGTCATCATTTTCTCTTCTGGGTTGTACAGTTTCAGAGAGAATCTTGATCTTTTTTTTTTTCATTTACGTAAGTCGTTCTCATATGGCAGAAGTCTTTATCTCTGAACCCGAATCAGGTTTTTCCTCCCTGATTTTGTAATCACAGGTAGTTAAATAGAACTGTGTGATTGGCCACCTAGTGTAATATAACCCATGACTACAAAATGCAGGACCAGAAACTGGAATCAAGGTCCAGAGTTGAAGACCTCTGTCCTATGGCATAGCGCCAAAGAATCCTTTTCGGTACCTTTATTTTTAGGAGTGTTGAATTAAGTTTCTTCTTGGACTCTACTTTTGTTCAATCTGGCAGTGGAAAGGAGGAGAACAGACAAAGGTGTACAAGGGTCCGTATGATAAGAGTGTGAATCTATGCACAAACTGTAGGGGAAACGCCCAGAACAGATGTGGGGAAAAAGATAGATACACAGCTTGTACTGTAAGATGTTGGATTGGACTGAGATTAGTTGTAGAATTTCCTCATCCTGGGATTTCCCCCACTGTCAAATTAAGCACTGTGGGCTTTCCTGGAAAAGTCAAAGACCTTCAAAGGTCATTCCAAAGGGGAGCTTAAACTCTTGGAAATGGAGACTAGATTTACTTTGGTGTCCTTAGTTTAACATTAACAACATAATTGTACTGGCATTCATAAATGTTTCTGGCTTCTAAATGCTCCATCTCTCCATGTAGAATGTGATTGTTTATAACTTGCACCAGAGATACAACCTTTCCATGGGGTATGAAGACTTTTTTCTGCCTATCAATAAACAGTAACTTTTTTTGTCTCAAGCACTGAAGTTGTGTATTATTTGTCTCACAGCACCACATCTTTCCGTTTAAAGTGTAAGTCTCTTTGGCTAAAAGTATTAATTGGCACCCCTGGAGAAAAATAAGACCATTTTATATTCCTATTATAGCTTGTTTTAAACTATGGTTTATTATTTTCAATATAGTTAATGAAAAATGTATATTATATATATAAAGTGTGCTTTATACTGCATGACTGTTGCATCCTTTCCTGGGCTTATTATCTAATTAGAGATCAGAAAAAATGGCAGAAAAATGTAATTTAGGGAAATTAATCTGATCAAATACAAAACACGTGCTACTACTCTTCTTATCCTTATTATTCTGAACTGATGGAGAGAAAAGGTTGATGGGAGTCTGAAACGGTAGAGGAGGGCGTGTGCTACAGATCTGCAGGTCTGCTTTTTGACAAATTTATTATTCACTATTATACACCTGTATTAAAAAACATAAAATGAATCCTGCCCTTCAGCATGGTTGGATGGTTCATGGTTGGATGGTTCATGGTTGGATGGAGCACGGTTGGATGATTCATGGTTGGATGGTTCATGGTTGGATGGTTCATGGTTGGATGGAGCACGGTTGGATGGTTCATGGTTGGATGGTTCATGGCTGGATGGTTCATGGTTGGATGGTTCATGGTTGGATGGAGCATGGTTGGATGGTTCATGGCTGGATGGTTCATGGTTGGGTGGTTCATGGTTGGATGGAGCATGGTTGGATGGTTCATGGTTGGATGGAGCATGGTTGGATGGAGCATGGTTGGATGGTTCATGGTTGGATGGTTCATGGCTGGATGGTTCATGGTTGGGTGGTTCATGGTTGGATGGAGCATGGTTGGATGGTTCATGGTTGGATGGAGCATGGTTGGATGGAGCATGGTTGGATGGTTCATGGTTGGATGGTTCATGGTTGGATGGAGCATGGTTGGATGGTTCATGGTTGGGCCAAAATAACATTAGCTGTAATTGTAATTGCAACAAAAACTGGATGAATGTTAAATGTTAAAAATATCAGTTTTAACATGGTTTTACAAAGGTCCTGTGGATCTTTCAGAATTACTTGCTCATCGTTTCGTGAGTTATTCAGAGCAGTGGGACCCCTGGTAGCACTTGTAATATCCTGCCTGAGACAGCCATTTCCAACCGAGAGGTGCAGAGCCATTGCCCTTTATAAACTTGCTACCTGTACTTACAAAACACTTAGATGCAAAAAAGTTTCCAATTAAATTTGGTGAAATATTGCTTTCTCAAGTTATCTTTAAAAAGTCTGCTGCAAGTGTAAAAAATTTTCCAAATTTACATTTCCATTAATTATTTTTCAGTTTTAAATTGAGCATAAAGCAAGTTAATGGAACGAACCTATGTGTAATTGCCCTGCTACACTGTTCCCAGGTACTCTTGGTAGCTGCCAAGTGATTTCACAATTACAAATGTCTCCAATAGAGAATGTGTGGTGCATTTTGAAGCACAAAATGTGACAACGAAGACCCTGTACTGTTGCCCACCTTAAGACTTGTTTGCAGGAAGAATGGGACAAAATTAAACCCTCAGTCCCTAAACGTCTTTTAAGTGTTGTGAAAAGGAATGACAACATTGCAAAGTGGTAAATGCTTCAGTGTCCCAACTTCTCTTGGAATGTGTTGCAGGTCTGAATGGCAGGAAAGGATGTATATTTACAAATGAAATGAAGTTGACCAGTCAAAACATGAAATATTCTGTGTTCATATTGTCTGCAATGAAATACAAGTCAAAGTAAATTTAGAAATCACTACTTTCTTTTTTTTATTTGGTTTTGCATTTCCATCCCAACTTTTTATAAACTCAACCCAAACTTGATTTATAACTGCCCCTGTTAGACTGCAGTTCATCACTTCTTACCTGAAGTTCAGATTCCCCTCCACTCGCACCGGCTGCTGATTTTAACATATTTGGCAGCAGCATCTGTCTGAAGGGCTTGTCTTCTTTTTATTAGAATTTTTCCACGCCTCCTTTCCGTTTCTTGCCAATCTCCATTTCGCTGATCTCGTCTCTCCCTGTATGAGATTGACAGCCGAGGCCCAAGTGGGAGGGGGCCTCGGCCCTGGGCCAATCATTCATGTTTAATGGGCCGATCTACCAGTTTTGTGTACCAATAGGTATAACGACTAATACCTTCCATCACTAGTACCATCAATTTAAAAAAAAAGACCTGGCTGGCCCAAAATTTCCATCGGCCCACCACCCGATGCCCGATGGCCAGTCCAGCTCTGCCTACAAGCTTACTAAAAGAAATCTTACCAGCAATAATTGAGCCCCTTCTGGCGCAAAGTTACAGTTAGACTATAATTCTGCACCCGCAGAACAACGTTACACCTTCTCTCATCTGAACAGTGTGTGTTTGAGTGACAGGTCATAAAAAGCACAATTCATTCGACTTTTTCATCCTTTATTGACCATAAACATCAGTGAGGCTCATTTCCAGTTGTTTTCACTCAGGCTTCTTCTTCACCTCTGTTCCTGAACCATCTGCTGAACACGCTCTTCTTCTTCTTTTTCTCCTTCTTCTCACTGCATCCATCAATGGAGCACTTGCTCAGTCTCTCCTGCTCTTCTCCTCCTCTGACATTGATCCTCTCTCGCCATTCACTCTGGCTGCTTTCTCGCCCTTTACTGAGCCTGCTCTCCTCGTCGCTGTGCTCCTCACTGTTCCTCCACTCTGCCAGCCTCCTCTTCCGCTCTCTCTCAGCTTTGACAGCAAAATCATGCAGCAGAGTGTTCTCCTGCTGCAGAAGGCACAGGGTCCAGCTTCTGGTCAGATCTTCCAGGTCAGTCTCTTTCTCCTCCCTCCTCCTCTTCCTTTCTCTCTCCACCTCCATCCTTATATTCTCCACCTCTATCTGAGTGACACTTATCACTTCTTTCTCTGTCTCCCACTCTCGCTGTCTCTCCTCTGCCCTTTCTCTCTGTATCTCCAGCTTCTCCTCCATCTCTCTCCTCAGCTGCTCTATCTCTCTCGCCCAAGCTTCACTTCTCTCCTGGTGGACTCTCAGGTGCTGTTTGTCCTGAGTCCTCTCAGTCTTCATCCACCAGATCATACGTCTCAGCTCGACCTTCTCAGCCTCTTCCTCCTTCATGTACTGTTCTACCCACGTCCTTTCCTTCATCAGGTCTTCCTCTGTCTTCCTCCACTCCTCTCTCATTCGCTTCCTCTCCTCCTGCATAGCCACACTCTCCTTCTCCATGTACTGATGCATCTCCTCCCTTTTTTCCACTCTCTCCATCTCCAACCTCTGCCTGTATTCTTCCATTTCCTCTCTCTCCTTCTCCCTCTCCATCTGCAGCCTCATCTTCCATTCGCTCATCTCCTCTCTCTCTTTAGCTCTCTCCATCTCCATCTTCTGCCTGTATTCTCTCATCTCCTCCCTCTCTCTCTCCATCTCCGTCTGTAGCTTCGTCCTCCATCCCCTCATCTCCTTTCTTTCTTTTGCTCTCTCATTCTCCAGCCTCTCATTGGCTTTCTCCATCCTAGAGACCATCATCTCCATCTCCTTCAGCCTGTCCTCCAGCCTCCCTTGCTCCTCTCTCCACACTTTCTTCTCTTTCTTTCGTTCCTCTTTCTCCAGGTCCCAGTTCCTCATCCTCTCCATGGCCAAGTCCTTCTCTCTGAGGTGTTCTTCCTTCATCTTCTTCATCTCCTCCTTCATCTCCCTCAGGAAGACCTCGCTGGCCTTCAGCCTCTTCACCAAGGAGTCTTTCTCTTTCCTCTCCTTCTTCTCACTCTCTCTGGACCAGTCTTTCAGTCGTTCAGAGCAGAGTTCCACTTCCACTCTGTTGAACTCCCTCTCTTTCAACAGCTTCTCGAGAACCCAAGTTCTCACCTCTTTAATCTGGTTCTCCATCAGTTGCTTTTCATGCCACATCGCTGCTGACAACAAAAACACCACCAAACTCTTAAGAAGATGTTACTTAACAGCTCAGGTAGTATTCTTCTGTCCAATGTGTCGGAGAACCAAGAGAACCACTAACTGTGTTCAGAAAGCTAGGCTGCAACCGAGGAAGGTGGGTCCTCAAAAGAGGCTGTACTACTAGTAGTGGTGCAAATCACCTGCAGTAGGTACGTCCTCTCAAATATTCCCTAGAAGCAGTTGTTCCAAAGGTTTCTTCAAAGAACTTATTAAAAATGTCACCTTCTAGTGGTAAAACAAATAAGAAAAGTCTTACTGCTGCTTTACTTACTGCTGCAACCTGTGCAAACGCACACGCGCTCTGCTCAGGGTTTGTGGTGACACCACAATATAAACAGAATTCCAGCTCAGTGGGCGTGTCATCCATTGTGATGTCATACGCTAATTTGCATACACCCGTCTAAGCAATAGAATAGAGGTTTAAGCACAAATGTAGATACACAGATACACACACACAGATGCACATAGATGGACACACAGAGGCTGCGTCGACTGTCTTTCCCAGATGCAGGGATGAGAATCCTATGAATCCACAGGGTTTAATTACTTTTGTCATGTGCAGAAATCTTACTGCATCATTTTGTTCAATAAATACATACGCAAATATAATAATTTTTGTTGTTTCCTTCATTTAACTCTGTTTTCTTCGTCTACTTTTAGGAATTTCAGATGTTGTTTTAGGCTTATAAAAATTCAATCAAGGTTTTGTTTGCATTAAATTAACAATTAAATTGTTTTTCAAAATTAATTGTGTGGCATTGCATGATCATGATTGATGTCTTCCAGCAAAAAATGTTCCAAGTGATGATGCACACATGGGCAGTGGTGGCTAGGACCGTGCCCTTGTGAACAGAAGTACGCAGGGATAAGTCCCGACATCAATCTGTATTACAAACAAGTAAAAGATGTATCCTGTTACAGGTTTAAAGTTTTATGTTCCATGCAAGTATTTTATTAAATTTTATATATTAATAATGCATTAAAAATGTTTAATTACTGTACACATAGACTCTGTGCTAATCTTGCTTATATATAATTTAAATCTGAAATTTTTGTATTAATTTGAAAAACATGGATTGATTGCATTCAGACTTGTTTTGTAATTGAATTACCCACTGAACTACCCACTGAATACTAATCCATCTAAACATGAGACCAGTGAACATTCACACCTCTAGAAAGGACTGTTTACTTTAGTAATCATTTAGTCATCATTTAGGCAATCATGTGACTATGGGTGATGTTACTGCAAAGAATGTAATAGTACACAGCTATAGCATTGACTATACATTGCGTTCGTTAGCACTCTCTAGCTCTCTCCCATGCAGTCTGATCGCGGATAGAGTCAGTAGTTAAAAATAGTCCTCTACATTTTTGTGCAAATACAATCAAATTCTTGGATGTCTGTCACTACAGGAAGTGGATCCATGATGTTACTCCTTTGTAACAGGATGTGAGATGTATGTTATTGCAGAGTTCGTCTAATCGAGAAAAATACAACTAAAAACAGATTAAACTTCAATAAAGAGCTCTTAGGCATAAACATGTGTCTTTGTCCTGTTTGCCAAGTATCATTTGCAGTTAAATAAACAGAAGAATCATCCTTATCCAGATCCTGCATTAATATGAAGAGAACAGGATCACATCTCCCGAATTGCTCTTCACTGGACATCAGACGGAGAGTAAAAACAAAGGCTGAGCCAAGCACACGTGGCATCAGACAGTGGAAGGAGAGCGGAAGACCCTGCACCACATTTGAATATAAAGAAGCATGTCCTAAATGGCAGTAGGGCTATATTAGCAATATATCATCTGTGCATTGTTATCACAATATCGGCCTCTGCAATACTGTTTTCGAAGAATGCCTCAATAGGGCAGTGCTACATGGCCCTGTGTGTAGATTTGGTTGGAGAAAGGTTTTTAAAGCTTAGTTTCCATATCTGACTTTATGGATGGGGGAGTGAATGTACATTGTGAAGCTTCAACAATACTCACACACTTCAAGCCTTTTTAATTAGAAAAACGTAATATGAAGCCTATAATATAGTGAAAAACATCTCAATCCCAATTTGTAGTGGTATAATCGCGATACCTACATTTTGTCCTCATCACACAGCCCAAAAGGCAGTAAGTAAATCTTAACATACAACGCCTCCAACCAAAGACGTTGCTGATTATGGCAACCAAGTTCCAGCCTCTCAGAATGGAAATGGACCAATAAACCTATAAACATATTGTCGCTGTCCAAGAAAGACAAGCATCTCCAAAATGTAAATTTTACTTCTAATGCAAGGTATTTAAAAAATATTTTTAGAACAAGTGATTTTTTACGATTTCTATTGGTCTGTTCATCACGAATGTTTCACACAATATAAAGGCCAGCTGCTGTGGTGATGTAGATAGTAAATAGTTTGTAACATTTGGCTCAAATAACACACAAAGCTGACTAGTGGCATTTCAGCCAATAACACAGTGTGTGTGCATGTAAAGTTTACAAAGTTTATCACTGGTGTATAATTTGTGTTTAGGCAAACTTAAATTTGCATTTAAGAGTTTACTGAAAAGGGTCAAGCCAAGAAAGATTTACTATGCTGGACAACACAGAGAATGACCAGCTCAGGCCTAGCATTAAAATATTTTAATAAAATCAAATATTAAATATTATTTCACATTTTACCTGTGAAACTGGTACACAGACTCTCCATCACAGATTGGTGGAAACTGAATGAATTAATAAAATGATATAACATGCCATTAAAAATGCAAGCTAATATAAATGAAAATTAGATTCCAGAGAAAGATGATCTGGTTTGTCCATTTGAATATGGCTGTGGTATTGAAATAATTTGCATGCAAGGTTTTGTATGTTTATTTTGTTCATGAATGCATAAAAAAACAGGCAGAGATTTTCCAGTGTCACTGCTGATAAAGGAAGCCTTGAGGTCTGTGCAAAATGCAGTATGTAATCTGTGACAGCCCAGAACATCAATGAAATTAAAGAGGAAATGTATTAAAGACACATCACTTCATTTCCTTATCACATCTTTTTTTTTTAATATAGTTTTTTGTTTTAGAATGATACTGTTTTGCATCTAAATGATCTGGAACTGGTATTAAAGCTTACCTGAATATTCCAATTGCTTTTTGTTCAAAATTAAGAGGAAAAAGCTAAACTGATTTCCTTGTATTATATGCATTTCTCTCTTTTTACAATGCCTTGAAGTCTCATAGAATACAGTATAAATTAGAAAAATGTTAAACAAAAAGTAGGAGAAAAAACAGTTCTGCAATTACATTGACAACGAGTAAAATATTTCGTTTTTAAATATTATTTTATTATTTTTAACAGTACTTTTAACAATACAAATTTGTAATATACATTTATCACATCAGTACACCTGGTACATTCCACAGGACCTCATTGTTCTCGTGTCGTAAATTGGAAAAGATGGCTGCATAGACTTCTACAGGCAATGTTCTCTCTGCTTTTAAGTTGAAGAATCACAATAAGAGTGTATCCAGTATTATGACAGTATTGTTGCCTTTTGCTTAATATAATTCCAGTGTTATATTAAGAGTCAAGACATGACATGATAAAAATATAGTAAATGTAAGTAATTATAAAACACTTCACAAAAGCCAGCTGAGTTTGCAGAACTACCCTTTGTGGATGCAGTACTTGGATACCAGGATACTGTAATGAGCCCACTTTAGCTTGCAACAAGGCTACATGTTCCAATGTTACAAGCTTCTTTTTTCAGTCAATGAACATTCTGAAAAGCTTCCACCTGGAAAGAGTTTTCTAAGAGATTAGTGATGTCAAACATTGTTTGCATTTGGATGAAAGGCATTTTTAAAAACACCTGTGCATAAAAGCCCTAAATCACATGATCAGCTTCATTAATCATTAGCAGCTGAATCACTGCACTGTACAATGCAGAATATACATTCTAATACTATCTGAATGCACCCATGTCTATTCTGTTAATCCAAAACCAAAACCAAAACAGCATGAGTGTAGTGTGTGTTATGACAGCTGAAAGTACAGAAACAATATATTTTTTTATTTTGTAGCATAATAGCAGATAAACACTACACCACAACATCTCTTAATGGATATGCCTCAACCAGACTTTAGTCCACTGTTTCCCAAACCTGGTCTTGGAGGCACACTGCTCTGCACATTTTAGCGCATTAACACACCTGCTTCAGTTCAATGAGGGTTTATTAAGAGCTGGTTGATGATAATTTACAAAAAATAAATGAAACATTTATAATTTTTAGTTTTGTACTTAAGTTTAAAATCACTGTGTTATGTTTATGATTAAATATTTATATTTTAAAGAAGCAATCAGAACTATATAAAATATTTTTCTTAGTTTTTCTGATCTATATTTGTTCTGTAACGTATCTTGTATTTCATTACCAGCAGGGAATTGACAGGACCTTTCAAGGAAAGAGTTAGAAGGTACTTGTAGTTCATCCATTCATCATGTGTTCATCTGTGTCCAGTCTAGTTTATTGTTCAGATGAACACCAGAGCTACAAGTACCTTGGTGTTCATCTGAACAATAAACTGGACTGGACTCTGTAGTGGCATCAGTCATCTTTTACAGTGTGGTCTGCTGGAGCAGCAGCATCCCTGCTGGGGACAGAAAGAGACTGAATAGGCTGTTACGAAGGGCCAGCTGTTTTCTAGAACATCCTCTGGACCCAGTGGAGGTTGTGACTAATAGGAAAATGGTGGCTAAGCTGTCATCCCTGTTGGACAACGTCTCCCACCCCATGCAGAAGACGCTTACAGACTGTACAACCAACATTTTTGAAAACCTATTATTGCATATATAAAATCTTTTGTATTAATGATTTTGCTGATGATAATGCTGTCATTGCACAGCATCACGGCATCATTTTGGTTTGTGCTGAAGACTACTCATCATATTTGTCAACAGGGAATAGGGGTTGTGATTGCATTTGTCAACAATGGATAAATCTTACCAGTCATGATAATCTTAAACACTTTACCACATACGCTGCAGAACCTGAAGAATCTGAAGTTTCATCCCCAGTGAGCTAATGCTGTTCAAACTCCTTGACTAACAGAATTAATCTTCAAAATATAGTTTATTTATTTTATATAGGGAATAATTTACCAGACACTTTACATCAACACATCTGTTACTAAAAATCTAATGTCTTAAGCAAGTGTTTGCTTCATCCCCATGACAGCAAAGTGTAGGTTCTTGAGCACAAGCTTGGGAAACAGCACGAGCATGGGAAATGAAAAGAGTGTAGGAAATGGAATGATGTGTAATGGCACTGTGGACAGGCAACTTGTGCTTGCGTGTTTTGCCAACCAGCACTTGGAGGCCTGTGAGCAGAGTGTGCTTATGGCGCATTCTGGGCTTCACCAACAATGCCATGGGGCCTCTGCTGATCTGTAACATGTGCCAAACTAAAATCTCCCAATCTACATGCTCTTCTTCAACCTCACACTGGCTGACATGTTGTTCTCGTGCTGTATAAGGCCTACTCTCACAGCAACTGAGGACTACTGTATTTGTTGATGAGGATGGGGTTTGCTGGGGAAAGAAATTTACTGATCTTTCCAAAAGTTTTGGGGATGAAATGGGCTATGAAAAAAGTGGTAAGGACATGTCTTCAGCATCCTCTGCATAAATAAGGCTTATGCAGAGCATTTAATCAATCTCTTGCGGCTGTGTGTTAACCAGAGGGAGATGGCCCCGGGGAAAGTAGTTTAATATGAAGATGAATTTTCAATTTACTTCTTGGTGGTGATATTTGCGTGCAAGGATCGAGTCTCAAACAAATCCAACAGGACCGGTATCAGTATTTCAGTATTTCAGGAGTCTGAATGCTTCAGGATAGTCCCTGTAAAAGGAGGATACTCTTGCACATGCATGAGATTTGCATGAAATATGACCTTGTACATGGTATGACAAGATAAAGACGGCACATATGCAGAGGGAGATCTGCTTCAAGGTAGTTTACACACACTGAGAGGCAAGAGTGAAGATACATCAGTAAGGTTGGTGGTCTGGTGATGGTTTTAGTCTACACTTATTAGGGGAAAGATTAACTAATGTTTTGCATTGTTTAATCACATAATAAGGATTATTTTATTCACTGTAGTGTCCTGCTGCTGTTTACTCTGCATATGTTAATGCGCTTCCTCCAGGTCATATGTTCCAGCTGAAGATGATGAACACAACTCTCACAAACTCAACCTTAAACGGGATAAACATGGGGCTTTACTTTGCCACAATGGCCTGTGTGATTACAATCCAGGTCGTTAACTTATGCGTGGGCCTGCCTCTGAACTGCTACATCATCAAACTGCTTCTCTCCAAAGCCGGAGGAGTGGATATTTCTGTGGTCTTCGCTCTGAACCACACCACTGCCGAAATCCTATACTCCCTCGTGGCACCTCTATACATTGTGTGCATTATAAGCATAGACCTCTGTGTTGGCAAATTACTAGGTCTTTGGCTTGGCACCTGCATGCCTGCCCGATACCTGTTCCAGTGCTGGGTGTGTGTGGAGCGCTACTTGGCAGTGATCCACCCCATGACCTTCCTGAAGTACAAGCCGCTCAGGTATCGAGTAGCATGCTCCGGTGTGGCCTGGGTGTGTTCGCTGTCCCTAGGCCTTACTTCAATGTTTACATTTCCCTTTTTGCCTTATAATGCGTTCGGAGCCCTGTATCTCTTCATTTTCTTCCTCGACTCTTTCTGTTGCTTCTCCATTCTGAAGGGCTTGCTGCGGCCCGGCCCAGGAGACGGGGACAGGGAGAATGGGGAGATGAATGTTGCCAAAAAGAAGGCCTTTAAGGTAGTCTCCGTGAATCTTGTGACCTTCTTAGTCCAAATCATCCCAGTAACTATCTCCTTCGGCCTCCTTGGCGCTGTGCCTCAAGGTCAGTTTCAGCTGGGCGTAGCCATCGGTATGGGTATCAATATTGCTGCAGGGTTTGTCCATCCCATCTTCTTCCTCCACAAAGCTGGAAAACTCACGTTTACTAAGTGCAGTTGAATGCAGAGGCAACACAGCCTTACCAAAAACAACCCTAAAAAAGCAAATGAATGTTTGAAGACTTTCCTATGACCACACAAGCTGACCTCTCAACTAGCTTAAACTTTATCTATCTATTGTTGTATGTCTTTAGGTGAGTGTTGTTTAGCTAGATTTATATTAATGGGCCTTAGTTCTTAGATGTTAGTGCAGTGTGGGTTCTGCTGTAGTTTTAAATTGTGTTGAAGAACTAAGTACAATAAAATTAAGCTTAATTAATAGTTTTTTGTTATTTTGTGTCTCTCTTTTTTCATTTAACTGGACGACGAGTGTTTACATACATCCATTTACCTCAGATAGATAGATAGACAGACAGACAGACAGACAGAGTAACAGACATTTAGATAGATTAAATTGTTTTATTCAACTCAAATAAATCATCATCATCATCCAAATCATAATTCTTTTTTTAAACTCAGGTTTACATTGACGGAGAAGCTCTTTCACTGTAGCCCAGTATTACAGGGGATCACAACAGGAATATTTTTATAAAGTCTTAAGACATAATAACGTAAAATAATGTGTATAGATTAAATATAATAATAGAATAAAAATATAATTAAACTAATTACACAGATCAAAAAGTAAATCATTCTAACATTATTAAAATGAGCCAATACTAAATCAACTGATGAGAAGAAACACTGGGCGATGATCAGTCTGTGCCCACAGCAGCTGCATGTGTTTTTGTGTGTGCATGCACTTGTTTGCTTTATTAGTATATATTTAATAAATAACATTCACTTTTCTGCATGTATGTGCAGTGAGGGGCTTTTGCCTCTTTTCGCCTCAGTAGCCACGGTGACCTTTTTTCCTACCCATAGCCCTTATCATGAAGAACAGTGAATAATTGTAATGAAATAAAAAGCTATAAGTGAAAATGCCCATCTGGCTCCTGTCCATAAGCTGAAGGGTGTAGAAGCCAGTGTGGACAGCATGTTCAATGATAAAATGTGCTCCTTAATACGGTTGTTGTTGTTGCAATATTTGCCTGTTTGCATTTAAGAGAATCTGAAGCCCAATAAACATGTAGTATCATGTGAAACAGCTTTTGCTTGTCCTCTAAAAGACCGAGAGTCGTTTGCAACTGAGTCATCTTCACATAATTACAGTAATACGTTTTGATGAGGTGTAATTATATAGTTAGATGTGATTTGTTATGAGACGCCTTCCATTTTCTTTGAATGTTGGTTCACTATATTTAGGCAGGTTACACTGTAGTTGGTCTAACATCTTGATCCATGAACCCACACATATACACACATTTTTTCTACATCTATTATATTGCTAAGATTTTTCCTTTTTCTCTCTAAATTTCATGACCTGTCACGGGGGTGAGATACATTAGGCAGCATTTTTAACAGTCTTTTAACATCTTCTTGAGGTTAATGTGCTGGAAGCAGGAAAATGAGCGTAAACATCTGAGCAGCTTTGACAAGGGGCTTATAGTGATGTCTCGACGACAAGCAGAGCACCTCCAAAACAGCAGGTCTTGTAGAGTGTTCCAGATATGCAGTCCTTTATTTCTGTATGCGTGACTGCTGTATAGTTGCCATGTCAGTGAAACTTTATTGAACTATACTGGCCGTCACCCTGGACAATTATGAAAAAGCACCGTCACACATGATCCACAGCCTTACAGTGAACACCTGAGTCAAAACATGTAGAACACGCCTGATCCAAAAGTCCAGCCCTGATATTCAAAACAGCCTGATTTTAATGTGTATTTTTTTTAATGAGATGAGATCTGGCTTGTCCATTTTAATACAGAACAGATGACACAGCAGACATTGTTTGTTTCCTCTGTCCTGGAAGTCGCTTTGGATAAAAGCATCAGCCAAATGAATAAATGTAAATGTAAATGTATTTATATCAAATTCTCAATGCAACCTCCTCAATTCAGTCTTCTGAATGTGGTCCTTCCATGGGATGGTGAGTTCTAAGCGAATGATCCGCCAGCTTGATGGCCTTTTGCCTACTCCAGCCTTTGATGCTCAGCCTGTTATAGGCCCTGCAGAGGGACAGGCCTTGGCTCTGCATCTTATGCAGTTTATTGATTCTGTTTCTGTATGGCTATTTGTACATTTAAACATTTCTAAAAGATTTTTCTAAATGTTTTACACTATCTTATCATTTGAACAACTGCTTATTTTTTCCAGTCAGTTTGACAGTAAGCCATGTTTAAATATGTATAGCAAGTGTTTATGATAAAATAGACAGTGAGTGTAGGTGCAGGGCAGGTGGGAATTTTTTCTGTTGCAGTGTAGCTCCTTGGTATAACGTGCAACAATGATCCAGGCCTACACACCCACCAGATAACTCAGATCAGCGAGCGAACAGTGCTTGGATTCCATCCCCCATGTGGAATCAAAGATCAGACCATACCTTCCAGAGTATGCCACACAACTACTAATCCAGGGACTGGTTTTGTCTCGCGTTGACTACTGCAACTTGCTGCTGGCCGATCTCTACCTGCAACCTTAATCAAGCCACTGCAGAGGATTCAGAATGCAGCAGCTCTGATCTTTAACCAGCCGAAATGAGCTCACATGACACCATTACTTCGCTCCCTGCACTGGCTCCCCATCTCGGTTCGAATCCATGATGCTCACCTACAAGATCATCAATGGATGAGCTCCTGGCTACATGAAAACACTCATCCAGACATACACACCCACCAGGTCACTCAGATCAGCAAGGGAACAGCGGCTAGAGATTCCATCCCCTCGTGGAATCAAACACCACTCCAGACTCTTCTCCTTCATTGTTTCTCAATGGTGGAATGAGTTGCCCAGTGACACAAGATCAGATGAGTCTCTCTCCACGTTCAAGAAGCGTCTCAAGATGCAACTGTTACACACCCACCTCAGCATATAAGCCTATCGTCACGTATGAACTATTGCTACCTGATAACTGACCGGATGTCACCCAGATAGTAATGTTCCACTTAAATTTACTGTAAGCACTTGGTGTATGTATTTATTAGTAGTTCCGGTCTGTTGTCATTTATTTTACAATTACGAGAAATGCGTTGGTCTTCCTTGTAGCACCAACTTCAATGTTGCCTTATGCAGCACTAAAGCTTAATTGTTTACTCTGTACTGGAAACAAACTATTGCTACCTGATAACTGCCTGGAGAACGGCTCCCAGATAGTAATGTTCCACTTATAGTTCTTATTGTAGCACTTGCCGTCTGTGTTTTATGACTAAGATGTTGACTTCTGTATCTTGGAAATTGCTTTGGATAAAAACATCAGCCAAATAAATAAATGTAAATGTAAAATGTTATTTCACCTTTTGCCAGAGCATGAATGTACTTTCAGCCACAGACTTATGTAATCTTTAGGCAGGGTTGGCTCAGTGAAGGGATGTATTACACTGAGATCAAATTTACATGAAATACGATGCTCCACGTTGTGCTTTATAAGACAAGGTAGATATAAGCGGAGTAGAACCCGTGCAGAGATAATCACTAAATATGAGAGCACACGGCTGATCTGGAGGACAGGTATGTTGGGCTGACAGAGACATTTTGTTTGGGGGTTTGTATACTTTATTTTGACTGTAGTTTCTATTCATTTTCTGAATGTGTGTGAGAGTTCAGTATGTGAGCGTCCTCAAATGCACATGTACTTGCAGTACAGGGTCCCAGAGGGTGCAACATCACTGAAATATTGTGTGTGGGTTGTTTTTTTTTTGTTTGTTTGTTTGTTTTGTGTTAGATGAAGTAAATTAGTGGAGATGTTACACTGAGACCTGATGTGAATTGCAGGGTGGAATCTGGAGTGTAGATTGGCTGCCAACTCTGTGAGGATGTTTTCATGAGCAAAATCATCTGATATCTGCAACAACAAAAATTTGACAATAATTCGTCCAGTGTGTGTCCAATCCAGTTGTGGGACAGCACAAAGCCTGTATGAGTTTGATTTATTTGCAACACATTGTACTTTCATGTGCTACATTTACATTCTGTGCTCAGTCTTTGTGCTCTTATTCTGTTTCCACGGCAGGGGAAGAAAACCTCAACTTTCACTAGTTTTGGACTTCAGCTGAACTTCAACTGTGGTATCAGCTCTTTTAAGATCCACCATGGCCGTCTGACTCTCACTGGGCTTTTCCCTGAACTGCTATATAATTTTTCTCCCTCTAACGACAATCGGATTAATGGACGTGTCCGTGATTTTTACTCTGAATCGCTCTGCTGATAAAACCTCCCTTGTGATCTGTCTTTATTAATTTCTATACCTCTTTACATTCCTTACAATTCGAGAGGCTGTTCTCGTTACAGTGTATTTATGACTGATATATGTACATGAGGTCTGTTCTGATTGGTTGTCTTGTACTGTGCGTCATATAAAAAGCAGATCATATCACAACAATCCTAATAGCTTCAGCACAAAAGGGTGTGGCTAAACTGCTTTAGGCTGAAAATATGCATTGGTTCTTGTGACATCACAAAAACAGTTACCTTATAACAGGCTTTTTTGCAGCTTACTGTATATGGTCTGTTGAATGAACAGTATGTTTTGAAAGTCTATAAGTGTTTACAAAGTGTTAACAAATACAAAGAAAATTCAGTTTTACTAACATTTACTGGGCTGTTTAATAATATCATATCTTACTGCTGATTGTGGATGTATTAAGTGATGCGTAAATTACATTTTAGTAATAGTAATAAATGTGTTTTTGTTTTGTTTGTATAACAGAAGACCTTAACTTTTTGATCAAGGTAACTTTGTGAAATACACCACATTTCAGGTGTTACTCTAATTAAACTGATCCATTATAACCATTTCCATGGTGTAGAGAACTGCATTCTGATGTGACCCCATATACATAGCTTTGGCCAAATGGACCTTTTTGGCAATACAAGTACCCCATCGACAATAAAAATATCTAACCAACCAACCCCCCCCCCCACACACACACACACACCCTAATCACACCCTACCTTGAATGTTCACAAAAAATAGTTGATCATTTACCCTCCCACCCTTCACTGACTGCTTTTTTAACTCCGCTGTCACAACAACAGGGTGTGCCTTACATTTGAGTACCTGCCACTCTAAAGATCTCTGCATCCAACAATAAGGGCAGCATGGAACTTCATTTACACAGTGATGGAAAACTGGGCAGCACAGTTCCACATTTCCAGTTTCAAGGCAGCACAGACTCCACACACTGATCCACTTTACCAAGACCAGTGTGAAGAAGCACACACACACACACACACACACACACACACACACAACTATGGGGCAGATTTGAATCAGTTAAAGCTATAAAACACAAACCTCAATGAGACATCTGACTTGATGGGGCTTCTCCCAATGTAGAGGTGCCACATAATTTGGTGTGAGTTTAGTTCGCCTTGGAAACTTGATCAAAGAGAGAATGTAAGGATAAATTAAACAAATGTATCAGATTTGCATGAAATACGACCCACTTCATAGTGATTAATCTGACAAGCTGGATAAAAACCCTGAGGTCATGACCACACATCAACATCCAGAAAACCTGAGAGCAAAGGTACATGAGCAGAGTGGAACAGCAGTGTGTTAGGTTCATGGTACTGCTGTGTGATGGGGCTTGGTAAGCTTATGCCCAAGCAGTGTAAATATGTTTTGAGATAACATTATTTCTTTACCAAAGCCTGTTTTCTTTATGAGCACCTTTCTTTTTCTGTGATCCCTCCTGCTCTCCATAATCTGTGTTCATTTTCTGTTTCCACAGTTTTACAGCAGATGAAGATGAACTCCACTCTGACAAATAGAACTATTTGTGGATTCAACAAAAGCTGTTCCTTGATAATAATTCTTCTGAGATCCACAACAGGTGTCCAGTTCTTGCTGAGCTTCTCCCTGAATTGCTACATCCTTTTCCTGCTTCTCCCCAAAGTTGGAGGAGTGGATGGGTCAGTGGTTTTTATTCTGAGTCACACTACTGCTGAAATCCTCTTGTCCATATCATCCCTTCTGTACGTCGTGTTTATGGAACACTTTGATGATTTGTTTGCTGTACTGCTGGATTTTATCTTTGGGTCCTGCATGTTAGCTCGCCTTTTGTTTCTGTCCTGTGTCTGTTTGGAGCGTTATCTAGCCGTGGTCCACCCTGTGACTTTCTTGAGGTTTAAGGCGCTCAGGTATCGGTTAGTGTGTTCAGTTTTAGGCTGGATATGTGCTCTAGTACTGAGCACTATTGCACGTACCTTACTTTCTTTGTATACAGTTTTGGCAAGCATGAGCGCCATTGCTTTATTTGTCGAGCTCTTCTGCTGTGCATCTATTCTGATAAAGCTGAGGCATCCAGGACCAAGGGATGTGGAGCGTGAACAGACTGAGATGAGCACTGTCAAAAAGAAGGCATTTCAGATAGTCTGCATAAACCTGATGACATCTTTAATTCAAAACATCTCTATAGCAGTCTCATATTGCCTTAAAGACATTCTGTCCTGTTCTGACTTTTACATGGCAGTAGATATTTCCACAGCAGTAAACATTTTTGCAGGGTTAGTTCAACCAGTCTTCATTCTCTATAAGAGTGGTAAACTGTCTTTCATACAGTGCTTTTAAATACAATGGAGGCCAAAGGTCTAAGACCTAATTTATCAAATTTTTCTCGAATGAATTTGAGTTTCTCTGGTGTTGCCCTTTCGCTTTAACATTGGTGTGATTTTGTGCAGAAGCCTCTGATGAGCAGATTAGCTCCACCTAAGACTTTATTGAAAGGAAGGAGACTGGAACACACTTACCTTTCTGTTCAAGGGTCTTAACACGGTCAGTGTCCCAAATCTGTCTTAAATAGTGAGCTAGAGATAGTTCCCATAGTTCTGCTGCATTTTCTAAGCACAACTGGACCCTGCTGCACACTGCACATTATTCTACACCTTTCTGCTCTTTATTCACACATGTACAGCAACAAAAAATCTCTGCTGGTTACTTGATTTTAATGACTAATAAATGTCTGCAACTGTGCCCAATGACGATCTTGTCTTTAGTGAAGGAAACATCTTTGTTAAGTTAAAATAAAAGTGAGTTCATTGGTTGCACCTGACTGTACTGTACAGATAGCTACAATGTGTTAATGGCCTTTTTTCTTTATGAAATATCTGATTTTTGAAGTGTTTAAAAACGTTTTTCTGCAGTTGATTTCTTTTAACATTTATTTTCCCCATTAGCCATGTAAAAAATATCCCGACTCCTTTAAGGTTGCACCATAAATCTATTTGGTTAATACATCTGAGGACATTTTCAGAACATATTACATAAGTCATATTTAAGTTTCTTATTCTGTTCTGATTTCTTTTTACTACCACTGGAACACCTACACTGTGGTTTGCCCACTAGATTGTGTCTTTGATTTCTTAGTTTAGTTTTTGTGCTTCACCTCTGTGTATTTAACCTGCCTTTATTAAATCTGCCTTAGTTCAATCTTTGAATCTTGAAACCCAAGTGAGTAAAACTCTTTTTCTATGTAAAGGTTTTTGTGCCCTTCTGAAAACCGTTTTTGTCTCTGAATATTTTCTCCTTTTGGGTCTCTTCTGCTTCATCCCTTAGCTCACTAACCTCTGCCAATTGTCATTGCTTATATACATGTCGATTAGTATGTGTGAAGTTGACTCAATAAGAGTTTGTATTTAACAAACTATAAAATCTTCTATATAGGATTTTACCATAAACAGATGTCAGAAAATAATACACATGTACCTCAGCATGTTAACTCAGAAGCTGGTCAGGATGTTACTTATTACACTAATCGTGTAGACACCCTATAAGATTTTGTCTGAGATAGACGAAGAATCCTTAACCTCCTTAACATAGATTTAAAGTCATTTACTTAGAGAATGCAATGTAGCAGGATTTTTGCTGAGTGCCGAGAATGAAATTCCCAATTGGAAAATGGCAGCACTCTTCCAGAGTGCCAGGGAATGCCAACAATGTGCAATTCATCCTTATATCAGCCTTGCAGTTCAGACTGTCCAATGAGCAATCTTGCTCAACATCAAACAAGTCAGATTAACCCACAAGCTCCCTGGGACAGCAAACTTTCAGATTTATCCAGATGGACCAGATGACTAGTTGACATTCATTGATATTCATCATGACAAGTGTATCAGTTTGACATCAAACACAACAATGAAACTATCCATAGTTGTGATTTTAGCAAAGGTACCTTTGAACTGTGTGCTGTGGAATATAACTTCTTCCCCTTTTTACCCAAATGGCCATTTGTAATTTCATGAACATGTGAAATGAACTTCAAATACAAGAAACTGTTCTCTCCAAAACCCACTGTGGACACTCCAGGGTGCCTATTGAACCAGACATCTGAGTCTTTTGGCTTCAGATTGAAAAATACTTCCAGTTGAGATGAGAGCTCCACTTTAATAAAACTTTGTTTTATTTACTTTTTATTGTTGCTGTTTTTTTATATTTTTATTTTTGCACATACTACACTGTCATACATTCAGTGTGATTGGTATATTTATGTTTCTTGGCCAGTTTGGACTTTCGTTTGTTGTTAAATGCTGTTAACGCCACAAAGCTGACACTGACACTACGAAACCAAACCCCTTAGTTTCACCCCTTAAAATTAGCTTAATTTGGACCTTATTTTCCCCTTATAAGGGAAATCAATGAAATTAAGAAATATTAAGGGAAAAAGTTCACAGATTAAGGTCAATTAGGGGTAAAACCACTGAATTTTTCCCTTACTTTTTTAAATTTGCCCCTTAAATTTACACTTTAAAAATCCTTATTTCACCCCTTAATTTTTATGAATTAAGTGGCAGTTTAAGAGTATTTTAAGGGTCATTAACTACTTAATATTCCTTACATAGCCACTTAATTCCAAATTCTTAAACCACTAAAAATCTTTATTTCAACCCTTAATTTTTTATTAATTAAGGTGTTACTTAAGACTTTTTCAAAATCTTAAATACTTATGTCACCACTTAATAATGTCTGCTTACATGTTCAGATAACAACTAAAGGCATAATAACTTATAAAACAACATTGTGAACTTATATTGTTTATTATTATTATTATTATTATAATTATTATTACAATGAAAAAATCATTCTCCTTTTACCTTCCTTGGGCTTTGAAAGCGTTTGGAGGGCTATAACACATATTCATAGTGTCCTTGGCTTTTTTTCTTTAGGCCTTCAAATCTTGTAGAAGTGAACATGCTCTGAGCGACGTGGGTGTTTTAGCTGCGGTTTGTAGGCGGTCGATTGACTTGAGTATGATGCTACATTTGCGTTGGTTTGCCTCTAATGGCACATAAAGGCAATAAAGACATTTCTTTGCGCTTATCAGGATTTCGGCAGAAATTGAATAACATTTTTTTGACACCATGTGAACGCTCAGCCGACCGAACGCGAGCCCCAAAAAGCCTGTGTGGATGGTCGAATTCGCTTCAACATGCAGAAAAACAACGACATTTGATCTGTGCTCACCTGACACCACAAACGTCAGGAAAATGGTTAATTTAGACATCCATGTGGACAGGGCCTTATTGCGCACCATCTCTTCCACTTCATTCCCCTATTGATACATGTTGTCCCCTCTGTCTTTGTTTTTCTCTCCCTTCTCCTTTATTCCTATGTCATCTTCTATTATTTGCTTCCCCTCCTGCTGCTTATTTGGCCCATCTATGTATTTTTTCACTTTGTCCCCAGTGTAAAATTGAAAATTAGAAACAATATTACGATAGAGCTTGCTCAGTGCTGCCCAAACATGTAATTACTACAGCATGTTGTACATCAAAATATACTAACATTCGGGTCTCTGTAAGTTGTACAGTATGAGATGCAAAACCTAGTAAAAAGGTGAACAGGGTTCATACACATTTTTACAAAAAAAATCCATGACTTTTCCACAATTTTCCATGAATTTTCAATAAATTTCCATGCCCATTTACATTTACGGCATTTGGCAGATGCTCTTGTCCAGAGCAACGTACATGGTGTTACTTCCTATACCCGTAAACCTAGGCTTAGTTTAAGAGCTGCTAGTCAACCTAGATTAAACCTGAGCTCATGCAAAACCTTGACACAAAATAATTGTTTTTTTTTCGTAATGTTAGTAAGTTTGTTTTGGAAGTTGTGGTCTCAAGTACTCTCTGAAGAGGTGAGTCTTTAGTCGTCGTTTGAAGACAGTGAGGAACTCTGCAGTTCTGACAGTTAGGGCAAGTTCATTCTACCACTTGGGAGCCAAAACTGAACTTCAGTTTTTGAGAAGGAGGATGTCCAGTCGGGCTGAAGATGATGATCTGAGAAGACGAGCTGTTATCCGTGGTTTGATCATTGCAGACAGGTAAACAGGAGCTGGATCATTTTTGGCTTTGTAGGCCAGCATCAGTGTTTTAAATTTGATGCAGGCAGCCACAGTAAGCCAGTGAAGGGTTCTCAGCAGTGGGGTGGTGTGAGAGAATTTGAGTGTGTTAAAGACCAAGCGAGCTGCTGCATTCTGTATTAGCTGTAAAGGTCTTGTGGCCTTCAGAGGAAGATCAGCAAAGAGAGAGTAGCAGTAGTCCAGTCTAGACATGACAAGTGACTGGATGAGAATCTGAGTAGTGTTGATGGTGATGAAGGGACGAATTTTCCTGATGTTGTGTAGGAGGAACCGGCATGTTCGAGAAAGTTTATTAATGTAAGATGAGAATGTAAGACCCTCGTCCAGAGTGATCCCTAGATTCTGTGCTTCCATTGTGGGAGTGATGACTGCGTTCTCAAAGTTGATGGCAAGGTCAGGTTGTGGGGAAGTATCCCCTGCGATGTACAGAAGTTCAGTCTTATTGGGATTTAGTTTGAGGTGATGTGTTGTCATCCAGGTAGAAATGTCGTTTAGGCATGCTGTAATCCGGGTTGAGACCTGAGGATCACTGGGAGGAAAAGACAGGATGAGTTGGGTATCATCAGCATAACTGTGGTAAGAGAAGCCATGTGAAGATATAATCTCACCAAGAGTGCGAGTGTATGCAGAAATAATTTATAATATTTTCTTTTTGTTTAACTAAGTACTCATCATCTTCTAGAAAATCTTAATGGGTTCACCAACTTTGTTCAAAATCACCACTTTCGTTGCTACAGTTACAGACTATAGCCCATCTGTTCCCCCACTTCTACCTCATCTGTCAATAGAAAGAGACCACCGTAGGACCACCAAATATTATTTATGGGCTTGTCCTTGGCCATTTTTATCAGAAACACCTGCCCATAAATTCCAGACTGCAGCCCATCTGTTCCTGCACAATTTATCAGTCCTTCCTCTGACTGTCCATCAGTAGAAAAGACCATCGCTGACCAGATATTATTTAGAGGGTAGGCTGTTCTCAGTGCGGCAGTTGCATGGCTTTAAAACCCTCTTTTATAACCAAAACAAAGTTTAGCCAATTATATCAGCGCGGCTTCAAAGGTTTGATGCGCTCAGGCCATTTTCATCAGTGCCAAGTTCTGGAATATTATATGGTGCAAATATAAAATACTGAATACTAGGAGTTGGGGACTTAACATAACATGAATTATATACTTTCTGTTTGCTCCGAGAATTTGTGTCTTCGTAAATGAAGGCCAGTTAGGTTATGCTTTTGCACAAACCTGTATTCAGTTACAGAATAATTCATAGTAGTTGCCTAATACAGTAGTTACTGAATAATAAGGACAATTAAAAAAATCTAAATAGGTTCTGACAATTTTTTGTAGAAATAATGAATAATTCACATTAGATCACTTACGGTTTCTGATACTCAGTGGATACTCAGTAATTAATAGCAAATACTGAATAATTCATAGTGGACACCAAATAATTTATTGTAGACAGAATAATTCAAAGTAGTTACTGAAAAAGTCATAATGGATAATATATAATTTATAGTAAGCCTTTAATAATTCACAGAAGTTACTGAATAATTCATAGTAGATTCTGATTAATTTTTAGTGGATACTTAATAATTCATAGTAGATACTGGATCATTCTTTGAAGATAGTGATGAAATGATAGATTCATATTAAACAATTGATAGTACATACTGAATAATTCATAGTGGATACTGAATAATTTGTAGTAGATACTAAAGAAAAGGTAATAAAATGAATACCTGCATTATAGCCCAGCAGTTTAGGGGTTAACATTGTGCTGCAGCCCATACTGTCCGCAGTTCCTCTCTAATGCCTGACGTCCTTGAGAATCAGCATGAATTCATTAATGGTTGGTTGCAAAAGCCTCACATAGTAAAACAGTCTGACATCATTAAAGACTCGCATTGAAAAGTCCACGCTAGGCTAAAGCGCACAGGCCGGCTGCGTGTAGCTGTGAGGCGAGTTAATGAATGGTAATTAGTGACGGATACAGCGTTAAGCACCAAGGGAAACCTTCATATGAGAATGGGCCTCGGGGCATAGAGAGCACAGAGACTGATCTCTTATTAAAACCTCCAGCTGCACCAGCTTCGCCCTGTGTGTGAGCGCATGTGCTCTGTTGACACTTTATGATTTTATTTCATCCTGGAGGTTCGTGTGCTTTAGATGGGTATCCCAGCCACTAGCTGGTGAAGCCTGGCGCAATAAACCAGGGGTGTGTCACAAAAGGATTCTCTAGGATCAGGCTAGTTTGTTTAGCACATTCCACAGATGTTTCATCAGACTGAGATCTGAGGAATTTGGAGGTACCTTGATCTCCTTGTCATGTTCCTCATGTTCCCGAGCCATGTCTGTACTTGATCTAGAGCAATATTTAAGTAGGTGCTACGTTGTCAAAGTAACATCCGCATGAATGCAGGACCCAGCAGAACACTGCACAGAGCATCACACGACCTCTACCAGCTTGTCTTCTTCCCATAGTGCATCCTGGTGTCATCTCTTCTCCAGGTGAGCAATGCACACATGCCAAACCGCCCATATGGTGTAAAAGAATATGAGATCCATCACGCGAGGCCACCTTCTTCCATTGCTCTTTGGTCCAGTTCTGATGGCCAGTGTAAGTATCTTCTGTAGTTGGAACTATACAGTAGCCTTTGCTCCCCATGCTCATCAGTGAGCCTTGGGTGCCCATGACCCTGTCACCGATTCACCGATTCCTTGGAGCACTTTAGGGCGGTATAAACCACTGCATACCAGAGCCGCTGTGTTGGAGATGTTCTTACTCAGTCATGTGATTTGATCTAGCGCTCACAGTTTGGCCACGCTCGCCCATTGTTCCTGCTTCCGACACTAAATGAGGGAATCTCCCAGCTTACAAGAAATCACAACGATTACAATGTTCATTTCATTTTTGTCTTTCTAACTAGTTTCTGTGTACTTCTTTTACCCATGATCCTCAGCCATAAAACACAGTAATGCATTTTCCCTGCCCAGCAGAACACAATTTTTTTTTTTTGCTCAGTTTCAGGATAAAGAACAGAACGTGCGCCGGCTCCCTGCAGCCTGAGTTCGGAGCAGCTGGGCCAGACCACCAACTGCTCCGCGTGCATGTGTGAGCTCATGAATACGTGTCTGTCTTCACTGAGGGAGAATGACAGTGGATCACCGACAGAGATCAAAGCAGAAAAACGCATAAACAGAGCAGCAGAAACAAACTCATTTTCATGCTTTTCGTCATCCTCATCACTGTCATTATGATCGTTTAATCTCTGGGGTTGAAATCCATTCCTTTAAATCAGCGTGTGATATAAACAAAAAAGTTTGGGACACTGAGCCTCCTTTAAAAACTGGGATGCTATTTTTCAAGGTAAAGTCCCTGTGCAGGTTTAGTTGATGGTGAAGCAGCTGTGTGTTAATGTTGTGGGTGTATTTGTCTTCAACACTCAGGCTTCATGTTCATCAAGGTGTCCTTGTTGGTGTGAAGAGAGGCTTTTTAATTAATGTTGGACCGTTTTATCTTCTTTACTTTTGCTAAAAGGGAACTCTTTTAGCCCAAAAAGTGCTTGTGACTGTGACGGCTCCTGCCATATCTCTTGGGGTGCAACTGATTTCTAAGGTGACCCGTTTAATGAGTAAATGGACAGCTAGCAAACTGGAGGAGGTCCCATTGCTTCGAACAATCAGGTTTTTCTCTGGTCACCTCACATAGCAATTCCACCAGTAACCTCTAGATAGCAACGTAAGAGGTGACTGCCCCAGCAGTCCCTACACCAGGTAACATATGAGAAACACACATTAGTGCGAGCCCACCCAGATACCATACAGATTGTTGGGTTGGAACAAAATGTGTGCACTCGTTTGTTTTTTTGGCCCCTCAACCCACCACAATCATTGCATTTTGGTAAAACGTTTTTGCACCCCTTCTCTAAAGGAATTTGCTTGATCTTTAAAAAGCTTAAACTGACCAAACATTGTAAATTGGGGTAAAAACAGCATATTTTTGACATGCAGCATGATAGTATGTGTGCCTGTGTGTATGTGCATAATTGTGTGTGTGTGAGTATGTGTTAGTTATTTATACAGCACTGGGCAGTGGGTGCCGCCTGCAGCAAAAATGAGAAAATATTGTGAATGTTTATGTTTTTTTTCCAATGTGAGACATCTAACATATCATGGAGATGCAGGCGTGTGTGCAGAAGGGGTAGTAACCCCACCTGCATGTCTAAGTATATCAGCACAGGAAAATGCTGACTACAGCAGGGAGAGTGGGAGGGTGTATGTGTGTAAACAGTGTGTGTGTGTGTGGAAGCGTGCATCTGGATGTGAGTTTATAGGTGTGATTTGTGTGTGTGGGTGTATTTCTCTGCCTCTGTGAACTGTTATAGGTGGTTTCCACAAATATGTATTCTGTAACTTTAAAGGGCCCATGTCCTATGTTTTCTGCTTTTTTCTTGCATGTAGTTCACTGATAACATTTTATGCTCCAAAAACAGCCATCGATCATTTGTACATGAGCATTTTCCAGCCACTGTTCAAAATAAATGGGTTGTTTTTGTCACCGTGCCTTTAAGACTGAGATACACCGATCAGACATTGGATTAATACCACTGACAGGTAAAGAGAATAACATTGACTCGCTAGTTATTTCATTACAGTGGCACCTGTCAAGTGGAGTATATTTGGCAGCAGTGAGAAGTCAGTTTTGAAGTTGTTGTGCTGAATAAATGGGCGAGCATACGGTTCTGAGCCAAAGGTCTTATTGTGGTGTCAAGACGACTCGGAGCATCTCCATAACAGCAGGTCTTGTGGAGGGTTCCAGGTGTGCAGTAGTTAGTACTGGTGAATTCAGGGTCGTGGGCATCCAAGGCTCACTGATGCATGTGGGGAGAGAAGGCTAGCCCATCTGATCCAATCCCAAAGAGGAGCTAATGTGGCACAAAATGTTAATGCTGACTCTGACAGAAAGGTAAAGAGCTGTTTCAGCAGCATGAGGGACCTACTCAATATTAGGCAGGTGGTGTTAATGTTATGGCTGATCGGTGTATGGACTGTGCCTCATTCCTCAATAATAAACTGAATGCATGGAGCTAAACTGCATCAGGCTGCATGTTTAGGCCATATGTAAATACATTCATCGTTGTGATGTCATAAGTTAAAAAAAGGAAATTTTTCAGCTTAGTCTTCATATGTATTATTTTTATATATTTTAATAATTCCTTCTGATTAATTTATTCCCTATTTATGATGAGTTTATCTCTGTAAGGCACACCTGCTTTCTTCTGCTTGTATACAGACGAGGAAGTAAATTGTGCATTTTCAATCGTTACGTGCTGTTAGGGCTTTAATTAAATTAGTTTGATTTTTGAAAAAAAAAAAGTTTTTTTTCTGATATGGGCTCTTTAAGGCAAATATAGATGAATAAAAAATAAGCGTGGGCATGAGAGAGCCAGGGAGAGAGAGAAAGAGCCTCAGTGTGACACATTAACGTGCAATAGTTCATCATTCTGTGGCAGGCCGCGCAGTGTAAAGGTCTTACAGACTGCAGGGGAATACGCTGCTCCTTTCTGCTTTTCCCTGCACCGAATCGATACGCTTGTCCACGCACGTGCCTTTCAGCTGGATTTCTGCCACTCTGGACAGAAACTCTGATCGTTTTTTAGCTTTAAAAATGTGTGCTCAAAATCAGACGTCCACATCGTGGCTGCCAAACATACAAGCAAGATTGTCTTGAGGTTGCATGAGGGCGAGTGCGGGTCTGTGTAGGCCGGATATATTCACCATTAAAAAGTAAAAAGGCAATTTTCTCCTTACCATCAGTGTAGTCAATCAACCAAGACATGGTTGGTATCTGCTGTTTGCTTCTTTACTCTTAGCGCCGGAGCTACGAGCAAACAAGTAATGGAAGCTTACACCAAACTGCATGACACCTAAATCATCACAGCCCTCAGACCGTGTGGAGGTGTTCAGTATCTCCAGTAGACTTGGCATCTCATTATCTCATTACAATGGCACCTGTCAGGGAGGTAGGGTATATTAGGCAGCATGTGAACAGCCAGTTCTTGATGTTGATGTGCTGAAAAATAAATGGGCGAGCACAAGGATCTGAGTCACTTTGATAACGGCGTTAATGTGATGTTCTAGACGACTGAGTCAGAGCATCTCCAAAACAGCAGGTCTTGTGGAGGGTTCCAGGTGTGCAGTAGGTAGTACCTACCAGAAGTGATTCAAGGAAGGACAACTGGTCAATTGGCCACAGGGTCATGGGCACCCAAGACTCACCGATGCATGTGGGCAGTGAAGGCTAGCCTGCCTGGTCCGTTCCCACAGAAAAGATACTGTAGCACAAAAATATTTATGCTGACACTCATAGAAAAGTGTTAGAACACACAGTGCACCACCATTGTTTTAGCAGCATGAGAGGGACCTGCTCAAAATTAAGCAGATGGTCTTGATGTTTTAAAACGTCTATAAAAACTGAAGTGTAAAAAAATGCTTCATATGGCTGCCGGTACTGCTGTTAGCTGAGCAGTGCCCTCTAATGCATGTATAACATTATAATATCTTTTATATAATGTATAGGTGTTATAGGGAGATAATGGGACTCATCAGACCAGTCAACCTTCTTCCATTGCTTCATGGTCCAGTTCCAAGATGCTTAAAATAGTGCACAGGGGTTAGCATGGGCACACTGACTGGTCTGTAGTGAATTGAATTTGTAATTGTGAACATACTTAAGCACCACAAAGAAATGTGACCTCTGCATTTAACCCATCACATGTGCACACGTTGAGCAGCAGGCAGCTACCAACAGTGCCTGGTGAGCAGTGCAGTGGAACAGTACCTGTGCCAAGGCTTTATCCTGCAACCTTCAGTTCACAAAGTGAAAGTAACTATTTGTCATTGTGAACACACTCAAGCACCACAACGAAATGCAACCTCTGCATTTAACCCATCA